>NW_024121100.1:4323328-4488328 GCF_016745375.1 Pimephales promelas | reverse complement strand
ATGCAACACTACATGGAAAATGTATTAATCTTACACAATATAGACATTTTAAATGGTACATTCTCACTTCTGCGATGGGAATAATAATGCTTGGCTGGATTTATCTGATTAAAAATACAGGAAAAACAGTAACATTGTGAAATATTTCTACAATTTAAAAGAACTGTTTTTTTTTGTGAATATATTGGGAAATGTAATTTATTTATGTGATCAAAGCCAGTCTTCAGTGTCACATGATCCTTCAGAAATCACTCTAATATGATGATTTGAAGCTCAAGAAACATTTCTGATTAATATCAATGTTGAAAACAGAATCGTCGCAGCACCACTGTTTCATATTTTTGTGGAAATCAGGATACTTTTTTGACGATTCTTTGATAAATAGAAAGTTTATAATGTCTTGATCAATTGAATGCATATTTGTCAAATAAAAATATTAATTTCTTTAAAAAAAAAAAAAACAACAACTTCTGAACAGGTGTATATGATTTTTTTTTCTAAATCTGTATTTTTGTCCTGTTTTCCAGTATGAATTTAGTAGTTCACTTTTAAAAAAAACTTTTGCTGATAATTTACTCCATAAATGTCATGGAGTAAATTGCCATCGAAGATGTCCATGTCTTTCTTTCTTCAGTCAAAAAGAAATTAAGATTTTTGATGAAAACATCCCAGGATTTTTCTCCATTTAATGGACTTCAATGGGAACCAAACGGTTCAAGGTCTAAAAGACAGTTTCAGTGCAAACTACAAACTGTTCAAAGGGCTTTAAACGATTCCAGGCGATGAATAAGGGTCTTATCAAGCGAAACAATCGCTCAAGTACTAAATAAATAAGAAAGTTTAAGTTTTACAAGCTCAAAAGGTTGCCTTGCTCTGTTCTGTGATGCGTGTTCGTGACTCTCCTGTTCGAACTCGTTCATCAAAATGAACAAATCTTTTTTCGTCTCATTTGGTTCATTCAACGAACGAAATGAACAAAATGGCTCGGAAAAAGATTTGTTCATTTTGATGAACAGGAGAATCACGAACGTGCATCTTGTCATCTTGGATGACATGGTCAGCAAATGTTTTTTTAAAAGTGAACTACTCCTTTAATAAAAAAGATAAATTCATCCATTCTCTGAAAATGAGGTCATATTTCAGTGAATGCATCTTTGTTGCAATATTGTTGTGAATGTCCAGATTTGGTCAAAGTTGTCCTGAAAACTGGATGTGAAGGCAGGCTTCCCCTCGAATGGAAAGATCGCTCATATGCTCAGTGCGTGTAACTCACTTCCTATGAATTAAAAGTAGAACTTCCCCTCGTTTGTGAAGGTTCGACTGCAAGCGAAGCACCTGGGCTGACGCAGAGGGGTCATTAATCATGTGTGGACTTGTGCCCTGGCACTCCAAGGTCAGAGGTCACGGGGAATTTTTCAGGCTGAGAAAGAGCAGAGCTGGGCTGCTGCCCGGGGTGTGAGGTCACCGAGTCAGGGGGTCAAAGGTCAAGCATAGCATGGGAATAAATGCGGAAAGCATTGAAGTTCTGTGTTAATTTATGTTCTGTGTTAAAATAAACTCATTTTTTTTAGTGTTCTGTAAACGTCGGCCGTGTTTGTGTATGCAGAATTCGCCGACATGACAATGATTTTCACCCGTTTTCACCTCTTTAGACTTAATCATTCGTGTCTGTGGCACAAACTGTGCGCCAAAGTTTAGTACTCTGGGTTTGTTCAAATCCAGAACCATAAATTTTATTGATGCTTGCGTTTGAAAGAAGCCAGCACGTTAATAAAACAAATAAATGTCCTTTTATGCTCATTTCTACAGTTTTCACCCGTTCTTTGCTTTGCTCCATCAGGTTCATCAATGCCAGGAGAAGGATCGTCCAGCCGATGATCGACCAGTCCAACCGCGCAGGCGAGTGCCTTGTAAAACTGACTGATTTGTGTTTCACTTCTCAGAGCTGAACTGTATAAAATGCTCTTTCATCCAGGAAATCTGCACTATGTTTTAATTATTGGTGACACATTGCTGTTGCATTGCTGTTTCTCTGTTTATTTCACTAGTATCATGCTTTTGAAGGAGTCAAATCAACACGTTTTAATGCGCAATCATTTGTCTCCAAACATGCTGAAAAATCAGCTTCGCATCACAGGAGTAAACTAGCATGTAAAGTATATCCAAATATAAAACAGTTATTTTACACTGTAATATTTCACAAAATTACTGTACTGAATTTTTTAATCAAATAAATTAGCAGAAGAGACTTCTTACATATATAGGGAACAAAAATGTAATGTTTATAAAGTAATTGTAAATCCACCTGCAATATATGGTTTATATACAGTATATATTTATGTTTGTGTAGCAAATTGGATGTATGCAAAATCAAAAAACAAGTTTTTAATGTGCATCAGTTTTAAAACAATGGACCTATCGTGTATTTCCAGACATGCTTTTGGTCTAATTCTGTTGTGCTATTTTTAAACTCAAGAACATGTCCTGAACTGCCCCTAAAATGGTTTTCAGGATGAATTAGTTGAACTCAGGCTTATCCATCTCACACACACACAGCTTGGTTTCAGTAAATGTCTGGGTGGATCGGAAAGGAAGTGTTCTTCCCATTGTGACAGTTTACACGTTTCCTTTGGGAAGCTGTTATTGTGGATATGTCTGACCTTCTAAACTGTCTCGTGTGTGTGTGTGTGTGTATGTGTGTGTGTGTGTGCGCAGTAGGTCATAGTGGCCCATACACCCCTGATGGTCAGCCAATGGGAGGCTTCGTAATGGACGGTCAGTCGCACATGGGCATCAGACCACCAGGTAGATCAACCCTGCATGTTTAATGTTTGAGGGTGAAAATGAACATGAAAATGCGTTCACTGCACAACATGAAAATGACTGAATTTATAAAACGCTCTATAAAAGGATGATTTACACCATAATCAATATATAAGAAATTATAGTTTGCTTAAAGAAAATGAAGCCATCGTTGAGTTGTTGTAATAAGGAAACTTTCTCATTACTATTACACAGAAAAATCCCAATTTTTAGATATTTATATTTATATTATATTTAAAGATATTAATGATTTTATACCGCAAGGTCAGATTTTGAACAGATTGATCAGAATTGACAGTCAAGGTTTTTATAATGTTACAACGGATATCTATTCCAAATAAATGCTGTTCTGTGACCATTTCATCAAAGAATCCTGAAAAAAAAAGTTTCCACACGAATATGAAGCAGCACAACTGTTTTTTAACATTGATAATAATAATAAATGTTTCTTCAGAGGTGTAAAGTCCAGGGGTTTAGGAAGTTAAAGTCCTGGCATATGTTTATTCCACCCATGAAAAACCGTGTTAATCAGCAAATCCAGGTGACAAAATACTGAGGAGGACTTTTACTTTCTGAACCTGGACTATACATCTCTGTGTTTGTTGAGCACCAAATCATCATATTAGAGTGATTTCTGAAGGATCATGTGACACTGAAGACTGGAGTAATGATGCTGAGAATTCAGCTTTGCCAGCCATTTACATTTTACAATATATTCAAATTGAAAACACTTAATATGTGTAAATAAATATAAATGTATATGTATATGTATATATATATAACACCAAATTACAGTTTTTACTATATTTCTGTAAATGATTATTATTTTTATTAAATTATGCATTACAAAAAACTGCTTAACTGTCATAAAAATGTTAGTCCACCTGCAATATATGGTTTGTATACAGTGTATATATGCATAAACATTCATTTATTTTAGTGAATTAGATGAAAATTCAGCAAAATTATTGAAATGAAATAACTGAAGTCGCAATTGTGAGATATAAAGTCAGATATATAGTCAGAATTGTGAGATAAAGTCAGAATTTTGTAAAGTCAGACTTTATATCACGCAACTGCGACTTTATATCTCGCAATTCTGACTTTATATCTCGCAATTCTGACTTTTTATCTCGCAATTCTGACTTTTATCTCACAATTCTGACTTTATATCTCGCAATTCTGACTTTATATCTCACAATTCTGACTTTATATCTCGCAATTCTGACTTTATATCTCGCAATTCTGACTTTATATCTTGCAATTCTGACTTTAAATCAATCAATTCTGACTTTATATCTTGCAATTCTGACTTTAAATCAATCAATTCTGACTTTATATCTCGCAATTCTGACTTTATATCTTGCAATTCTGACTTTAAATCAATCAATTCTGACTTTATATCTTGCAATTCTGACTTTAAATCAATCAATTCTGACTTTATATCTCGCAATTCTGAATTTATATCAATCAATTCTGACTTTATATCATCAATTCTGAATTTATATCAATCAATTCTGACTTTATATCTTGCAATTCTGACTTTATATCTCGCAATTCTGACTTTATATCTCACAATTCTGACTTTATATCTCGCAATTCTGAATTTATATCTGCAATTCTGACTTTAAATCAATCAATTCTGACTTTATATCTCGCAATTCTGACTTTATATCTCGCAATTCTGACTTTATATCTTGCAATTCTGACTTTAAATCAATCAATTCTGACTTTATATCTCACAATTCTGACTTTATATCTCGCAATTCTGAATTTATATCTTGCAATTCCGACTTTAAATCAATCAATTTTGACTTTATATCTCGCAATTCTGACTTTATATCTCGCAATTCTGACTTTATATCTTGCAATTCTGACTTTAAATCAATCAATTCTGACTTTATATCTTGCAATTCTGAATTTATATCAATCAATTCTGACTTTATATCTTGCAATTCTGACTTTATTTCTCAGAATTGCGAGATATAAAGTATCTCGCAACATGTAAACTCCCAAATGTGAGAAAAAAAGTCTGAATTGTGACATAAAAAGTCACAATTACCTTTGTCATTTTTCATTCTGTGACTCCTATTTTTCATAGGTTAGAGTTTTTTTGTGTTTTATAAAATGTAGAATGATTTAATGAAATAATGTTTTATTTTTGATTGCAATAAAATGTGTTTTTAAATTTAAAAAGTTCTCTCTCTCTCTCTCAGCGGCTCTGGGTGGTCTTGGGGGAGTGAATATGGGTCTGGAGAGCCAGTGGCACTACATGTAAACAAACCCCTGCCACCCTGCTGAACACAGCAGACGAGAGGTACGCTTCTGCACCAGGGATTCCCCTGTGTGAAAACATCCCTCACGGCGGTGCGACCCAGCTAATAGCCGTAATTCTCTCCAGCTTTCGTGTCTGTTCACCTTTTCAGTTTTCTTCATGCTCTCTTAAAAATAAAGGTTCCCTACTGCCATCGATGAAAATCCTTTAAAATCCAAACTTTTAAACTCCAATCTTTGGCGTGGAAAAAAGGTTCTTTCGATTATTTACACGTTCTTCACGCTAAAAATAAGGTTATTTTAAGAGCCGTTGACTCAAATGTTCTTATGTTTCTGAAAAAGGTCCTTGCAAAAAACAACCTTTATTTTTAAGAGTGCGTTTAATATGCAAGAGCAGTTCGCATTTCTAACTCACAGCAACTGTACAGCAAAATCACCATCCCATATTTCCACCGTCACATGGTACAAACCGCCCAGTCCAATTAATTAGTCACTCAATTACTCAGTGGAGACAGTTTATGACATTGGAATCAGTTAATGTCTCAACCCACAGGAAAAGATAAAGATGAAAGCAGGGGTTTTGACAGAAACGTCAGCTGAATTGATTTGTGACTGTGCTGTCGCCAGTAGTGTTTCCTCATAAATGATTTCAACTCTTTTTCATTACACACTCAGGCTTTTTGGCGAGAGGATCGATCCTTTGCTCACGTAAACCCGGAGTTTTCGGGCAGATTCGGAAATTGGATTTTGACTTGCATCACAATAAACGGCCTTTATTCAACGGTACAGAAACCCTAAAGAATCCCCTACAGCTTTACTCTCGGAGCGAGGCGGCAGACGGATTCAAGATGGCCGCCGGGACTCGTGTTCCCTGTGATGGGCAGATTAAACAATACAGAAAAAAAGAAATGCCTCGAGACCTGGACGTACTCGCTCTGGGCCGGGAGATTCTTTCATGTGACCAGGTGAATCTTCAAGTGGCCTGAAAGGTCAAAACAAAGTCTCGTGTTTCAACTCAAGTGCCACCCGAAATCAAGAGTCATTATTCTGCTGACAAAAGTCCGGGAGCGATAGTCGCCTACATCACACCACCAGATGCCTACGTCACACTGACGGAAGTTTGCGATCTAATCTAATCCAATAGAAAGCCCGTAACTGTATATAATGCTGCTGGATGTGTCAAATATGACAGAAAAGGTTCATAAACGCCCGATGAATGCAACTGAAGGTTTCTCATGCACCATTTACTGCGGTATAAATGCGCTTAGATGCATCTGGACAGATGCTCTGGATTCGACTGAAGTGAGCTGAGCTGTATATTCACACTATGTGTGTGTGTGTGTGTGTTTCTGTGTGTGTTTGGTTGGTTTTCAGTGAGTGTGGGTTTATTCACATAAAAATTCATACCTCAACACGTGTGTTATATCATTATTATTGCACATGCTTTGATTCCTCGGCTGTGTTTGGCATGGACTACTAGTGTACTGCTACAGTACATAGTTTAAAAAGTACGCTATTGTTCAGAAGTTTGTTTGTTTTTTTAAGAAATGAACTCTTTTATTTAGCAAGGGTGCACTAAATTGATCAAAAGTGACAGCAAAGACATTTATTTTACACTAGATATCGAATTTTAATCAGAAATGTTTCTTGAGCATCAAATCATCATATTATACTGATTATTTCTGAAGGGTCATGTGACACTGAAGACTGGAGTAATAATGCCGAAAATACAGCTTTGATCACAGGAATAAATTACATTTTACTATATATTCAAAAAGAAAACAGTTCTTTTAAATAGCAATAATATTTCACAATTACACTGTTTTTACTGTATTTTTTTTTTGATCAAGTAAATGCAGCCTTGGTGAGCAGAAGAGATTCTTTCACGGGCACCCAACTTGAACAGTAGTGAGCGTAAAACAATAAGCACTGAAAAATGTTTCAAACAACTACATTTACCTCAGTATGTTGCATGTTTATTTCTATAATCTCAAAAATATGAGTTTCAAATTCTGCCTTTAAGTCTTAAAAATGTCTTAATTAGATAATTGTCACAGTGACCATGGAAGATGAATTGGAGCAAAATGCATTGTGGTATACAGGAATCCATTTTTTGTATTCTATGCACTTACACATACTATATACTGCAGGAATAGTCCCCTTGCACAGCCTTTGCTGTGTTGGTAAGCGGGTTGCACAATGGAGGTGGTGTGTATCGCCCCCAGTAGGGCATGAGAGGTACTGCTTTCTCCTGCGGTTTCTTTTGGAGTCCAATAAACTGGAAATTTCATCATGAAATGTAAATGAATGTCTGGTCAACACACCTGTCTGTAATGATCAAGACCTTCATGAGCGGCTTCAGTTGTGTTTGATCAGGATCTCCAGGAACAGGATTGGACACCCCTGGTCTAGTCCACGTCCAAACAAAAATGAACTAAAAACCATTATCGCAACTGACTTCTATAGAAAAGGGAGGAGGATTGACTGAGAGAAAGCGGCTTGCGAACATGGGTTGCGGTTGTAACGAAACCATCTGTGGTATGAAGGTGAGTGATGGGCAGTGTAATTAAAGTGTCTGGGTTGGATTTTAATGCTTGATCTCTCTCTCTCTTCTTCCACTTTCCTGTTTAAACTCACTACCAAAACAAGCCCACCATCATCTCAACAGAGGAGAATCTTGAAGCTAATCCAAAACCATGTTTACAATTCTGGCAAACTGTTTCACGTTGACATATTTTACTCTGAAGCATGCTTTCCTGTTTGCATTATGAGTGTATGTTTCAGATCAGTTATTCTGGAGAGTTTTACAGTCCCTATACAGACCTTCAGCCCAAATCTACAGTGTTTTAGGATCATTGAGTGTTTTTTTTTTTTTTGTGTGTGCAAAAATTGCAATTACAAAAATGAATCCAGAAATGTTACTTTTTAAGAGCAAACACTACTTTATATATATATATATATATATATATATATATATATTAAAAGTATAGAAGTATATTATATATATTTAGAAGTATTTTAGAAGTTTATATATATATATATTATATATTATATATATATATATAAACTTCTAAAATACATACATAAATATATATATATTATTTTTTGTTTATTAGTTAAAGAAGTTATTCATATTAGAAATTATATATAGGCTATATATCATTTTTTTTTAGATCAACAGAATATATGAGACAAACTAACATAGACACTGATAGATAGATAGATATATAGATAGATAGAATAATAAAGATAGATAGATAGATAGATAGATAGATAGATAGATAGAATAATACAGATAGATAGATAGATAGATAGATAGATAGATAGATAGATAGATAGATAGATAGATAGATAAACAGACAGACAGATAGATAGATAGATAGATAGATAGATAGATAGATAGATAGATAGATAGATAGATAGATAGATAGATAGATAGATAGATAGATAGATAGATAGATAGATAGATGTCAGTCATGCCTGATTAACACACCACATTTAAATGATGCACATAATAAGGGGTGCCCACAGTCAACAGGAAACGAGGCGATTGAGTGTCTCTGGATCTGTTTCAGTTCAAGGGTAAAGAGAGAAACGAGGAGAGCGAGAGACAAACAGAGGAGTGTCAGGTTGTCCTGTGAAAGCTTGTACCGGGACAGGAAGTTGACCTCGTTTGAAGAAGCAACCGGCTTCATTTAACAAAGACATGGACTTACTGTGCTCATGAAATCAAACTTAACCCTATTTAAACTCAGCAAACATTTATTTATCAAAGGTCCGTCTGTGGTTCCATTAAAAATCTTTAACATCCATGGGATCTTATATAGTGGGGAAAATGATCTTCAGATTATTAAAATGTTCTTCACATTAAGAAGCGGTTCACTGAAGTACACATAGAAGTTTCCAGGAAGACTCACATTGGTTAATGAATGTGAATAACAATAAAGCTACAAATCAGAATGTCGAACAACAAGAAAGGAGCTTCCCAAAATCACACAGACTGAGATGTGAACTGTTTGATGGGTCAGTGTACATACAGTACCAACCCCTGTGTGACCCTCACCCAAACCACACCAAACACAGGCCTGTGAGTGATTATCACACACACACACACATTCAATCAGCTCTTCTAATCAAGATCTAACCACAAAAAGGCCAACCAGGGGTCGTTAGGTACCTTTTCTGATGACATCATCAGCCTCCTGTGGGTAACCGGAGCTGGACCGGCACTGGCGGCCGTATATCACAGAGTTTCCCAATAACCCACTGTTCGTGGAGCAGCCATTTATCAAGTGAAAGGCCTAGCTGTGTGTGTGTGTGCGTGTGTGTGTGTGTGTGTGTGTGGACTGATATAAACATAAGTAATCTGTAGAGGTAGCTTTAGCAGTGACAGGGCAGTCAATCAGGCCTCCGTCTACATGTCAGCCCGACAGTTTAACAGTTCACGGGAGATTTATTAGCCACGGGTCAGATCAAATAATATATCCCCAGTCTGCTCTTGTTTAGAATGACTTAGCTCTATTGATTAGACTGACATGGGCTGAACTCACAGGAAACTGAGCTAAATTGCCAAACCAAAACATATCATGCTTTGATAATTCGATGAGATGTTCTTCATCTATCATACAGTGATCGGCGACAGCGAATCTGGATCTTAAAGATGTCTCAGAGGAATTGGTTAGGAAGAAATTCTGCCATAACTTTCACTCTCATGACGTTTCAAACCAGACTGTGATCAAACAGCTAATTTGCATAAAAAAATTTAAGTCAAGCTCTGGAAAGGACCCATAAAACCATAATAGAACTTTAAAAGTGGTCAATTTGAAGTGTTTTTTTTTACAGGCCAAAAATGTAAATAATCACGAAAAAGAAAAAAAATGACACGAGTGTTGCTGACAGAAGTTTTTTTTGGGGTGCACGTAAAATTAACATTAAATTATGGATAAGTAAGTAAATTAATGAAATTTAACTAATTAGTTCAAATAAATAATAGGCTACATATAAAGTACTAGTGAGTAAAAAAACTTAATTGCCAATTAAATATTTTCCAAATAATAATATTTTCAATTGTGTATAGTATACAAGTTTAAATTAGTTTAAATTAGACCGTTTCGCTTGATAAGACCCTTATTCATCGTATGGAATTGTTTGCACTGAAACTGAAACTGTCTTTTGGACCTTGAACTGTTTGGTTCCCATTGAAGTCCATTATATGAAGAAAAATCCTGGAATGTTTTCATCAAAAACCTTCATTTCTTTTCGATTGAAGAAAGAATGACATGGACATCTTGGATGACATGGGGGTGAGTAAATTATCAGCAAAAGTTTTTTTTTAAAGTGAACTACTCCTTTAAGAATCCCTTTCAGGCGCAAGGCGAATCATTTTGACTACTATGAACAGTACTTTGTTTAATGTTATGAATTGTCCGACGATATAGTTTGGTATGACATCAAACGGATGTACATTAGGCTATTTCCACTTAACCTCCGCGAGGTCGATCACGTGCTGCCTTTAAATTTATGTTGAGCTCCTGCAGCTATTTCCTGTTACATTACCCTGAAATAACACTGAAGCTTCGCAGTGGTGCTGTCGACAAGCAAAAGCGTTGCATGAAACCAAAACATTAACATTTAAATACATCACTGAGGAGACACATTCTGTATTATGACGTTTAGACAATGTAATCACTCCATAAGTACAATAGGAAAACGGTTCTGACAAGCTAAGATCACTATCAGCCATTATTTGGACACAGCTCATTTCAGAAAAGCAAACACATTGTGTGTGGAACTTTCCATAGATAACATAATGGTTTTATACTGTACAAAATGGTTTTCAATCCCCTTACATTAACCCTACCCATCATAGAAAATATTCTGCATTTTACATTTTCAACAACAAAAAAAATTAGTATTTATGAGCTGTTTTCCTCATGGGGACCCAAAAATGTACCCACAAGGACAAGGATTTCGGATATTACCATCTTTGTGGGGACATTTTACCTCCATGATAGAATATCTGAACCACACACACACACACACACACACACACAGTTACTGACCTGCAGTGACACAGATGGACAGTCAAAGCCATGCAGTCTCCAGGCTTTTGTTAGTTTGGTGATGAATAGGCTACTCACAACAAGAGATTAGACAATAGAGTAGGCTAGTTAAGTTGTCACTGGTGTAAAAACATCAATAATAAATGAATAGCCAAGGATCTCCCCCTCAAGCAAAGTAGTTTTCTAAATATTTTTGATGATAGTAGTTTTCAACAGATTAGTAAAGCAGCTTTATTGCAGAGTATACTATTTAGCTGGTTACCATACAGTGAAAATTCAGCATGGTGAAGATCTTGAACTCCATCGAAAAATCAAACTGTTTGATGGTTTATCGTAAACTTTCATAAACTGTCTGTTAAACATTATAAATGTGTAGCCTATATTACTTGTCTTGAGCCAAATTATTTGAAGGAAAATGTATTTATTTTCCCTATTATCATGTTGTTGCAGCGTCATGTCTAGAAAACCCCCCTTGAAAAATCACTTATCTAGGCTCAGTACTTGAATTACTCATTTTATTTGACATTGTTTTGTGTTAAGAAAACGAAATGTAGCCTACATTTATAGCCAAAACACTTGACGTGAAACAATTGATCATACGCTCGCTCAATCAGACTTATTTTACCATTTATTAAACTATTACAGTTTTATAAAAACTATAACGTCTTTAAAGTTTTTTCAGATATTTTATTATTTCATTACCTACAGCTATGCCATTATTAGGCCTACGTGTTTTTAAAATGATTTATTTAGCCTATTAATTTAGGTAGCCAGTCACATTACAAACAATAGCCTAAACATGTTTTTCGTTTGTTTGTTTTTTATTATCATCTAAATTTGTACAAACATTTGTGTATACATTGACATTACATAAACATTTGTGTAGATGTTATACAGACTTTCACACTAGGGGGGGTATTGTTAACTATATGAAGATACTTGTACATTTTCAATGTTTTAATAGCTTTAATTGCTTCATAGAAAATCGGAGTGAATCAATATAAAGCTCAATTTCTTTCCTAAATGAAGTAAAATACGTTTTTTTTTTTTACAGGAGAATTTGCATATATGATGAACATAACATTTTGTCATTAAAAGAATATTAATCTGAATATAATTCTACTGTTCTCCCAAATAAAATATGTTTCCAAAACAACATAAATTGGTCATCAATGTTTCTTGTGATAAAATCACACACATTTTGCCAAAATTGTCTTTTTATTTATTTTTTTTATTGAGAAAACAGTAAAGGGGAATACAGAGAGACAATGGTCTAAATGGGCGCTGCCAAAATAAAGGAGTTTCAGTTTCACAGTTTCAGGGCAACTGTCACAAAAGGTACAATTAACATCAATATCACTTTTAAATTTTATAAAGTAATGTTTTACAGGATGTTCTGTGTCTCATCAAACAATAAACATGTCTTATCGGTTGTTATTTGTTGTATGTGTCGCTGCGTTGCGTAGCAGCTGCGCACAACGGATGTCCTCGAGCACATTTCCGCAATGAATCCTGGGAGGAACTGCGTATTTGGCGGAATATTTGAACAATTTACACAAATCATCAATCCAGGCTCACGATGGGAGCGAAAAGCAGAAATAATATAACATCAATTCGGTGAATTATTGCGTTGTATACATTCCGAATAATCCATCAACATGGAGGGCAGACGCAGTCAGGATTCACAAAGCGAGCGAACTGACATCGCCAAACTGACGCAGATGAAGTCGAAAGTAAACAGATTGAAACGGAGCCCGAAAGCAGCGACACTGAATCCCGGGCAGATCCGTAACACGGGTAAGTCACCAAAAGACCCGAAAAACACTCATTATTCTGCTTTTCTGTCGCATCTAACTCATGCGAGAAAGCACCATTGCCACAAACACCAGGAAAGTTCCCGTTGTGTACTTTAGTCATTTTGTATTTTAATAAACATTTTAGTGAAACGGTGGACCAAACTTTAAGCAAAAAACTTGATGATTTCCATTTTCAGTGTTTTAGTGATTTACAATAGTGTTATTACATTTTGTGTGCATGAAACAATGTAACGTTAGGAAAGTCCCACATATAAACTCACTATGACGTTTTTAGTTTCTGCATTAGGTGATTAATATGCATTGCAAAACCATCAGATACTAAAGCATGTGTTTTGTTGCAATGCCCGTGTTTTATAGCAGAGTTCAAAACACCTACACGTCCAGCAAGAGGCCAGTTCAGAAGACTGATACCTGACGACTCCCCCAGCAATGATCCAGACTCTCATCAAGATATTATATGGGATACGACATCCCCATCACCCATTCGACATGGTAATAAATGTCTGTTGGAATTGTGCATTTTGAAAATTCCTCTTTAAACATGCAGTGTATTTATTTTCAGGTCGTGGACAAAGGAGAACTGCAAATGTTGGAGCGGTGGATATATCGGACATTGCCAATCGGATCGCTCCAAAGGTTTGCTCGAGGAGCGTGAACTAATACGGTGCTTGTGTTTTCAGTTCAAAATATCAAAGTGTGACTGTGTGTGTTGTCATTTCTTTGATTATAGAATGGAAGACTAGAAGAAGTGGACTCCTCTTTACTTCAGTGGATTGGAGACAGTGCCATTCCCTGCACACCAGAAGTACGACAACCCAAAGCCAAGCCTGTGTCGACAAAGTAAGCCACTGTAGAGGGGGAATCTTTAGGCTAAGTACTTAAAAAAACCCAAAACAAGCAAATAGTCAGCAATAAAATCAAAGAAGCATGACAAGCAATAAACCAAATGTGTTTTCAGTCACTGTATGATTTTGGCCGTGTTAGATGTTGAGAAACATGTGTTCGCCAACAGCCGGTGCGATCAAATTTTTTCTTGGCAGTGCTAGAAATTCGGACACGTAGTCCTGCAGTGTGACTTCTCCTACGACAACTGTCAAATCAAAAACCAATATGGGCGCAGAACCTGATTACACAACGAGTGAGAGAGCAACAAACCCATTTTTTTTTTCTTTTCAAGAGCATGATCAAATTTAACACTAGCGATTGTTTTTGTTTGCTAGCCACCATTTCAATCCCGCATTTGTATTTAGCTCACATCACTTAACTTTTCACGGATTGATGATGTAAAACTCTGGACGACTCTTTTTGTGTGTCCATGTTTAACGTGTCTTGATCGCCAGACAGTCTGACATTAATGACAAATGAGATCCCTCAGTGTGACATGGCCTACAGCGAGGATCATGTTCCTACATCTGATAAACAAACAATCATAAAGGACTATGAAGTCATATTCCAAAGTTCCCAAGTTCAGTAGTCATGGCACTGATCAGGGAGTCATAAATCCCACAATGCACTGCAAAAATGCTCAATCCACATTTTTCCTATGCCCCATGACGCTTTGCGTGAATTAAGGGTGTAACTTCCGTTAACTAAACAATTATTGAAGTGTTCAAACTCTATGAACACAATATTATGCTTCTTTTTTTAAAAACTGGTCACAATGAGATGACATTATCCTACTCATCTTTCAACCATCGAACATTAAAAGGAAATTTAAAAGTGTAAACGCATCAACAAAGTACATCCAACAGACCCTGATTAACCCTAAATGCTTGATTCTTTACGCTTGGGTTAAAAATCACTGTTAATATATATTTGTTTTATGTAACATGCGTTTAAAAATGTTAATAATTTAATTATATTTATTTATTGTATTATTTTCTCTTTTTTTGGTACTTAAATATAGGCTGCAATCCGAAAGACATATTTCAATTATTTGTGACAGGCACAAACAGCTTCACATTGTCAAATACTATAATGCCTCAAGGTGCGATGATGCATTTCACATTTCATGCATCAACTTCACATTTACAGTAAACAGTACAGAAAAGTGCAAATGTATATCTGTATATCATATTAAAGGTGAAATACCATTAAAATATCCCAAAATCACAAGGCCAGTGTAATATATTTAGTTAAGATGATAACTTACAATATTCCAAATGTTTCAAACAATGTTTAAATCGCGAGAAAATTGAGATTTTAACCAAGGAACTGGGAGTCGCGTCATATCCGCGTTATCTCGGTTTCCGCTCGTACTGCGTGTAGTCCTGGACAAATGCGTTAGCGTCTATCAAGCAACGAACGTCAGCTTGTTTCGCGCATTTGTTATGGAATGGAGCACAATTATTCTTTAGCGATTGCACCTGGTTCTGTCGACAAAAACAAGTCTCATAAACGCAAACGTCAACGAACGGGTCAACCAAACGACCCAAGAAGAATTTGGGATTAGAGAAATAAAACCAGCTCAACATCGGTGTGGCATTGGAGAGAACTTCGTGAAAAACTCGAACTAGAAAGAGACGCCGATGTGTGTTTTACTTGACAGGCGAGTAACACCGTGTTCTGTATTCAAATTTCATGTCAGTAAACCATGCAAAACAATTAGAGCCAGACCGATATATCGGCAGGCCGATATTATCGGCCGATATTAGGCATTTTCCAAACCATCGGTATCGGCAGTTATAATGGTTGATAAATGAATATTTCAAAAATAAAATAAAAACGGACTAAACACACTTGAACCACGTCATGGGGAGTGTTGGGGTTGTATAGTTTGTCCACCAGAGGGCACTCTACACCGTTCCTGTTGGCAACACTCGTTGAGTTGGTCACGAGACATACATTGCTTGAATAACAATTAAAAGAACATCCCTATCAGTTCTCTTAACTCAAATAAGCATGATAAAATTTGTGATTATCATGTCCAGTTTAAAAAATAAATAAATAAATAAAATATCGGCCGATATATTGGAATATCAGATTTTAAAACCCAAAAATATTTGTAGCGTATCGGCCTTCAAAATCCTTTATCGGTCGGGCTCTAAAAACAATTAGTATTATTGTTAGAATGTCCTGTTGTCTATGCTTATGATGTGAAAAATCGTAACGTCACATTCACCGCGAATACTTCTCGGGCTGTATCTTAGAAAACGACGTTTATTTGAAAAGTGTTTCAACCGTCCCGGCTCTCCCCTAACATCTGTGATAACTAATTTACTTTTAAACCTTACTATTCTTGCGGTTATTTCAGTTTAATGAAAAACAAGCATGTCATTAAACGCAACAGTTACAGAAATCGAACTTTACCTCAACTAATTTTCGATTCCCGTCTGACTGATTTATCCACGGTGGAGTTGAAAACAACAGTTCCCATCATTCCGCGTTCCCTCACGGCGTCATCAAGCAAAGCCGGCGTTGTTGTTTTGAATGTAGTGGCATAAAATCTTAGCTATTGTAGCTTTAATGCATTTAGTTATTGTCCATATTCATCTGAATTCCGCTGTTTTGTATATCGCAGACAGAGCACCGTAGAAGACCTAATGCGGCTGGCGAAGCGGTTTGACTTCAACATGAGGCAAGATGAAGCTCAAGAACAGACCTCGGATGAACTAGCTTCAAAAGAGCCGCCACATGGTGACCGATACACCGCAGCTCACACCGGTTCGGTCATGAAGAGTTCTGCTCTCGAACCCAACGACAAGAAGCCTGTTGAGGAAAGCGGGCTTAATCAGGAGATGGAGGATGATCTCGATTTCCTTTTTGATGGGCCGACTCAGCAGCTCAGCGGGCGTCTCAGTCAGGCGTCGAGTTTTCATACTCAGGTTGTCCCTGAGGGACATGTCGTGAAAGCCTGTGATTCACGAAAAGGTTCTTCGTTCTGTACGACAGCAAACAGTGACAGTAAGCAAGTTAATAATGCTGATGATTTTGATGACGATTGGAGCAGTGACGGTTTACTTGATGACTCGTTGCTATTGGAGATAGATCTGTTTGCTGCACCGCAGCACAGCTCAACACAAAAACAAACGCACAAGAATCAAACTGCCTTAAGTGTAATGGCAAACAAATCGCAAGAAGCTAAAAAGGATGTTAAATGTGGCACATTTCAAGGGCAAAAGGCGAAAAGCGAACAAACTTTTCAGCTTGACTCTCGGATAGAGGCGAAACCTTGTGGAGGGTTGCCTAGAATTGGAAATCGCATTGAGAATAATCGCACAAATCAGGTTTTTCCCATGAGTAAAGCTACTCCAAGCTGCTTTAATGCCAATCAGAACCAGCAATATCAGCACAAAACGCAAGTACGACAGCATCCGGTTATTCAGAATTCATCTGAACTCAACAATGTTTCCTCAACGCGCCGTTTTCATTCAAACACCAAAGAGATGCTGCCGTCCACCGGCCTCATTACTGCAAAACCCCTTCATTCAAAGCCGCCCAGCACGCACCAAAATCCAAACTCTGGAGGTATTGAACAAAGAGAGGATGCCGTTACAGGCCAAGATGGCTTCAGTGATGTCTTAGATGAAGATTTGGACTCCTTTTTTGCATCTGATGACATCTGGGATGACGGCGCCGAGGACGATGATCTGTTTTGTGAGGCGTGTGATAATCTTGAGGAGTTACCTGGCAAGTCTGAAACCCAAGACACAAACGGCCAACACAACACCACAAAAGCAGCGCAAAACAAACCGTGTGAAACGGCTAGTCAGCAAACTGTATTTGCTCATCCTTGTCCACCCAAAAGGCCGGCTGTTAATGTTTCCATGTCCAGTGCAAACACATCAGTGTATGGACAGAAAGCTCATGCTGTGAATTCTGGGCCTAAAGGACTCGGCTCTAATGTGTCATGTGACACAATGAGACCATCTGGCCCCTTAAGTAATGGGCCGTATAAATTTAAACAGGTGAGCAGCTCCTCACAGCAGGGTCACGAGCGGGGCGTGTTGGCCGTCCTCCAATCAGATGCGAGAATATCGGACCAGTTCAAGAAGCCATACGGTGACTCGTTCAGGTCTGCGCCGGGCCTCGCCAAAGGTACAACATACTCTTGTTTTATTGTGGTTTCTAGCGGTATGATATCTCTAAATGTCTACAGGACTAAAATACGGTAAAATCTAGGTAGACTCGAGCACATTGGCCGATATAATTATTTATATTTGAAAGTCGATAACTGATAATTCTTTTTCAAATGGCTGTTAAATAATTGAACAGAAATGTAATATTTATTTAATCAAATACCTGTGTTTGTGTTAAATTCACCAAATATCTGACTTGTCTGTTTAATTGCATAATCATTTTATTGCTTATTGCTTGTCATCTTCTGAAGTGTTGCTTTTTCCGTGTGTTTGTGTGTTTTTTTTTAGACGTGTGTAAGTCTGAAGCCGTGAGGTGCAGTGATGCTGAGATCGAGAGGAAGAAGAAGCAGGCTATGGAAAGGCGGAGACTCAAGATGCTGGCCAATCAGAACCTCAGAGCTCATGTCTGATACAGCGTTACCATGGAGATGTACAACAAAACAGGCCTGCAGAGGTCGGTCTATATAAAGAGTTACACTGTTTCTACATCACAACTAAAGCTGTTCCCATTATGTGCAGTTTCATAGATCTAATTGTCCTGCATCATGCCACTTTGTTTGTGGGCAAAATGTTACTAAAACTGTTGGAACTATGGCTTTTGTTGCTCTAAAGGCCATCCTTGTGTGTTGAACATTAAAATGCTGATCTAAGGTCATATGGTTTGCCATCAACGTTTCTGTTTGGGCATGGAAACATGTATGATGACGTTCTCAATGGATCCCCATTGGTTTCTAGAAGATCAGGAGGAGCTGCCCTTTTCACTTCAGTCACTTTTATGCGAATTTGATGCATTTCTAAGCAAATTGTATAATAAATATTGCCTTCAATCTTTATTTTAAAATTTTAATTTTCACAATGTTTAAAGTAAATGACTCTTGTTCAGTTTATAATGAAGAAGAAATTTTAAAAATGTTGGTTGGTTTGACTGTTTTTGTCAGTGTATGAGTCTTTGTGCTAAAATAAGAAGCCCAGAATAATAAAGTGACTTCAAGTAAGTGATGAACAGTATGTGTTGTGTTGCAACTGTCATTAATTAAGAGAATATTAAATAATTTACAAATTTCCTGTATTTCATCATAATTCATCTATTTCAGTCAT
The DNA here is from genome assembly GCF_016745375.1 of Pimephales promelas. The sequence goes on along the minus strand of NW_024121100.1, from coordinate 4,469,176 downwards.
TTTGAAGCTTTGGTTTCCAGGCCTGTGACTGGTTGCATAAACTGCTAAGACTAGTTTTTTATTTTTTTTGTTCTTTAAGACTGTTCATAATTAAGTTCCTTACATAAACACGAAGATTGGTCTAATTTGATACTGAAATGTAGACCGATTAGCCCTAACCAATTGCTTATTGGTCATACTAGCTTTTAAAGGGATACTCCACTTTTTTTGGGGAAATAAGCTAATTTTAACACTCCCCCAGAGTTAAACGGTTGGGTTTTACTGTTTTCGAATATATTCAGCCGATTTTCTGATATTTAGAAGAATATAAATAAAATATCAACGGACTTTTATATTGAAAACGGTAAAAGTCAACTGTTTAACTCTGGGGGAGTTGTAAAATGAGCCTATTTCCAAAAAAAAAAAAAAAAAAAGTGGAGTATCCTGCCTGGTTCAGATTACACGGTTTTTTTTTTTTTTGTTATGATAGTAACTGTGTCAGATTGCGCGATTTTGGCTCCAAAAATCTTGTCGTGTCTTGGACAAGACACATGACTACACGTTACTTCCTGACCAATCATCGCATGTTGTGTTTAACGGCGCGCGTGATGTCATCGAGAAGGCGAAACTCGTAGCGAGTGACTTTCTTGATTGCTCGGCATTGCCTTTTCAGCGTGAGAAATACACGGTGTCGGTGTGGCGTGTGAGTGTGTGAACTGGTTGAATTGCGTGTCTGACTTGAGAACCCTGCTCGAAGAGGACAGTATGGGCTGTCAATCCTCCAAAGAGAACTTGAGGTAAAATACTGTTTTCTTATATATTTTTACTTCTAGTTTTAATGTTAGCACCATCGTCTCTCTTTCGTTTTGTCTTTTTTTGAAAGTTGTATAAGGAAAAGTTTGTGCTCCTATTGGTCAACCTCATACATGTGACCGAACTCGTGGACGACCGTTAAAAAAATTAAACATGCTAGTCTTTTTGTCGTGATGTCGTGAAGCATCGCAGACGCGACGTAGGTTGTCGCCCACTATCGACACACTATACGAGATGGGCGAATCTTGTGTCCTGGCGCCCGTTGTCGTTTACGAATCCCCAGGACACGTCAAACGAATCGTGCCAAAATCGGGCTAAAATCGTGTAATCTGAACCAGGCGCAGTCGTAACATGATGGCTCTTTATGAAACTGGTCTCCGGTCAAGTCATAGAAATAAAGTCGTCTGAACGATTCATTCAGCTAATGTTGACTACATGATTTTTAAACACCCTCATCCTTTTATTTTCATTTTCAGATTTCTTATCTGACCCACACCTTACTTAAAGGTAGGTAGGCAGTTTGGGAGACGCTAGCAATAGCAAGCTAGCTTTGAGAGCATGAGATCCCACCCTCCCTTGAGCGTCTCCAAAGCCACGCCACCTTCAAAACACAAACCATAAACGCGCAGAGTCTGCAGTGTTAAACTACCTCAAGTCTCAAAGCAAATAACATTACAAAAATAAAGAACGTAAACAACTTGCAGGCCTCAGTTGTACCACCTGACAGCTGCAGATTCAGTTTGACATTGAAACGCTTAAACCCGAGTCTGAGGATGTGAACAGCTCCAGGCAGAAAGTCACGGGTGCCATCTCTTAATCACGGTAACAAAATGGCTTGAAACGCATTAGTTTTGTTTCAGGAGAAGCAATACAGAACGCTCTGATGAAGTGTGTAAACACATGTTGACAGGCAGGTAGGACATTGTATAGTAATGATGGATGAACATTTTGGTGCCCTGAGACTTCCACTTTAATATTTAGACCTCTTTTATTATTGATTGTGTGAAGAGTGTTTCGACCAGTATAACAAAAAGTGTTTATAAAACAAGTCGCCTACCCTGCCTTTAAGCACAATTGTGCAGGCAAAGGGGTGTAAGAGTGTGTAAGGCCTCACAGGAGGGCTGTTTCTCATCATTAGCTGTCCTCGGGCACCTGCGGCACACATGAGTGCTCCTGAAAGTCGAGTCTTGTTATCAGCCTGCCGGTGTGTAACTGTAGCTAGCGCACAGAACTATGAAAAGCCCCCGCGGCCCGGGATGCGGTTTCACCTGACCAGCCGAGCGTCCAGGCACTTACCTGGACCGTGTGTTGACTGAACTCTGATGAGGACAGCATGAATGGGGCCTTCTGGTGAGCTTCGTGTCGTACATGCGGAGATTAGTGTGTGTTTTGATATGGGGCTGTCTTGAGGATTACATGGCTGAAGTCAAAGGTCTACATCTGTGCTTCATTAACCACTAGTTCCCTAACAAGTACACACAACACATTAGGTTGATGTGACTGCTATTAAAGCTGAAAACTGTCTCAATTTACACCAGTTTGATAGCTTGACACATTTCTGAGGCAGAACGTGTCTGGTGTAAAGTGGGCTTCCGCCTACATCGTCATAGTGTCGTCAGAACAATTATGATTCCCGAGCCTAAGAGAAATCAACAGGGATTTACATGTTTTGTCTGACTGGAGAATTTTGATTTGTGAGAGTAAGCTTAAGAAAGGGATAGTTTACTTTGAAATTAATTTTTGATATGCTTTAGCTTATCTCAAGTGCATCCAAGATGCAGGTGTCTTTGTTTCCGCAGTAGTTTCAATTTTTATATTTTTAGGTCAAACCGTTCATGTCTATCAGTCATATAATGGAGGTCTATGGTCACCACCTCAAAGAGCATGCACAGAGAAGTCCAAATTGAACATGATTTAATGACTCGTAAATGTAAGTACACATTGATGGGCTAAGACACGAGACGAGCGGTTTGTGTGAGAAAACGAACAGTATTTATATCGTTCTTACCTCTTGTAACCACAGCCACGTCCAAGTGATCTGAGGGCGAGGGCGCTTTGTGGCTGTGGTTGCAAGAGGTAAAAACGATATAAATACTGTTTGATTTCTCACACAAACCGCTCGTTTCGTGTCTTAGGCCATCAATGTGTACATTTATGAGTCATTAAATCATGTTTAATCTGGACTTCTCTGTGCATGCTCTTTGAGGTGGTGACCATAGACCTCCATTATATGACTGACAGACAGAACGGTTTGACCTAAAAATATCAAAATTGAAAATACTGTCGAAACAAAAACACCTACATCTTGGATGCCCTTGAGGTAAGCAAAAACATAAAAATTAATTTCAAAGTGAACTATCCCTTTAATCAATAATACATTTTTGGGGGAAGTCGTGGAAATTCATTGGTCAGAAAGTCTGGGAACTTTGATGACAGAGTTTTCTTTCTGTTTGTAATTTATTTATAAGTCTATTGTCTAACTACTAACAGCCTTTATTTTTTTTTTTACTATTTTTTTGGGGGATATATTCAAATTAATACCATAACTAATGTTATATGTTTAACATTAGAGAAATTAAATTCTTTTTTTATTTATCATGCTAATTATAAAATAGGATATGAATTAAAATTCTAATATATATATTCATTTACACACACACAGGCCTACATGAATATTGATGTCATACATCTTTCCAGCATAGGAAATAAAGTGTGAATAACACATTTATTTTTTTTATATCTTATAATTTGCTTGAATGTCACTGTAATGTCTGGTTAGTTAGTGAATCAGTTTTATGAGTAGGTTCATTTCAAAGCATCTATATCAACGCTTAGTGTTCACAAAATCAGACTCTGAACGAATTTGAATTGTTTTCAAAAACCCTTATTATAAATGTCTTAAAACACACGGAAATTCACTGGTCAAATGTGTGGGAGCCCACAGGAATACATGCAAATTCTGTGTAAGAGACGGCACCATTTATCCCCGTATTGCATTTTGTTGCTCCACTTAGAGCCTGTCTGGCCTTCCACCGCCAGCACATGGAGACGCAGAGCAGGTTTAAACTGAAGCAACAGGATCCTCACTGTCCTTTTGTCTGCTCGATAAACATGCTTATCAGCAGCCTGTGTTCAGGAATAAAGTCACCCGAGAATACACCTGAACTCCAGATGAACCCGCTCTCCTCTCTGCTTTACTCCGATTCTCTCAGTTTCATCAATTATTCTCCTTCCCAATCAGTACGGACACGGATACAAAAATATCCCTCGCTGTCCCAGTCGCCGGGCCTGATAAATGCCAACCTGTGAGGAAAAGACTATTGTCCTACTGGGACACAGGTTCTGGAAGTGGATCAGTGTCCACTGGTGTGTGTATGCATGTGTGTGGGAAATACCAGTCTGTGTGTGTGTGTGTGTGTGCGTGATGTAATTGATAGATGTTCTAATTTGTCTGTTGTACTTCACCTGATGCTGACTGATAGGGCTGGTCTTGAATCTCGCAGAAAGATCCAGTACGGGACTCGGTTTCTGCAAGGAAAAAAATGACGTGTTGGAAAATGTCTGTTGTAAGTTTACCCTATGGCTTAAACAACGTGTCATGCCATGGTAACACTTTTATTTTGATAGTCTGTTGATTAAGCAACTTTGCAACTACATGTCCACTAACTCTCATTAGAGTAGTTGACTGTGCTTAATATCAGCTCTTTATTGTGATGCTCTCCTAATATAGACTATTATTATTCTAATCCTACCTGTCTACTAATACTCTACTAACACTTAAATGTAGGTGCAATGTTACTTATATAGTCAACAGAATGTGTTACCATCAACCTTTAAAATAAAGGGACCATCAAAATAAAGTGAAACCAGTGTTATTACTATGGTTTTGCATGTCAAATTAGTGGATTTATTCTGAGTCATCAATTAATAGACTACAAAATGTGTTCTGTACTGAATATCAGCACATCCATTTGTGTAAAATGTAAGCTGGTCATCCAAAGATCTCCGATGTAAGCTATAAAGTCACTTCCAATTTCTACTATGAAGTAGTTGCTTATTAGCATGCATTTTACTAGGATATTGGACCATATTCTACATCCTTAATCCTACCTTAACAACTACCTTACTAACTATGAATAAACAGCAATTAGGAGATTTTTTGAGGAAAAGTTCATAATGTTTAGTTAATATTAAGAATTGGAGCCTAATCTAAAGTGTGACCAGAAACTCTGATCCTCTTGTCTAACGGCTAGTTGGTCAAAGGCAGTTTAAACAAGCAAAGACTAACCAGCTTTGGCTGTTTTAACTTAACGCCTTTGCCAGGAAAATGTGTTATAAAGGAACAAACTAATAAGATAACCTTCTTTTTTCCCAAAATACACAACATTTAGTACCTTTTCGATTTGGTAAGGCGATATTTCTTCATAGCTGTCCCCTAGCGTCTCCTAACGGAATTGTAACAAGTCTAACCTTCCTTGAACGTTACCGGGAGTTTTTTTTTTTTTTTTTTTTTTTTTTTTTTTTTTGTAGTAACCTAATGAGAACTTATACCAAAACGTTCTCTGTTTTTAAGTGTTATTCTTATTATAATCATAAACTAACTACAAATTGTTTGCTGGGTTCCCCCCTTTGACTCACTCAACATTTCGAGTTCGTTGGTTTTTTGTGTATCACTGACACCTAGCGGCAAACAACTAATATTACAGCTTTAAGACTTTAAGTCCCCATGAATAAAAAAAAAATACGTTTTTTGGCTTGAAGTATGAATATAACAAGCTATTGTGACCCAAAACAATGGAAAAATTCGCATTTAGAAGATTAAAGCATTCAAATCTATACAGTCTTTCACCGTATCAATGACTTTGATGACATCACTCTGCACTTCAGCTTCTCATCAGATTTTCTGTCCACTCAAATGCTCTCAAGAATCTGAAACTACATTATAAACTAGCGAATAATTTCAGAGAACGTATCGGACCACTTTGAATTCTGCACTGAATGCTATATTTTAAAGCGATAAGAGGTGTAGTGGTAAAAAAAAGAGGTGGGTAAACTATAAATTCTGGTGGTCCACCAGAAGGTAAGGTGTATGTGTATCTCCTGATGACATTGCTCGACATTAAGCTTAAACTCGACATTAAGCTCGACATTATAAGCCTTATACGTAAATTCACTTGTCCGAGTAATAAAAAAGTAGCTCGTCCGGATTTATTATTTATATTTTGTGTGTGTTGATTTGTTCTGAAACAATATTCTCATCAGTGTTCAATCAGCTTTGATATTTAAATCACCATATTGTAATATCTGCACCTTTAAAGGGCATCCCCTCCGCCAATATTATTAAATGTATGCTTCATCTTTCATTTTAAATTCCTAAGTTTGATCAATAAATTCAAGTATTTCGAATAATAATCACTAGGGCTGTTACCCTAGGGGCTGATCAAATTAAATCATTTACACTGAAAAATTTCAATTGCATAAAATAATGTTTTGAAATTGATTTAAATTTACATATAAGAAATTAAACATTTAATATCAAACCGCCAGTAGGTGGCGGCGGGCGACCGTCTTAATGAGTGAGTCATTGATTGATTCATTCATTCAAACGATTCGTTCAAACAGCTAATTCATTCAAGAATGAGACAGATGTTTATGAGTGGGTCATTGAATCTTTGACTCAATCGATTCGTTCAAAATGCTGAATCATTCAGTAATGAAAACAGGTTGAGTGTTCCTGAGACATGTGCCGTGGTTCTGCTGTGATTTTTATTTTGGACCTATTTTCGCTGCTGAAGCAGAACAAAAACAGCTAATATTACATCTAAAATGTAAGTGATTTCATTTTAACTGTTTATTGAACTGTTGTAGGAAATCAATGCCACAATCATGTTTCAATCGTGATGGTATTCAGGAAAAATAATTGAGGTTGCTTAACATATGTTAAAAATACAAAAACTCCACATTTAGATTTTTATGGGCAGTATGTTGTTAACTGAGTGTGTGTGTGCTGCGCTCATTGTGTAGATTTCTGCTCGAGCGTCAACAGTGCAACCTTACCGTCAGTAATACTCAACAACTCTGATATGAAAGAGTTCGTGTTTAACAACCTATGAAACTAATAATGAACAATATGAAACTAAAACAACATAAGCATAATTAAAATGTCTTAGGAACTACAGGATATTTAGAGGTGGATAAACGCAATTAAGAGGTGGATAAACGCACTTTGGAGGTGGGTAAACGCTATTTCCGAATATTGGGAGGTGGGTAAACGGCGTTTACGTGCGTTTGGCCTCCACTACATCCCAAATTCTGCCTAAGTGGGCTCAACGGCCCTCGACGAGCTTTGTGATATGATTAAACTAAACGCCATTGGCGAGCTGTTCGATATGTTTCACCCTTTTCCGCGTTTCAAGACAATTCAGTGAGCCTTTAAAGTCATTATGTACCTTCAAGTTGTTATAAACTTGAAGTTCTGTCTTCTGCTGAACATAAAGGAAGATAGTTTGAAGAATGTTGGTAACCAAACGGGGGAAAAAGTCAATGGGGACCAGCTTGTGCGTCTCCAAACTTACAGGCATAAGAAACTTATTACACTATTAATAATTTATTTACACAAATGGCATAAAAATGACAGGGAGGATTTAGGATTGAAACAGATTTTTGAATTTAGACAATTTAGATATTTGACAATTTAAGTGACTCAATTTAGTTTGTGACTCTCCTTCATCAAAATGAACAAACCTTTTCCCGAGTCATTTTATTTCGTTTGTTAAATGAACCAAATGACAAGAAAAAAGATTTGTTCATTTTGATAAACGAGTTCGAACAGGAGAGTCACAATCGCGCATCACAGAACAGAGCAATGTGACCATTTGAGCTTATAAAACTTAAACTTTTTTTTTTTTTTTTTAATGAGCGATCGTTTCGCTTGATAAGACCCTTATTCATCGTCTGAAATCGTTTAAAGCCCTTTGAACAGTTTGCACTGAAACTGTATTTTGGACCTTGAACCGTTTGGACCCCATTGAATTATATGGCGAAAAATCCTGGAATGTTTTCATCAAAAACCTTAATTTCTTTTCGACTGACGAAAAAAACATGGACATCTTGGATGACATGGGGGTGAGTAAATTATCAGCAAATGTTTTTTGAAAAGTGAACTACTTTAAGAGTGAGACAAACCAACTAACATTAAATCCATTGCTAATAATTGATGTTTTGTTTTCCCACCAAACAAAATGTCTCGTCCTGGGAGATTGCCAAGTCCCCCTGTAGTCAATAATTTATCCCTTAAAACATCTTTGATCACCAAAATGACATAGTTAAATGTTTTCCTTGAAAAAATAAAATCTTAATGCCGAATGTATCTCTACACCCTAGCCTCATTTAGAGAATATGCAAATGAGCCCCACCTCCACTCACTCACAGCAGCTCAGAGATCCACTCGTTGATGATCAGGTTAAAAATAACAGTATTAAGGACAACCCAACTGTGACATCAGTCTTATAAGCATTACATCCAATAGTCTTGATGATGGGTTCATGAAAATGTACTGCTTTTTCGACATTATGATGCAATTGACAAAACCAGAACACAGTTGTACAAGTCTCAAATATTTTATTTCTCATTTTCATGAATGACATTTCAATGGTTCCCACAGCATATGACGCAGCATGCAGAGAAATGAAGAAAGTAACAAAACGTTGAACCTAAAAGCAGATGTTTCCTTTGTCCAAAATCCCACCACACCGAAAGTTATATAGACGGCTGTCTGACCCCCAGCTGAAGAAATACAAAACAGAACCGAAAGCAAGAAGCAATAATAAACACACATTCTGTACAAAACAATTCAACCAAACCAATAACGAAAAAAAAACTAAAAGAACAAAAAGAAGCTTCGCTGGGAGTGACGGACACCCATCTAGTATAACTCACGCATTTTTATATTCATATTTATGGATTAATGTAGTGAAGAAACTCGCTTTAAAATCATTTCCATGTTTAAACATTTACCAAAACTTTGGCAACGTCCATATATTTATATATAATTGTCATTCAGATTATATCTCAAACATACTATTCATATGTAAACAAGACCCCCCCCCCCCAAAAAAAAAAAACTACATGCACAATAGAAAGAAAAAAATAGAGAGAAACCCTCCCGTCTCATGCAAGCACATCACGAGACCTCGACAGTCTTCAGGAAAGACACACAAGTCTCCCGCCGTCTCCGTGCGGAAGATGGCGCCGCTTTGCGCGGGAGATTCACATTTAAAGCAAACGAACGCTTCGAGTTTATTCATCCGCATTGACAGCGTTTAGTTTGGTCTCTCCTTCTTGAACCCATCGATCCGCCTTTGAAATGATGAAGTGAAAGAGAGAAACTGATGGTCAGTCTGGTCTGGTTTTTGCCTACATGCTGCGAACCGACGCGATTAAAGCTTAAAAACCCCAAGCCCACAAAACACACATTCTGTCCTTCAATCCCTAATATACAAATATGAGCTACTAAGATCTTTACAATGCTGCCTGCAGTCAAGTTGGAAAAAATTAACCTTAAATTTCCACAACATATATTCAAATTCGGTGTTATTGTGGATTCAGTCCGCCACAATATGCACGGCATCCTCGCAACGTCGAGAGGTAAATCAAAATGACTCGTTCGTGGTGTTAAAATGGGGTGTTAACACACACACACACACACACACACAAAAAGTTGAGTTTACTGATGGCACGGTTCCATCCTACAGTAATATGTGATCTCCCTGACCCCTGTGATAAAACACCGGTCTTAAAAAGTAAACCATACATGTATATGTGCACGACTTCAAATATATTTACTTTTTATCCTAGTCTACTGTATATCAGAAAGCAAGACGGTAGATGAACTCCCCAGCACACGTTCACATTCACATTCACGCACACATTCTCGGTAGAAAATTCGAATCGGGTTTGCATTTTTTTTGCGCGAGATTGAAAAACCAAAAAAAAAAAAAAAAACAATAAGCTTGTTAAACTTTTTTTTAATCTCCCCATGACATGAAAAACATCAGATAGCGATTTCAACATACAGCTATTGGATGTTTCGATTGGCACTTCATGCTTGAAGAAAGAGTGTTGCACTGAAATCATATATCGCTCGCATACATGTATTCCCTGTAGACCTAGATCATCTTTAAAAAAGACAGGACTAAAATAAATAGAAACCCCCCCCCCCCCCCTTTCAAAAATAAAAATAAAGAACGTACACACATGCATACACACACACACACCCTCCTCTCTTCCTTCTCCACCACACTGAATCGCTCGGTAATCGACAGAGACGACGTTTCTCTGACTGTCCTTAAATACCCGAGAACGTGGACAGAAGAATCTCATGCTCTATAACACTTAGGATGGCTCAGGGAGTACAGACGGGGAACAGAGGCATCATTCAGGAATACTTCCATAGAGAGAGAGAGAGAGAGAGAGAGAGAGAGAGAGAAAGAGAGAGAGAGAGAGAGAGAGAGAGCGTGCGTTAGCGGAACGTCTGGAGCCGATTCTCAGAAATGGAGAAGTGAAAAAGAGGGTGTTCAGTGAAGGGCTCTTCACACGTCCACCACCATCTTTTTGTGAATGTCTAAGCCACCGACCACCTGCGGATAAAGGGAACAAATATCAGTGCATTTCATAACTAGAGATTGTAAAACAAAAAAAAGGAAGTGTAATGTTGCAATAACCAACTTTTTTTTAATATCTTAACTAAACTAAATTTAACCCTCTGGTTATTTTCAGGGTCTTTTTGACTCGCAAATTACTTTTTTGGTGAATTTTTTAAAGAAAAATTCTCTTTGTCCAAATGGTGTGAAAACCTCTATGCCTCTTAACACTGATAACACTATATCCCTATATATATATATATATATCCTTAAAACTGTATTCTGGACAAATGTGGGCAAAATAGTTTTGATTTATTTTTAAAAAATACTTCTCTTGACCTGAGCGGTCCAAGACTTGGCTACTTTTCCTAAGTTTGACTCTTGAACACACACAATTTTTTTTTGACTCAATTCTGAAATGTTAAGTGGGTGAAAAAACAAACAAACTCCTTAATCTTGTATTTGGGTCAAAAATGGGCACCCATAGAAATGAATGGGAAAAACTGTAATTTAGAGCACTCTAAAATAAGCCGAAATAAGACACCAGGTGACAGCAAAGTCACTTCATCTTTAGGTTTTAGCTCTAAGAACTTATTGGAATGATATTTTAATGTAGTTAAAAAATGTAAAAAAAATAAAACTACATAGTAATTAATTTACATAGAAAATATGTTACTTTTTGAAGTAAATAAATTCAAAAATACCTCCAAAATAAAAAAAACCCACCATAAATGGATAGACAAAACTTTATCGAAGACAGTAATATAACATTTATAATAAATAAAAATTAGGATCACACCTGAGTCCTCTGTGCCAACATTTGTCCACAATTACAGGATTAAGGGCTATAAAGTGAATACGGTTTGAGGGCTACACACACACACACATATATATATATATATATATATATATATATACACGCACATCTATTGAAATGATATCAGTTTTTATGTTAGCGTGAAAAAAAATGCCGACACTTATCTCCGGGGTCCCTGGAGACCCGCATAGTGAATATACAAAATTCATCATCAAAATCAGAAACAACGAAGAAACAATGCAGATCACACAGACAGAAACAAAACTTTTTTAAATAAGTTTTATTTTTTTTACTACTTTATTTGCTCATTTGTTATTGCTGTTTAGTTCATTGCATTTTGATGTTCATGTCATGTATTTTTACTCAATATGTAATATAACTGTTAATTTCTGTAATTTTTTGTTCTGTTACAGACTTACAGTTAGTAAAATTGTAGAATTATATTAAAAACAGATGATTGAAGTAAATTGTAAAATCTAAAGACTCCAACATTTGAAGTCTTGCTCAGGTTTGATTCTAAGCATAATGTAACATTATTGAAAAACTTTTGTCAGTACAAAAAAATGCTAAACTTTGACTAAAAGTTTTTTTGGGTGCGTTATAATTGTGATTTTATAATATTTAGATATGAATCCAACTGGAAAAACTTGTGAAAAGATATGTAGTTTGGTTAATCGCATAACAATAGCTTATGGTGCAGGTCTATGGCCATCTAGTGGTTATAGTGAACTTAAAAACTTAAAGGGTTAGTTCACCCAAAAATGAAAATTAAGTCATTAATTACTCACCCCCATGCTGTACCAACCCCGTAAGACCTTCGTTCGTCTTCGGAACACAAATGAAGATATTTTTGATTAAATTTGAGAGCTGTATAACTACCACATTGGGTCCTAAGGGACTGCCTCTTGACGGCCCAGAAAGTCAATGAAGAAAATGTTTAAATATCCCAAGTGACTACCGTGGCTCAACTATATGTTTATCAAGCGACGCGAATACTTTTTAGTCTCGCCAGAACGAGACTTCCTTAGATTTCCACGACGCATGCGCGAGATTTGCGATCTGCTTACACCAGCTTACACTACTTCAGATCGCAAATCTCGCGCATGCGTCGTGGAAATCTAAGGAAGTCTCGTTCTGGCCTACAAGGAAGAAAAGAAGTAGTCGAATAAACTCGTTATTTTTGTTTGTTTTTTCGCACAAAAAGTATTCGCGTCGCTTGATAAACATATAGTTGAGCCACGGTAGTCACTTGGGATATTTAAACATTTTCTTCATTGACTTTCTGGGCCGTCAAGAGGCAGTCCCTTAGGACCCAATGTGGTAGTTATACAGCTCTCAAATTTAATCAAAAATATCTTCATTTGTGTTCCGAAGACGAACGAAGGTCTTACGGGGTTGGTACAGCATGGGGGTGAGTAATTAATGACTTAATTTTCATTTTTGGGTGAACTAACCCTTTAAACTCATTTGGACCTTGAACCGTTTGGACCCCATTGAAGTCCATTATATGGAGAAAAATCCTGGAATGTTTAAATGAAAAACCTTTCTTTTCGACAGAAGAAAGACAGACATGGACATCTCATCCATGTGAGACTCACCGCGCAGAACTCCTCGAAGGATATCCTCCCGTCCCCGTCCTTGTCTGCGTTGATGATGGTTTTGTCGACGATCTGCTGCAGCTGGGTGTCCTTCAGGTTATTCCCTACCATCATCTTCAGCACCTGGAACAGCTCGCCGTTGGATATGTAGCCATCCTTGTCCATGTCATAAATCCTGAACGCAACTGCAGAAACAGACCGAGAATCAAAAACATGACAGGAAAGGTGATATAATGCACCATTGCACTACAGACTAGTTTTATAGCTTTTTTCAATCAACATTTTTAGTCTGACATGAAATAATTCCAAAAAAAATCGAGAAGTTTGTTACGCATTTAGACATACTGTATATGCCAGCCAGGCCAAAAAAAGTTGCTGTTTGTATTTAAATAGGCAAATGGTAAAGGGTCCATGATTGGATCATTATTTTCTAGCATGTTATATGTTCGGCAACAGTTCTTCTAGCTCTAATTGATGGAGTGTGAAGCTCTAGCTCTAATTGACATCCTGAAGAGAAGACTTTCACTGAATTTAAGATCTGGACTCAAGAAAAGCTGATTCATGTGTGAAAATGATTCTTCATTCTCTCTCCCAACTATTCGTTCACAATCTGAGCCTGATGAATCTTGACATTGTCATCCTGAAATAGACATGATGCGTTTTCCTACATGTTAGTTTAAGAAATGAAAAGCTGCACACTCCATCAATTAGGATTAGAAAAACTGTTGCTAGAAACATCAAAATCACTGTAAAAATGATCCAATTGTAGACTATTAAGGATTGCATTCAAATACAAACAGCAAATTATTATTATTTTTGGCCAGGCAGTGTATATATGTAAAGATTGCATGTGTTTTGTACTAATTTAATTATGCGATTGGCTATAATGTTTAATTTTGCAAAACGCATTGTATATTGAAACCTTCGACATTCTTCAGAATGTGAACAACTATGCACGGGCCGCCTGAAAGCAGCTGCCTATCAGTGTGTACCGAACGGAGTCGAAATAGTCTTGGATATTGGACCCGCAGTCCGCCCTCGCCTATTTATTCCCGACACACACCCGCTTCTCAAATGACAACGTAAATATTCTTCCACCCATTACATCAAATATTAGCTGTTCACCCGCCCACGTGCTTTTATGCCTCATATAGTGAGAATATAGAGACCTCTAACTCTAGAAGGAAAAAACACAGGTTAATTTTATTCAGAGGCACAAACTGAACAAAAATATAAAATTTGGTGCAGTTGCACCAAGATGAAATTCAGATAGCTTGTAATGTAAATTAATATGATTCTTTCCATGAATGAATCAGCTGTTTTAATGAATCGTTGAATCTCAATGATTCCTTTATTAATAGTGACTTGCTGCCACCTATTGGTGGTTTCAATTTCACATTTAAAGTATCTTTTCTTTTTTAAAATATCAATATTCAATATTGCAAAGATGAATTTTGTTGATACCGATTTCATTTGATTGGTTACACCTCTATTTTGTCTTAGATGTATAATTGAATTTGACTCAAATAATGAAATTGACACAAAAGATGATTCATGCATATAATTAGGTTTGAAAAAAATTGCCCATATTAGGTAAAAATCAATTGAAACATATTGGAAAAAAATTATTTCTGTCACTGCTGTGAACTGATCGCCACACAGAGTATGAAGAATATCAAAACTTTAGGAGTCGACTGTCCAAGACAGTCCTAAACCTGTCAAAGTACCAACAATAAAACACGCTTGTTTACTCGACAAAATATCGTCTAATAATCGTTATCGAGAAAATCCCAGAAAATATCGAGATATAATTTTTTGTCGATATCGCACACCCCTAGTTGTATTTAAATATCAGTTGTCACTATTTCTTAATTATACGTCTAAGTAAAATATTTAAATGCTTAGTTTCATGATCTGTAATTTTTATCGTGGGAGAAAAAACATGTACGGTATACAATAACGATTGAGAGATCATCTGATATAACGATACTCACATTTTCAGGTGATATTTCTAAAAATTGATGTATGGATAATAAAGTAAACCTAAGTTGCTTCAGTCCAGTAAGTGTTCATCTTGAAATATTAAACGCAATATAATAATTATTTTTATGTTTTTAAAGGTATACGCCACTTTTTTTGGAAATAGGCTCATTTTACCACTCCCCCAGAGTTAAACAGTTGAGTTTTACCGTTTTCGAATGTATTCAGACGATTTTTTTTTTAAACTTAGCAGAATATCAGTAATCAGACCGTTTCTGGTCTCATTGACTTCCATAGTATATTTTTTTTCCTACTATGGAAGTAAATGAGACCAGAAACTGTCTGGCTACTGATATTCTTCTAAAAAAAAAAAAAAAAAAAAAAATCGGCTGAATGGATTTGAATACGGTAAAACTCGACTGTTTAACTCTGGGGGAGTTGTAAAATGAGCTTATTTCCAAAAAAAGTGGCGTATCCTTTTAAAGATTTCAGAGCAAAATGACACGCATACCACGACCTGAAGGTGGACGTTTTTAGAATGATACTTAAAAGCCTCTTACTTGCTCAAACAATATAAACTATCAATATTTAGACAACAGGAGGCATGGAGTAGATTGTGTTTCAGTTATCATGTGGATAATGAAATTTTGCACATCAAATATGATACAGTAGGCTTGACTAGTGAGATTCAAAACTGAAAGAGACTCACAGCGGAGCTTCTGCTCCTTGTCGCCCTTCACGCTGAACTGAGAGACACCTTCAATGAACTCTGCAAGGAAAAAGACATTAGTAGCCATTTACACACTCTTGATGCATCTGAACTCCTCAAGTGCACAGAGCACCTCTGAAACTAGCGCTTCTCAATGCAACTGCTCAGAAAACACATATATTACATTTCATAGGCCACAAAGAAACAATTTTAGGCTTTGGTTCTGCATAAAGGCAAACATGTATGGTTAAAAATATATGCAAGGAACACCAAACCAATCACAACTGATCATGCAAATAGATGCAAGAAAAAAAGACCAATTGGAATTCAGTATACGTTGCGATGTCGTCACTACCGTCGACCCTAAACGATGTGTAACTGCACATTTACTGACCTTTAAAGTCCACTTCTCCGTTGCCGTCTGTGTCGAATATATCGATGACTCGCTGCACCAGCGGGTTCTGTTGCAGCTCGGGTAGAGACATAAACTCCTCCACGCTGAGAGAGCCCGAGTTATCAAGGTCGAGCTTCTTAAAACGCTTTCCTAGTCTTTTAATCTCATCAGCATCAACTGAAATAGAGAGCGAGAAGAGCAATTCATTTCAATAGAAAAGCAAGCACGAAACACAGACTAAATTATACATCCTTTATAAGCTTTCCCTCGGCTACAATCATCAATAATAGATCTTCAAAACGTCAATCTCAATTGGTTAGGAGGATTGCACAAGTCTTAAAACACACACACACGCACAGAGGGAGGATAAACTCTATATCCAAGGGTCTCTCTCTCGCTCACACACACACACACACACTTCCATCCATCTTTGGCTCCCATCAGAAAGCCAGAAGGAGCCATACCCAGTTTCTTCTGCCTGGCAGTCATGGTCATCTCTCAGAGGACTGCCGTTCAGCTAGGGCTCAGTGTTGTGCTGTGTGCCGCGGACTGCTAAATGACCTAATCTCATTCACACAGCCACGTGGTACACACCTCAAGTAATCAGCTGTCAGACTTCTTCCAAACCGCTGGTCCAATGTGGGTACAGCATAATATCATACAGGTATAAATAATTCCTTTTCACTTGATTATTAAATTGTTTAATTAAGGCTTATGCTAGAGTTCAAGATAAATCTTTTCATTACAACTGTTAAGTTTCAAATGATTATTAAACGACAAGCACAAGCTATGCAAAAACAACAGCCCCTCCGGCGCACTCAGTGTTCGAATTCACTCACTCGTTGTCATTCAAGTTGACTAATGTAGGGAATAGTACATGAGGGTAAAGGGGGCGTTTTCGGACACATATCCATTTTGTTTGCACATCCCTCTTAAACATAATGCCTTCTCGTGATCCAATAAAACAGTGTAGGGGTGAAATGTAGTGACGGGTGACCAGAACCATCTTTTCTTTTGAAAGTCAACTAAACAGTCTGTGTTTGCCAGATGCATCTCATCTACAAAACTGATTTGGGATGATGTCATAAGTGTTGTGTTACCACAGCTGCTAATTTGAGAGGCCTTATGATGTCCTTGTGGTTGCTAAGCACCCATCTGACCAACAGGTGGCTCAGTTTCACAGCAGCGCACTCGTTATCACACAGTTACAGTCCTGCACAAGTCATTACTGGAACCTCATTCGGCAGCATAAGCTCCTGGGAATTCGGCTCGCCTTGACCTTTGACCTCCCACTGCTTTCATCATTACGGTGTTGAGGAAGAATAAAAATCACTGGATTTGCCATGTTAGTGCCATCAAATGTTTGAAAGAGTTTTGTCCTCTTGCTCACAGGACAACACACGTGTAGCGTATTCTCCGCGGTGTGCTGTATGTACGAGTAAGGCCCATCTTAAAGGGATAGCTCACTTTGAAATTAATTTTTGGTATGTTTTAGTTTACCTCAAGAGCATCCAAGATGTAGGTGTCTTTGTTTCCGCAGTAGTTTCAATTTTGATATTTTTAGGTCAAACCGTTCTTGTCTGTCAGTTATATAATAGAGGTCTATGGTCACCACCTCAAAAAGCATGCATAGAAAAGTCCAGATTAAACATGATTTAATGACTCGTAAATGTAAGCACACACTGATGTCCTAAGACACGAAACAAATGGTTTGTGTGAGAAAACGAACAGTATTTATATCGTTTTTACCTCTTGAAACAGCCACATCCAAGTGATGTACTCTAGTGGTAACAAGAGGTAAAAACGATATAAATACTGTTCGTTTTCTCACACAAACCGCTCGTTTCGTGTCTTAGGCCATCAATGTGTACTTACATTTACGAGTCATTAAATCATGTTCAATTTGGACTTCTCTGTGCATGCTCTTTGAGGTGGTGACCATAGACCTCCATTATATGACTGACAGACATGAACGGTTTGACCTAAAAATATCAAAAAGAGGCAAGTTAAAACCTACCAAAAATTCATTTCAAAGTGAACTATCCCTTTAATCCCATCTCTGTGAAGTTGAACAATTTTATCATTTAAAAATAGTCAGTGAAATTCCCAAATAATTGCACTTGACTTAAACATGAAATTTTGAAGTAGAAAGACTGAAATAGTATTTGTAGCTTATATAAAACATACTCTAATAACTTTAGTGGAGAAATTTCTGCAAATTCTTTCTCTATATGTGCAAAGGTTAGATTAGGATTATTTCTTAAAGGGATAGTTCGCCCGACAACAATAATTCTGTAATCATTTGCTCATCCTCATGTCTTTCTTTTGTCTGCTTGGAGCACAAAAGAAGATCTCCTTGACTTTCATTGTTTGGACAAAACAACAAGACATTTTTTATATACATCTTCTTTTAGTTTAGAACAATTATGGCATAATATTCATTTTGGGTGAACTGTCCCTTTAAATAAGTGAAAACAGTTGGTTCTTGGCCATCAAATCCACAGCAAAAAAAAATGTCGGTTATCAAAAATCCACAAGCTCTCCTAAACATGTTTGTCAAGAATTACGAACCACACAAAAAAGAAACCTATTAAAAATGGGCCATCGCCTCATGATCTTTTACTCACCCCCACCAACTCTATAAATAAACAGCCCTGAGACTAACCTTTACCAGCTGGAGGCATTTATAGCCCACATATCCACAGCAGCAGCCTTACGCCACCCAGTCTAGCACTGGCCCTCCTCCAAACCTGGATAGCCCCACTGATCCAGGGAAAGCCCTCTCCCTCATGTCTTGATCTTCCAGCTGATCCCAAAGCAGCCGGCACAAGTGTTTGAAGGACCAAACTAGACTACACTGACGGCTGCCTATTCTGATCATACACAACGAGCAACATGTATTAACTATGTATAATGTATAAATGAATTAAACATTTTAAAACTAGACTGCAGCAATTAACATTTCGTCATAACATTATTTTGTTTATTAGGAATTTTTTAGTCGGGGTAGAGCCAATAGAGCCATTCTGCAGGTATATATTTAAGAAATATTTGCATGTTTATACTTTATATATATTTATATTATACATAAATATTTGATATATTAATAACACATTTTTCTGAAATATATACATATTTATTTATATATACAAAATAATTATACACACTACACACATATATTATGTAAACACAAACTTTTATTTTGGATGCGATTAATCGCGATTAATCGTTTCACAGCCCTAAATGCAATATCTAGTTCTTTCTTATGGGAAGGAAACAAAACGGCAAACCTCATTTAACCACTGCCTAGGGGCCCTGTCAAGATGGCCATGTGGACTGACTAGCCTTAAAGGGATTTTAACCCATCCAAGCATACAAAAGCATTAGTTTCCAAACGTCGCCATCTCCTACACAATCCTCAATAATTGCATAACCACCATTTTCTATATTGTTGATGTCGAACACGTTTTTGATAGTTGTTGAAACAAATCCAGACATGGATAGGTGGTTTTTAAGTAAGGCATCATGCTCGACCTGCATAAATGATGACTGAATTTCCCTATTTACTAATTAAATAGTAAGGAAAAGTACCCAGTTTACTTACAGTGTGAGCACATCTCCAAGGGATAACTCGCCTCATTTCCCTGTAGAGAGAGAACAAGAGTCTGGATCAGCATGACAATACACTTCAAATTTTAACCAAGGGGAATTCGTTTTGTAATGTCGTTGATTCTGATTTATAACAACACAATCAACGATTTAGGTCTCATCAAATACCTCAACCAAGCATAATATGTTTTTAGGCTACTATTTCCTGTGATGAAAACGTTGTGTGTGTTGAACATTTTCATATGTTCTCACTACATGACACATAGCTGTCACAGAGTCACAAGGGTCCTCAGAGTCACCACTATGGCACCTAACGCGTCTTAGTTAAGTAGATAATCAGATTTTCGGGGTGCGTTTACGATGCTACAGATGGCAAATGAACCTGGATTATTATAGATGTAAACGGTAGCAACACCAATATCTAAAATCCATGGCAAAGTTTTTCAGGATTCTTTGAGCAAACAAGCTTTACTGACACTTTTGGAATGTAAATTTAATTTTGGGTTTCAGAGAAGAAAAATAATCTGGCATTGGGATGCGTAAATGATACAATTTGATTTTTAAATGAACGTACAAGACAGCCAGAGGGCAAGATTTCAACAAACGGCGAGTTCATCACTCGGCGTGACACATCCCAGACAAAAATCAAGTTGCTTCAAGTCAGCAAATGGGCTGGTGCCTTCAGGAGTGGATTGCTGGAGGCCTGTTATGACTTGCAGGAAGAAACCAAAGCTACCACAACCCAATATAGAGAGCGGGACAGATAAACTGGGCCATCGCTGTGCCTAGAAGGATACAGCAATATCTATACTCTCCTCCATTAAATGTGTATTACATAGTTTCACAGCTTACAAAATCAAGTTCCCGTGGGGGATAAGATGAGAGAAAATGAACGAAAACTGTAAAAAGGAGAAGTGTTAACATTTCTGTTG
Source organism: Pimephales promelas (assembly GCF_016745375.1). Next base: position 4,448,704 of record NW_024121100.1, on the reverse strand, counting down.
TATAAACATGTAGTGGAGGAGATGTATTTTTGGCACTGTGTGTGTTTGCACATATGGTGTGGAAGTAGATTAGACCCGTGTGGGACAGACAGGTCACACACAGTGACTTCACTTATTTACTGTATTCAAATAGAGCCGTTTCAGTGTGTCTCTCCCTCTAAAACGAGTTAGCACGCTCATGTGCGCTACAATCAGACAGTGTTTTGCCACAGCTAGCAGGTTAGCTAAGGTTGAGTGCCCTGTGCTATTTTAACTTTAGTGGTAGAGCGACAGCAAATTAACTTAAAGTGGATTGAGGGTTTAGGATTACTTCATCTGGTTATATGGCCTCAAGCGTGAGCAAAGTCACCAGGCGAGGAAAGACACCTTGAAGCAAAGCAAAAGCTGGAGGAAACTTTCATACAGGGAATGAATGCTCGGCTAAAATGTAACTATATTTGGGCTACATTTTACCCTAGATGACGTCACCACATTCCAAATCTTTTCAAATGTCCAATCAGGACGTTCCTTCAGTATTGGCACAATTGGCACGCACTTATATCTTTACTTTCAAGGAAAATACTTTAATAAATGCTCGAAGCATTTATTGGGGTTTTTTTAAAGGGAAAGGGCAGATGAAAAGTAATGATATTAAATGAATACGCAAATCAGGCCTAAACATCAGGTCAACGCATACATTTGCATAATTTTGCAGATGTACTACTTTTCAAAGCTGTTTTATAGAAAATCCACCCCATCTCTTTTCTACATGCATGCTAACACATCTTAACAGAGCCAGACCGATATATCGGCAATTTCCAAACTATCGGTATCGGCAGTTATAATGGCCGATAAATGAATATTTCAAAAATAAAATAAAAACGGACGAAACACGCTTGAACCACGTCATGAGTGTTGGAGTTGTATAGTTTGTCCACCAGAGGGCACTCTACACCGTCCCTGTTGGCAACATTCGTTGAGTTAGGCACGATACATTCATTGCTTGAATAACGGACAAATTAAAAGAACATCCCCATCAGTTCTCTTAACTTAAATAAGCATGACAAAATTTGTGACTATCATGTCCAGTTTAAAATAAATAAAATATCGGCAGATATATCGGAATATCGGATTTTAAAACCCAAAAATATTTGTATCGGTATCGGCCTTCAAAATCCTTTATCGGTTGGGCTCTACATCTTACTGTGAACAAGTCATCTGTGCATGATTCATTTTTAACAAATATTTTGATTTAACATTAAATCAAATTAATTTAATTAAAAAAGTCATAATTGGCGAAAACACAAGACTTTATTTAGTGCACTTAAACCCTGCTCCTTCAAGCTCGTGGTCATCAGCGGCCCTGCCCCAAATTGAACCCCAAACCTTCCCAATCTTCCTCCAAGTCCACACTTTTGCGAAGTAACGTCACTATCGCGGTCGGGTAGAAGTCCGCAGAGGTAGTGGGTTTGCGGTCTCGGTAAAAGTGCAAATAACGGCCGCAAAGGGACACTTCTGAAACGTAAAATGAAAAATGGGACACCCTACGGTCTAGTGGACTTAACGGACAAGTCCACTTGAAGTGTGTGATTTGGGACAGGGCTTGCATACACATCTCAACAACCACTGCATGGAACCAAACCCCGCCTTACATTTGTTTTCAACAATCCGTTTTACTCAGATGTACGTCACAATACGGAAGAAAAGATCGGCCACTACTTCTGTTTCATTACGACTTTAAAATTATAAATCAATGCCACAAAATAACTAATTAAGGGATTTATCCTAAAGAGACAGCAACAACAAATACAAACCAAAGTCAGCTAATATAGTACAAGGCGAGCTACTGTTAACTGGCCATTATTTCATACAATAGAACTTTAGCATGAAGTTAATATTAGGGATGCATGATATATCGGTCTCGGACGATATATGTTAATTTTTAATATTATCCTCGGCCAGATAAGAAAATTTGCCTGATATATTAAAGCTGATAAATAATGGACTATTTCCTTCAGCCAAGATGGTTTTGAATTGCTTAAAATATGATTTGGAATCACTTCAAAAAAGCAAAATACAGTTAAGTGAAACAGTTAAGTCTGTCATATTGGCTACATAAAATGAACGCTTTTGTAATCAGACTCTCAAAAATTATATATAAAAATTTGGATTTATATATATCGGCCAACATATCGGTTATTGGCTTTCAAATATATCAAATTATTGGTTATTATCGGTATGCAAAATTTTGATATCGGTGCATCCCTAGTTAATATAGTACATAAGTCAATAGTATGGTGCTCTCAACTCTGCTTAAAGCATTTTACCATGCTAATTCTTTTTTTTAAAACTCATTTTCCACCCAAATCGGCAGTGGAAACGTGAAAATGATCCAAATTAGTCCAGAGCTTAAGGTACTTATACATGGTATACATTTTAAGATGAATATAGTCATGCTGTTGGTAGTGTAGGCTGATTCTGGGTCTTTGAAGCTAGTCCTTGAAGCACGTAATGCTACGCCATGCATTTCAGGTATGCACACTTTTCTTTCTTTGAATTGAGTGCATTGAATGTCTTCTTTTAGGGTCATTGATACACAGATTTACACACTGAGATTCTCTCAATGGGCGATTGCAGCATCTGATTAAAAATAAGTGCTTATTCCACGTTCCAACTAGGGTCGTAAAAGGGTTAACCTTTTACATTGTGTAGCTTTTATTTGCCATCATTAATTATACATACATATGCATTGTATCAGCCACTCTGCTCATGATAGCAATTCGGTGTAAATTGAGGCTAAATTCAATGCATGCAACACAGAAATCGGTACACAAACAACAAGTTCAGGGTTCCCACACCTTCACGCCAATACATTTGCATTATTTGACCAGTCATAAACCAGTTTAATAGAAAAAAATGTTTAAAAATAAATGTCTTAGTAGGTCAAGAAAGACCCAAAAAAGGTTACAGATTTGTTCTGATAGAAAAAAAAAAATGACACAAATGTACATAAAGTAATATGCAACTAACCACTTATAGTTAGGATAGCAAAACAAATATCACCTTTCCTTATCTTTTGTTTACCCCAATGACAGAACGTCCAATCAAACCCTATTTTGGCACAAATTAATCTGTTATTGGTAATACACCGAATACTAATAAGACTTTTATTGTCAGAAGAATAATATATCAGAAGAAGGGAATCCTGTAGGTTGCTTGTTTCTTCAACTTTCTGTATATTGGTAGATACAAACTGTATAAAAAAGAATTGAGGTATGACTTCCTCTCATATCAATCAGCACATACAACACTAAATAATATTACAGTAAACGTGATATGATGAATCCATTCTCGGTTCATGATGTAAACATTTTAAAAACATTCCTGTCACTTCGCAATTTTTATAATAAGCGAATATTAGGTTTGTGAAGAAATGCGGTTGTAATCTAAAATGCTTGGTGAGGATGACAGCAGCGTGTGGGTCAGTGATCGTCTTGTTATAAGAACAATAGAAACGCACATGTTAATATCAAACCAGGGCGAAAAATGTTTTTACGTTCTTATGAAAAGTTACCCAAGTTTTATAAAACTATTATTCAGGGTAAGTTGAAAAAAGTCCGGGTGGGTGGGGCACCATTGACTTCCACAGTATTGAGAAGAAAAAAACAACTGTTTGGTTGCAAGAAACATTCTTCAAAATATCTTCCTTTGTGTCCAGCAGAAATATAATCAGGTTTGGAACAACTTGAGGGTGACTAAATGCTGGAAGAATTTTTGGGTGAACCACCCCTTTAAGAAACCCTAAAAATGAGGAGAAAATAAAATAATCATCTGTTTGTGAAATTAAAATCATGCCAGGGGATAGAAAACTTCCCAAAATGTAGAAATCCCCGTCGTATAATTGATGGCCCAGCAAAGTCAACCTTTCCTGGAGAATCAACCAGTCGATTCAAGTTGTCAACGGATCAAACCAGCTCTCGATCAGTTTGACAGCCGTATCGATTGAAAATGTTTCTCTTTTCTACAGTTGATCACTGATCGCTTCAAATACAGCATTTACACTAGGATCTATACGATAGCGATGCGTTTTCCGTGTGTGTTTCTTCTCAACCCATAGCGCACAGAGGCTGAACGTGGGCCACACTGACAGCCATGGCTCTGTTTTATCAACAACGGCTTTGATCACGACACCGCGAGCGCGTTTCTAGTCCGTCACGGCACCAGAAAGGCGCGTTAAACGCGCGATTGATACGACGCGCAACAGTATAGGAAGTATCTGCTATCTCGGGTATATTTGGAGCGGTTTAGCGAGAGCTGTAGGGGATCCTTACCATTCTGTCGGAGGGGTTTCTTCGCCTTGTGCAGAATCTCGCGGAACTCAACTGTCGCTGACGGTTAACGTATTTTTCTGAGCGAGGAAGTCGCGATAAGCGCGTCGCTCGGATCTTGTTCTCGGTTTGAAGATTGGAGGATTCACTGCAGTGGCTTCGGTAGGTCCGCAGCGGAGGGGGAGAAGACAGGCAGTGGGTTGAGCTGATGGTGGTGGTGGTGGTGGTGGAGGGAGAGAAAGCGAGAGAAAGCGAGAGAGAGAGAGGGAGGGAGGGATGGGGACGGAGCGGAGGGGGGAGGTGCATTAGAACAGTACATACATCACATCCGGGTATGTATGCCTGATATTCTCTCCCTGAATATATACCATAGATATATAGGCTACATGAACTTTTGCATCATTAACGTTCATAGTATTTTGATTTTACGGAAGAGGAGGTGAATGGATATTTATTGTTAGCTGTTATTTAAAGGGATAGTTCACACAAAAGTACCAACAGCATTCATAACAAAAACTGAACAACATTCACACACAAAAAAAATGAAAATTCTGTCATTATTTATTCACCCTTATGTTCACTGTAAAAAATGAATGCACTTTATCTAATCAAAAAAATTGAGACAAATGGATTACAAGCAATATTATTAATTCAATTTAACAAATTGAGTAATAATTATTCAAAATTAATTCCTTAAAAGTAAACCATTTAAAATGAGTAAAACTTACACACACACACACACACACACACACACAAAAAAACATTCATTTAAGTCGCCATTTGTTTTAGGTTTCTCCTTCAGTGATTCTGCTTGTTAACATCAGGCGTCTTCAATGTTGGCAATATAAAATAAAGAGTTCTGTCTGTTATTCAGATATTTTTGTATATATTTATTTTTGTGTGTAAACTTTACTCATTTTAAATGGTCAACTTTTAAGGAATAATTCATTATTACTCAATTCTAATTTGTTCAATTTAATTAATAATATTGCTTGTAATCTGTTGCCACAATTTAATTGATTAGATAAAGCGTATTAATTTTTACAGTGTTGTTCCAAACCTGTATGAGTTTATTTCTTCCGTTGAACACAAAAGAAGATATTTTGTCGGTAAACAAACCAAATTTTCCTTACCATGGAAGTCAACGGTTTGGTTATCCATACTTTTATTGTGAGGCCTGCTTTTGTATTTAAAAATATCAAATTTGAATCGACATTTGGTGGCCATTACAGGTATTTGCATCTTAAAGTGTTTCAGGTGTGTGTCTATGTACATATTTTTTCTAAATAACAACCCATATACGGTATATAATCTGCACCAGCTTCCTGTTGACAAAAACATCTTCATATGATGGACATTGTAAGATAATCTAGCTATCTAGAATGATTTCTGTCAGCAATAAGGTATCGGTATGCGTAGCTAAAACCAGCATGTTATTTGAGATTTTTCCGTGTTTCCTTGCCTTATTCTTCGTTTGGTCTTTTGTCTTAAACTGTAACGTATTTATTAAAACAGCACAGAATTTCAAGCAACAATATTTTTTATATTCTTACAAAAACAAAGTCAAAAGTTTGGCTCAAATTCACACAAGACTGATATTCAGCAACACACATAGGCAAACAAACAATCTGAAAATGGGAATAGAATTAAGTCAAAACAATAGAATTAAAGCACTAACTTCATTTCTGATTCAACTCTCACCAGTGAACTAATGCTTCTGTGAAGAAATAGGCAACAGTTTAAGCAGTAAACAACAGTAACACAAAATGGGAAATAATTAAACATCCATCCACACCATAAACAGGCACGCCTGTCATAAAATAAATAATTGTTTTACGCTGGTTAGACCACAATATTAACTGACTGGTCTTTACTTTTATAATATTACATTATGCACACTAATATAGAGTATCATGTGTAGCCTGTGTTCATACAGCACCTTTTTGAGCAAGCGTTGCCTGTCTCTTTAACAGCAAACGACTCGGTTAAATATACAGGCCTTCAGAGCTGTCTCATCCGAGTCTTGTGGAAAGATGGTCTCAGTGCATTTGTAACCATAATAGAGCAGATATGTGATGTGCAAATGACCAAGAGAGAGCTGAAAATCCTTTCCAATGGAAACTTTCACACTATAACTCGTCTTTTTCAGATTTCACCAGCTCAGGCAGGATGTGGAGGAAGAGACATACTGTAAATGAAACTGGAAATCATGCATCGAACAAACAGGTGCATTGCTTGACTGGTGAACAGATACCCTGACGGACGTTCACTGAGGAGCTCGGAGTCATCAGTCCCGCACACAGCGGCCCCATGATGGTTACAGGTCACATTGTGCATATTTGTCGCTGTGCTCGTGTTTTACATGAAGACCTCTTTGTTGATCCACATGAGGCTGCGGGTCTCGTTGGGCTTGGCCTCGTACTCGATGCAGTTGAAGCTGTTGCCGAACTGGCAGTGTTCTCTCTTGTAGTAGTTGTAGTATTTCACTTGCCACACCGTCTCAAACATGCCGGCATCTTTGAACTGGCAACGACAGGAAGATGGTGGGTTTTCATTTTATAGTTCAGTTTTCTTCATGTGTACAGCATGTACAGTAGCATCCTGAATCTGATTTGTTTTGCCATTAGGGCTGTCAAACGATTAATCGCGATTAATCGCATCCAAAATAAACATTTGTGTTTACATAATATAGGCTATGTGGGTGCACTGTGTATAATTACACACATTCTTGTTTATCTTTTAAGAAATATTTTCATGTATATATATATTTTATATTATATATAAATAGAAATATTTTAGATATAAATAATATTTATTTTCTTAAATATACATGCATGTGTGCACCTACATATATTATGTAAACACAAACTTTTATTTTGGATGCGATTAATCGTTTGGCAGCCCTATTTTTTAGGTGTTACAGGTACTTTCATTTAATATAGATCCAATATAATACAATTCAAATATAAAATTTGAGTGTCATGTTTTGGAGATTCGTTAATATATATTGATAATAATAAAAATCTAGGCTCTATATATTTTTCAATAAATTCAAAATTACAGTTACTATTCACTCCTATTATAAAGCTAGCCAAGATTTTCTATTTTTTGGGATCATTTTTAACTGATTTAAAAAATATATTTATTCAAATTAATGTCAACCCAAGTTGATTTTAAATTGAGTCAATATGAATTAATAAAGTAGGTTAAAATCCAAATCCAAAAGGTCATAAGTCCTCTTTGACTCAAACTCAACTACACTGTAAAAATAAATAAATAAATTTCATGATTTGTAATCACAACATTTTTTCTTTGATCAAATCAACTTAAATCATGTATGTATGTATTTCATATTTATCTCAAACGATCATTGTATCAACTCAATTTTTTTATTTTAATAACTTATAATTTTAAGGCAACCAGGTTACTTCAAGTTAGACCAACAATATTTTTTTACAGTGCTTGCAACTCTCTTAAATACTGGTTTGGATGTTCTGAAGATGCAAAATTTAAGGAAATTTGAGCAGATTGCTTAAATGCAAAATTGATTTTCCCATTATCCGGCTGTCATGAGACAGAAATTTCTTGAATTTTGGAATAAACTGCAGCAATTAACATTTTGTCAGAACCAAATCACATGTTATTTTGTTAAGAAAAAAAAAATCATGATTCTCAATTTTGTGCTGCATGCTCCACTACAAATATACAAGCAAAAAAAGATTTGAGGCATCATGCAAGCCAAAATATTGCGGTAGGACGTAGCTTCAAATCCCTAATCCTCTATATGAGCAATTTAGCACCTACAAATTCCACATGATTTCAGTGTTAAATACTCTTTCCCCTGCTGGTTCTGTTACCTCTATGGAGACCTGCACTGGTTGTCTGTCGCCGCTCTTGGTGTGTGGCACACCCTCAGTATCATAGGTGCCATTGTAGACGATCTGCTCCTCATCTTTGGACTGCTGCTCCAACGGGAAGGTCTTTCCACCGATCCCCATTGTGCTGAAAACCCATTTAAACATGTCAGGTTGAGACAAGCATCTGAAATTCCTCCTGTCGATAAAACTTTAAAGACCACACGGCTCAGTTTTACAGAGCAGTCTATTTATAGGCTAAATTATTTCTTACAGGGGCGCAGGTGCATATTTCGACATCATTAAAATATTACGACAACACTAAGAGCTATTTGTAAGTGACAACATATCAGAATGCATATTGGCTTTACACGATTCATTCAGTCGCGTATTCACGTTGAACCGACTTACGTGGCCTCCGCGCTACCCGGTTTCACGATCACCTCGATTTTGTATTTCGATCCTGTTAGCAATTTGATTGTCCTGCTCTGGCCGAACCTCGTCCCGTCCACTTTATAAAACACCGGCCCGTCATTAGGTTGGATTTTCAGTGAAATCGCGATGTTTATTATCGCTGGAACGTCGGCCATAGCTGCGAGATTACGGAGGTCGATGTGTTTCCAGGGCTCCCCGTCATTAAAGGGATGGCGGATCAGGGATGGTCCCAGGAAGCTGTTGAGAGATGCTGTGACGTCTACACAAGCCATCACATCTATGCTTCTCCTATACTACACCAGTGCTGCCCATTATTCTCGCTGGCGCGCGCTGGGTAAACAAACGCTGGCAAATAGGAATAACTGATCTATATAGAATGATATCAGTAGTTATCACTGATGTCAGATCAGTGATAACTACCCTACAAATTGTTTTTATATTTCTATATTTGTATTCTAGGAGTCATAGATATCGTAAATGGCTTATCGAGCATTCGATTTAGATCGAAAACCCACTAGTTAGTGTCCACGTCATCTCCGTTATTTTGTCGATTAAAACAGTCCCTGTCCAAAGTGCTGAAACTGAAGAATCATGAGTTGAAGAATCGTGTCTTCAACACATTAAATATATAATGTTCTAAACACACACTCAAAAAGCTGCTATTATGTGTTTGGTGAGCTTGAAATATTAACATAAAATTAATGTTTAATAACTAACTAAATTAAAGGGATAGTTCACTTTGAAATTAAGTTTTGGTATGTTTAATTTACCTCAAGGGCATCCAAGATGTAAGTGTCTTTGTTTCCGCAGTAGTTTAAATTTTGATATTTTTAGGTCAAACCGTTCGTGTTTATCAGTCATATAATGGAGGTCTATGGTCACCACCTCAAAGAGCATGCACAGAGAAGTCTAAGAAGTCTTAATGACTCGTAAATGTACACATTGATGCCTGGCATGAAACGAGCGGTTTGTGTGAGAAAACGAACAGTATTTATATCGTTTTTACCTCTCGTCCAAGTGATCTAAGGGTGCGGCGCTTTGTGGCTGTGGTTACAAGAAGTAAAAGCGATAAAAATTCTGTTCGCTTTCTCACACAAACCACTCGTTTCGTGTCTTAGGCCATCAGTGTGTACTCACATTTACGAGTCATTAAATCATGTTTAATTTGGACTTCTCTGTGCATGCTCTTTGAGGTGGTGACCATAGACCTCCATTATATGACTGACAGACATGAATGGAGAACCTTCATATTTAGGTTTTTCCAACAAGTTAATTTAGCTTGAGATTGCATAATGCAATTAATTAGCCGTTAAAGACATAATTGGTCTAATAATCTTCAGGGCCAATCTTATATGCACATACTTTTCAAAATCTACATTTCAACATAAAACAGCTTCCCATTTCATGGCATGACAATATTTATCTGTTGTTTAAAATGGTTATGTGGTTATAAAGAAATATGCACAGATAGCAGCAGCAACAGCATGGAAGGCCGGGGACGAAGAGATTAGTATAGCATAGGGACACATGATTTTAAATAATATATTAGCTTTTATAAAATAATTGTTGCATGATTTAAGGTAAAACACTTTTGGCAGTGACTCTGAAAATCAAATAAATTAATACAAATCTGAATTTCAAAAGTAAAACAAATCCATCGCATTAAACCTATAAAATGTAATTTCCCATAGAGTCTGAAGCAAATTTCAGTATACAATTTTACATAACAAAAGCCACATTATCATGTGTTCTGACCGCCACTGAATCTTTGTGCTTTTTGGCAACACTGATTAGGTTCAAAACTTTTAAAAAAAATCATAAGGTGCACACTTTAAAAAAAAAAAGCAAAGAAAAGATCTCTCTCTGTTCCAGCTATAAAACAATTTCAAACCTATAAAATCGAATTTCCCATACAGTCTCTAGCAAATTTCAGTAATGGAAATAACATTTTCCATTACAAAAGATACACTTGATCATGTTTTCTGACCGCCTCAGTCTGTGTTTTTGTTTTGCAACACTGATTATAAAATTCAATATAGGATCCAGCCAGTGTTTCAGTCAAAACTTCTCAGTTGTAGAGGCATATCTGATATATTTCAGCCTGTTGGCATGATCCCAAAAGTCTCTTATCTCTCCAGTTCTGCCTCCAGTATCTCTCCCCAGGTCTCCACATCCAGTGGACACATGCTGTTGGGAGGGATATCGTCGGCAGAGCGGATGTTACTGTACCGGCCCTTCAGCCACCTCCTCTTTACGCAGCCTTTCCTGTAGTTACGCACAAGAGTAACCTGGGACAAAAGGAAGAAGAAAGGTAAACAAACAGCAGAGATTTAGGTACAAAAAGGAGCAGAACATTAATAACACAAACCTTCCACGAACATCCATCAAGCCTGTCCCCGTTCACCTCTCTCTGGCAAATAGCCAGCACCGTAAAACAGTGGCTCCTCCACAGGTGATCACTGCCCTCGATGATGTCATTCCAGTTTTTACAGGTGAGCGAGGCCTGGCACAAACTCCTGACGTCCAGCTCGCTGAAGATCCTCACACTCATCTCTGTTGGCAGGGTCTCTGCAAAGTCCTGTTGAAGTGGATCATGAGCACCTGGGACCATGGATGGGTCTCCTTCAGGCCTGAAGATGGCGCTTTTGCTCCTTTTGCAGACGTTATGCATCTCTCCGCGTCCTAAAACAGTTTCAGTTTCCCAAACCAAGTTTATTTAAATGACAGAACCTTTGACTCGCAAATATAACACAATTGTTTAAGCAACACGACGCTAATATTGTCCATGTTGCAGTATCTGTTCGTTACTGGGACACAGCAGCACCAAAACCGTCAGTCTAGCTAACGTTTGCTAATCAAATGGGTAGAAGAGATTTTAAAAACAACCAGGAAACGGTTACATCTAACGTTAAATAACTGTATTCGGTACGGTGATATTCAAGATGATATAAAAAAAAAAAAAAAAAAAAAAAAAAACATGTTATTTGCAAAGGTTCATACCGAACGTCGCGTCTCGCTGACAGCTGAGGGTTTAAACGTCTCTGTTTGTTTACGACAAAAACGTCATGAGGCAAGCCTCCCCGCCCAGTTGTCACTGCGCATGCGCGATTCTTCAGCGCCAATGTAGAGTCCTTTTGAGTCTTTGTTATTAGTGCAAAATATGAATTATAGGTTACATTTGATATTATATTAAATGTGCACACCTTCGTCGACAAGAGCTTTGGATAAGTCCGACGTGCGTGTTTATACAGCGCGTGCTAATGGTGGAGTTCACCGGAAGTGCTTATTCGCGCACGAAAAGTAATCATTATTCATTTTTTTTCTTTCTACACTTCACGGTCAGTCAACACAGTGAGTTTCTTTTGCACGTTTATTTACATGAAGTAGCGAAAAGTTGGGTTTCATACAACACTAACGAATTCGTATAAGTCATTCTGTCTCATACTTGGGAGAGTTTGTACTGAGAAAGACAGCAGCGCGTGCGAGCATAAATCTGTTCGTGTGCACTTTGTTTTGTTTTTTATAGTTAAGTAAAGATATTTCATATTTTGGTCTCTGTTTTTTCTTCTGCACAGATGCCAGGCTTTGAGTTGGAGCAGGTGGACGGTGGCAGTCCTATAAACATTCCCGATGGAGACACTGTTTTGGGGAGAGGACCATTTCTGGGGGTAAGTGAGTGAACCATTACTATGTCTTGATAATATATCAGACTGCATATTAACTTTGCCCAATGTTTCTTGACTTTGTGCAAATTAACAAGTTATAATGCGTATAGTACGTTTAGTCTGTTGTGTGCTTTGACCCAACACTCAGGAAAAAGGTACAAAGCTGTTACTGGAAGTACTTTAATGTACAAAAGCTAAACAAGGTATTAATTTCATATGTACACTTAAGGAACTAAAAATGTATTTTTAAGGTAAGGTGTTTAATATGAACCTTTAAGTTACTATTATGCACCATTTTGGGGTAAATAATGTACCTTTTTGCTTTTGTACCTTAAGTACTGCCCCAGTGACAGCTTTGTACTTTTTTCTGAGAGTGAATTAAAAGAGTGTTTTTATGTGAAGACTGCATGGATAATTTGTTGATTCAGATTGTTCAAATATCATGTTGAATGTTTTCGTTGTTATTTTGGTGTAATACTCTCACAACAAAAGTGTTACTTTCAGTTTCATGCATGATGGGGCTATTTATTTTGGAGTAAGACAAGCAAAGCCCTGAAGATGGCACTAGACACTCTCAAATCTTAGGATTAGAAATCTGTGACATTGAGGTTAAATCACTTACGGAGTGGTCCACATATTTAACAAAACGTTTTTTTTTTTTTTTGAAGACCTGTTAAAATCAAAACGGAAGATTTTTGCCTTTTATTGTATGTGTGTTATCTGTCTATAAGCTAGTGTACACCTAAAAGTTGATCAACGTTAGCATATAAACACATTTTAAAAATCTCTTGGAAATATGTCAAGAGACAAGACAGGACGCTTATACGGGCCATTTCATTTTATATCATGTGGTCTTTTTTCAATCACCCAGATCTTAGTGAAGTGTGTCATGATACTGAGATACTGATAGCAATCTGTTTATGATAGTGCTGGGTGCCATTTGACATTTATGATTGTAAGAGATATTGAATTTAGTCCATATAAGAATACTAACCTCCCATTTAAAAATTTGGGGTCAGAAAGATTTTTAAAAATGTTTTTGAAAGAAATCACTTGGGTTCACCAAGGTTACATTTATTTGATCAAATATACAGTGAAAAGTAAATCAGATATATTTTAAAATGTAATTTATTCCTGTGATCAAAGCTGAATTTTCAGCATCACTCCTCCAGTCTTCAGTGTCACATGATCCTTCAGAAATCTTTATTAACATATTATTATCAATGTTAAAAACAGTTGTTCTGCTTAAAGGAGTAGTCTTGCTGAATACAAATATTAATTTCTTTAAAAGAAAGACCTGACCCCATGCAAACTTTTGAACCATATATCACCAGATGCCTTGATAAATTCCCATTTAACATGCAGTTTATCATCATATATTGTTTCGCAAAGATGTATATTTCTGTTTCCCTCTCTTGTTTTTCTCTGCACCAGGTGAATGATAAGAGGGTGTCCAGGAACCACTGCATCCTGGAGAACAAAAACGGCCAACTGCGTCTGAAGCCCGTAGGTTTCTGTTAGTTGTCTCATGTGGGCAGAGAGTCGTGATGGTGGTCTTGTCATCTCAGACCCTTCTGTCGAACAAAAGCGGCACTGGCCTTTGATGTTAAGACTTTAGAAGTTGGTGATGAAGAGCTCTTCCTCTCTTTCGCAGCTGTCGCTCTTAATTACACGTGTCATTATTGCCTCTCAGTCATGCTGGCATAGCAGCGATGATTGCGTTTGCGTAATTTTCACCTCGATTGATCTTTTGACTCTTGAGTTTTTAACAAGCCCTTGTTTTCAAAACTGCATTTATCTCATGAATATTCAGATTATTATTAGATAATTGAATTAAATCATTAAACACACTATAGGCAAGTATGCAAATGTTTCTTGCTGCACAAGCTCAGTTCACTTTTGTTGATGTTGTAACCAAACCTATTTAAGTTTTGGTAATGCATTAGGGTCTCTTTTGTTAACATGTAGTAAGTACCTGTTATTGGTTGATCTGATGGTTACAAGCTAGTGTGTGACGTCAGAAACACCAGCGACACATGGTTTGTCTTAAAGCGTATTACCACCACAGGGTGAAACTTTATTGTAAAATGATTTTCATTAATTGAAATATAGTTTAAATATTAGATGAAATGTTTAAACATAAAAAAACTTAAAATAAAATCAATTGAAATAAAATAAATGTAAGTGCTAAAATTACTAAAACCAAAAGTAAAGCTAAATGGAATTTTGAATGGAATTTTTTTTTGTCATTTTTTAATTTAAAAAATAACAAAGTTAAACTTCAATTCAAAATGTTAATACATATTATTATAATAGTATATAAATAATGGTATCATGAGATCAGCTCAATTATGTGACTTTTATTTTGAGAGAGATTGTCAAAGCTGTGTGTCAGCGTATCTCGATGACGAACATATGGCAGAATAATTCTGAATAGTGTGATAAAGACCTGTGCAAAAGGAGTTATGTGCATGTGATCGACCAGCATTCCTCTGGTTTCTCTCCTGCAGACACACCTGAACCCGTGCTTTATTCAGACGAACATTGTGGCCAGCCCTCAGCCGCTGGAGAAGGACCAGTGGCACTGGCTAAAGGAAGGGGACATCTTCTCTCTCATGCCCTGGAAATACGTTTACAGAGTACGCCTGAAAGAAGAGGATCAAACCCTCAGGTGATTCAGCCTGTCACTAGAAGCCGCTCATTTATTATTCAACCCCAACAACAGAGCCGGATCTGGCTGGCCGTGCGATGATTTGACAATGTACAACAAGTTTGCAACGACCTCTCTCTTAATTATTGACTCAGTTTACATTCTTAATACATTCAGGTCTCTCTTTGAAACACTTTTATGATCTAAATTGATTCCTGATGGAGAAAAATTAAGTGCTACGTCGTTGCATTGTTGAGTATTGTACAGTTTGTCAATACTAAAGTGAAATTGGTTTAGTTTTGAAAAAGGATCCTTATGAATTAGAGCCAATATTAGACATTTTCCAAACTATCGGTATCGGCAGTTATAATGGCCGACAAATTAATATTTCAAAAATAAAAACGAACGAAACACGCCTCAATCGTCTCTCCTTGGCCTGTTAAATTGAAAATGTATGTTTTACCATTTGCAGTATGATGTTATCTATTGTTAAATTATGGCTCAACATAGACTAGCTAACCTGACATTGTAATTATAAGGTAGCTTATATAAGGCATTGTAGAGACTAATTATTATTTTATTTATCAGAACTTTAATATATTTTGTGACAATAAAAGAAACAAGTTTTTTTTAAATGCATTATCATATTATTTAAGTTAAAACTCATAAATAACTACAAATAACTATTATAATGTTTTGTTGTGCGTTTCTGAAAAAAATAAAAAATATCGGCCGATATATCGGATTTTAAAACCAAAAAATATTTGTATCGTATCGCCTTCAAAATCCTTTATCGGTCGGGCTCTATTATGAATATTCTCACCCTCTTGAATATTCAAAAAACAGCATTCATAAAGGTAGTGTTATAATTATTTGTCATCTTAAAATAGTCTCATTTATCTAATCTTTCCATATTTCCTCTGGCCATTATGACGAGTGTCTGGTTGTACGTGTTCATTTTGGCCTTTACCCTTAAAATCGATCCTGTGACCTGCTGAGTTTACATCAAAGGACACTTTTATTGTCTCTCTCTATCTATAATGAGCTCGCAGGCACAGTGGTTTTGACTGGACACCTTCAGATAGACCCAGGTGATCAGCTGAGAAAACAAGTGCTGCGTTGGCCAATTGATTCTGAATGTGTTGATTTGCATGCATTTAAAAGTCATGCCTTTCATCTGTGAAATTAGGCAGTCAGGTGTCTGTCTTTTCTTATGGTGTGCTCACACAGACAGGGGATTGTTGTTTTAGCTAATGATGAATTGTTTTAAAGACTGGCAAGGTTTAAGCCTTGATTGTCTCCTCAAAAGGGTGCAATTATTGTGTCTGAATTGTGCTGTTCATTGTTGAATTTTAACCAAGGGATTTTACCAAAGAGTGAGGCTAAAAGAGGTCAAATATAGACATTTTCTATAGAGTGCATTACAATTAGGGTTGGGTATCGAGAATCGAGTATCGATTGGAACCGAGACTAACTTTTCGTTTTTCCTGGAATCGTTCAAAAGTTAAAATCTCGATTCCTAGTTTCGATATTCACAGTCCGCCGAGCGGAAGAAGAAACCGCTGAACAACTCCAACGAAGAAGCGTCTACCGAAAGTGTTGGCATAACCACGCGAGTCGAACATGAGTACCTTACGTCGGCGATCCAAAGTGTGGCTTCACTTTTCTAAAAATAAAGAAATCTCGGCAAAATTCAAAATTTGTGACAAAAGGAGTATTTTTACAGAAGGAGTATTTCCTTCAGAAAGGCTGTTGGTTAGCAAGGTTAGCTAAACTTTTTTGACCCTGCCTCTTAAAAGAATCGAGAATCGTTAGGAACCGGAATCGAAACAAGGAATCGGAATCGGAATCAGAATCGTTCAAATTCAAACGATACCCAACCCTAATTACAATGTTCCTGTTTGAGCATTAAAAAGGTCTGCAAAGTTATAAAGCACAAAGTCACTCTGACTGGCAGTTAATTCCTATATCAGTGCGCATTGTTCACTCCCTGAAAGTGAAACGCCTCCATTGTAGTCTTGAGTTTTTTTCCGGAAGCATAATCACAATGTTCCTCATTAAAAAAATTCCCGGGTCTGGTTGAGTTAGTTAGTAGTTAGCTGAAAATCCCAGTTATAATAAGGGGCGTTACACGCTGGAAGCGGTTGACCAATCACATAACACTAATCCAGCCGACCAATCAGAGCACAGTGTGCTTTTCAGAAGGAGGAGCTTCATTGAGACAGGAACTAAACAGAGCGTTACTGATAGACTTGGAAGTGAGGTGCTGCAGTAACAATGTCAAACGTGAAAAATTATGTGTTTTTTTTTTAACATTCATTTAAGCATGAAAACATTCTAGTAGAGCCCAAAAACTAAATCAAGACTTTGGGCATAATAAATCCTCTTTAACCAGGAGAAGATTCGCTCTCTTCACAGAAACAGTCAGGCGTTTGATGAGGCGATGGAGGTGAAGAAGTGTTCGACTGGACCGGCAGAGCTCTCTGTAGACGCCGCCACCACGAGCCCGAGCTGCACACTCTCAGGAGATAAAAGCGCTTCGTCACACACTCTTTGCTCTTTACCCGAGGTGTGTGTGTGTTTGCATATTACATATAAACTACCATTCAAAGGTTTGATGAATACCTCAGGATTTTTGAATACCTTGCTTTGAAAGAATTCTCTTATGCTCAACAAAGCTGAATTTATTTGATCAAAAATGATAGACAGTTATTTTGTGAAATGTTGTTGGAATTTAAAATAGCAGTTTTCTATTTGAATATATTTTAATGTTATTTATTCCTGATCAAAGCTGAATTTTCAGCATGACTCCTCCAGTCTTCTCTAATCACTCTAATATTATTTATTATCAATGTTGAAACAGTTGTAATAAATCATGATAATATTATTTTTTTAGGATTCTTCGATTAATGGAAAGCTCAAAAGAACAGCATTTATTTGAAGTATAAATCTTTTTTGTAACATAATAGTAAAGAATGTATATATACACAAGACGTGAACGTTCCAGTTAACGTTATAGCAGTTAAAAAGAAGTTGCTACTTAACCAGGCTTTTCCCCCACATAACTTGAGACGGGGAAGTTCTAGGATTTAATTAATTATATTACTCTCCACATTAAGTGTGACAGGTAAGAATAAAGTGATATCAATTCATAAAGTTATTATAACGCTCGACGGTTTCCAGGAGGTGCACATAACGTTACATACAAAAACAAGTTATTGATGAAATAAATGAATTCAGCAAATAAATGTTGTACTAAAATGTAAACGTTGGACAATAATTTTATAACCGCAATAGAATAGCTTTACGTTAACTGTTTTTTTTTTTTTCGGTATTTTATATTAAAGCTACACTGTGTAACTCTTTTAGTTTATTCTTAGCTAAAAACACTTAGTTCTTTCAAAAATATATGTGCTCATTTACTTGTTGTTCTATCCACAAGTTTCCTACGCCCCATGAGGCCTTGCGTCAAAAGTGGGCGCGACTTCCGGTTGGAAGTAAACAAAGCGCGATTTGACATGCTTGACACTCGTTCATTCAACAGTTGACAGTCATTCAAGTTATAGCGATCCAAACTAGCTAACGATGTGGGAACACAACCTTAACGAAATTCAATAGGGTGAAATAACAGTACCTTTACCCTCCGCAGTAGTTGATTGGGAGTATTATAATAACATTATTAATAATCAGTACTCATAAAAGCATGGTGACAGACAGTTGTGCGAGCTGACAAACAATTAAAATAAAAAATACACACTTAGTCATTGTGCTTTGGAGTTTATTCAAAATTATAAATGAATGTGCTACTTGAATACATTAACTGGCACATTTGGTATTCTGTCAACAGGCTTTAATCCTGAGTTTAGGTGTAACATCAGTAGCGAACAGCCAATCACATGCTGATAGAGTTTATAGAATATTAAGAATTTAAACAAATGTACACAGGAAGATTCGTCGTCTTTTGGGAGGTGATGGAAACTAACGTTACAGTCGTTGGCAGGATCAGAGACGGGCTCTGGCAGGATCACTCTGATTTCGTTTTCAGCTTATGTTCAAAACAATCCCGTTTAAGCCACTGAACTAGTTTAGTCCAGTTATACATACAACCGCGAACAGCACATGTTGTCCCTGAGCTCCGTAACGACATCTCTCATAAAGATTTGCGTCTTTAAATAGTAAAATAATTCTCAGAAAAACAGCTAGCATCTTCGCTAACTAACACACAAAATACCATTGGAATGCTACTTCCGCCGCCTCACCGGAAGTTTCACCCACTTTATTTTTTACAGGAGCGCCCCTCGGAAACTTGTGGATACTCTTTGATTATAGTAAATGACCCGAAGCATGTGCTCATGCATCTCACGAGTCTCTTCAAAGTCACTTTAGTTTAAAGAGTCTGAAAGATCAGCTCACTGTATGGTGATGGTCCAAACATCTGTCACACTCACAGCAAATGACGATAAACTGCTGGAAGTGACTTCACATTGGTTGGAAACATTTGTTCATGTGAATCTCAATGTTTTTCGACAAGTTATTATGGGTCTTTCACTGTAAACTGGCTTTTTGTTGATTTTAAACATATTGACACATGCATAAATGGACCGTTTCATGGTGTTTCTTCCATTTAACAGTTCAGGAGCAGTTGGACTATCTCAGCTGTCATGACTGCTTTTGCTATTATTGGTACTTTCTCCTGTCACCTCATGTGCTCTCTGTTTGCTGTGTAGTTCCCCCTCAGAAATGATATTCGATATTAAAATCAGTCTCTTCTACACGTACTACACCATACTGTGCTGTAGTTCTATACTTCACTTCTATAATTTCTCTTTGTCGATGCATATAATTATAAGATCTTTTGTTACTTCTCTTATATAAATTCTACTTTTCTTAGCTTTACTCTTCTATTCTGTATTATATTTTCAAATGCTCCTTTACCATCTTAACTATAGTCCAATAATTTTCTCCTCTAATTCGAATCTATTTTGTGTTTTCAAGGTGCACACAAAGACCCAACACGACGAGTCTGATCGGCCACAGAAGAAGCGTATCTTGCCAGCCTGGATGATGACGTCAGCATCCACAAGCCCATCGACTTCCAAAGGTACCGTCACTATGGCGATGGAACACTGTCCCCATGGCAACAGAATCTGGGGTCTGTTTATTCACACCCATACATAAACAAACCCCACATCTGTCAAGTGTCCGGTCATCACAGGGATTGTCCTCAGACATTTTTTGAGGAATAAATTGGAAAAGGCAGAGAGAGGAAGTCGCTTTTAGGGTTGGGTACCGAACTCTGCACTGACCGTGCAGTAAAATATCCAAAAACCACTAGGCCAGTGTTATATATTTTGTTTAGTTCATTGCTTGCAATATGTTTCAAACTATTAGTAAATCGTGAGAAAATTTTAACCAAGGAAACAGAAGTGTGACGGTAAACGGTAGTTTTTTCCACCCACACAATATGTAAGTGCAGTTTTGGCTGACCGTTCAGAACATCTGCTGTTATTTTCTGTCATGTGTTTCTGAGCACAAGCGTGTCGGAGACTGAAACCCCAGTTTTAAACAAGAAATGGATGCTTAACACTTGACGTGATTTGGAAAGACTGACTCCTGAGTCCTGAGGCATGCATTAGTTGTACTGTTCTCTCTGTCTGCAAAACAACAATCTTACCTTTCATCTGTGACCTTCTCAGTGCCACAGGTCACATCTGGAGCCCTCTGGGGCCTTTTTCGCTCTCATGTGGTCCTACAGATCGTATAATGTGTCATTACAGCATCAGAAGATCATGATTTGAGGAGAAAGCAACTTTTACTCTATTATAACTTGCAATGTTCAAGCATTGACATTATCCGTGAATTGATCTTCTTTTGGAGCTCAGCAGTGAGAGGGACTCCTACCAAAGCCAAACGAGTAGCTGCACCGAAGCCGGGAACCGGACCCAGCCGAGCTCGAGCCGCACAGCTGTCATCCGAGGAAGAGGAGCCGGAGGAAGAGAAGCCCAAAAGAAAAACAAAGAGACTGAAGAGTGACTCTGAAGATGAGTCGGTTCCTCTGGTATCTCTGGTGAGAGAAATTATAGTATAAGTATAAAAAGGAGAACTGAGATTTGAAATGGTTTGTTGTAGACTGCAATTTTTTTCATTAATAATAATAATAATAATAATAAGAAGAAGAAGAACAACAACAACATCATTAATAATAGTTTGGAATGACATGTCTATTGCAAGTTAAGCATACGGTTTATTAGAAATGACAACAACAATAATAAATAAGAATAAAATGTGTATTAAATATTACAATTGTTGTTAAGAATAATAATTTGAATTGTCTTACAGACTGCAACTTTTAAATATGGAAATACTTGATGGAAACTCTGTTTATTGAATTAAATTGATAATATCACATTTCACTGCTTATTTATGTGACTTAAAATTTGCCGTTTCTGTAAAAAAAAAAAATATATATATATATATATATATATATATTAGTGCTGGGCAATGATTAATCACATCCAAATTAAAAATTTGTGTTTACATAATATTTGTGTGTGTACTGTATATAATTATTTTGTATATATAAATTCACACACATGCATGTATATATTTAAGAAAAATGTGTTGTTTATATATATATAAAACATTAATATTTATATATAATATAAATTTTGTCTAAATATACAGACAACATATACATGCACATATTTCTTAAATATATACATGGATGTGTGTGTATTTATATATACAAAATAATTATACACAGTACACACACATATTATGTAAACACAAACTTTTATTTTGGATGCTATTAATCATTGCCCAGCACTAATATATATATATATATATATATTTGTATGTATATTATGTCATAAATTTAATATAAAATAGTATAAACTGTAAAAAGTATGCACATGCCAAACACTAAATTTTTGGATACAATAATAATATAAATTAATATTAAATAATAACAAAAAAAAATTCCCACGACTTACTAAAACGGCAGCACGTTTTACTAATTCGTTCGTTGTAATAATTCGTTTGGTTGTTTTAGTTAAAGGGGTCGGTAAAATGGCATTTTCAAAAGATGTAAAATAAGTCTCTGATGTCCCCAGAGTGTGTGTGTTAAGTTTAAGCACAAAATACCCCACAGATATTTTTATATAGCATGTTAAAGTGGTCACTTTTTTAGGGTTTGCAAAAGCGCACCGTTTTGTGCCTGGCCCTTTAAATGTAAATGAGCTGCTGCTGCAGAGGGCGGGCTTTCGAGAGCTTCTTATATATATTTTGGGGTTGCTGTACTCCCTACCAGCCGTTTGTTGTAGGCCTTTTCTTTAAAAGCAAATATCTTCCTTTGCTTTGAACTTTTCAGCGTTGTAACTTTGATAATGTTGTTTATGCTCAAACAGCAACATTACACACTAAAGTTAGACAAGTGAAATCATACTTTACCACCCCTTTAAATCAAAATGAGGGAAAAATGTATTAAAACATGGGCAAGAGTTACTAAATCAAGGGAACAGAATATGATATCATATGCATGATAGTAAACCGAGGGCACACATTATTATATCATGTGCACATTTTATTTAATACGAGGGAACGACTTAATAAATCATGGCCACGATATGTATCTTTTTTGTCCGAATATCATGTGCAGGGCTGGGATGTATACTTGAGTTGTGTTGTCCTGACAGGATGATGTCGCAGCTCCCAGGACCAGTAGAGTCAGGACAGTCCCAGACGGAGAGAACAGCACCGGTTTGATGGAGCGTGATGATGGAGAGATGAAAGGAGATGAGGTCGGACGAGGAGCTCAAGCTGAAGATGATTCTCAGGCCAGCCAGGGACCCTCGCAGAGGTCAAAGATCACAGAGGCTGAGAGCAAAACAAGTGTTAGTAAGGTGAAGAAACAGCGGCGGACGCGGTGTGCTTACGGCAGCTCCTGCTACAGGTACTTCATCTCTTTAAACTCTACCTTCAATGCTGTGCTGTCAAGACGCTGTTAACTCGAAATATTCCTTGAAGATAAACGCTGCACATGTTAATTAGTTTCATGTTGTCAATATAATTAAGAGGATTAAAGGGTACCTATTATGGATTTTTGAAAATTGCCCTTCATGTAGTGTTTAACATAGATCTAAGTGAACGAAAACATCCTGCAAAGTTTTAAACATGAAAGTTCATCGTATACAAAGTTATTGTCTCTCAAAAGTAAGAGTCGACTCTGAGTCGCTGATATGAATCGTTCGAAAGAACGATGCTTTTCCTTTGTCTAGTTGACGTCGACTTAGACTTAGACTTATCTTTATTAATCCTTAGGGATGACTCCCAAAAGGAAATTGAAAATTCCAGCAGCAGTTTTAGCAAGAAAAGAAAAGGAGAATAAAAAGAAGACAGTACAAAGAACAAAATAACAATAATAATAATAACAACAATAATAGTCAAAATATCAACAAAAGAAAAAAAGACCATAAAAAAGTGTAATTATTGAGTCCAGTATTAAAGTGCTAGAGCGATAAAGTGACCAGGCATTAAGTTATTTGAATAAGAAACGCCCACTTATTGCGCTCGGAGACGCCAGGGAAAACAATCATGTCGACGAGACGCTGTGTTTTGAAGTGCGACGCAAAAGCGAACTTTTTTCACCTGCCAAGTGAGGAGCATTTGAAGACTAAGTGGCTGCAGTTCATATATACAAGTATACCACACAAGTATAGCCCAAACCTTGTTCTGTGTTCGCGTCATTTTGAAGATGATTGCTTCACAAACCTAAACGCTATAAAGTATGGATTCGCGAGCCGGCTCTAACGAGCTGAGGATCTGAATCAGGTGTGTTGAATAGACCATTTCACAAGATGTAAACAACACTGGTCCAGAAGCACTTCCTGTTTCAGTTTGTAACTGTTTTCTTTATTTCACATGTTAAGAAAACATCTTAAAGATGTTTGTTTAACTTTTTGATTCAGTTTTAAATGTTCTGTTGGTTGTATTTTATCCCAGCTTTTATGTAGTGTTAAAAAACTGAAACAGGAAGTGCTTCTGGACCAGTGTTGTTTACATCTTGTGAAATGGTCTATAAAGGAGACATGCACAATATGCAGAGCAGTGGGTCGCGAGGACTGGAGTTGAGAACCCATTTAAGGTGATAGGCGTTCCGTTTTCGACAATCTCTGCACAGAGAATACCAATCACAACTGACTTGGTCATCTGACCAATCACCGCAGATTAGCGTCACGCAAAGGCGGGTTTTGGAAAAAGGACTCGCTAAACGATTCATATGGGAGTCGGTGAGCAAATCAGGTAAAAATAAATGCATATTATAAGACAACAAAAGTGTTTTTTGTCATTGCATGCTTGTAAAACTGTTGTTGGGGACTCCCAGAACAATATTAGGAACATTTTAAATGCCATAATAGGTACCCTTTAAGTCTGGCAAAAGCTCCTCTGAGAATGTTTAATAAAATCTGCGTGGTATTTCAAAGACGCATGTTTTCCTGTCTGGTTCTCTGACATTTATTTTTAATTTCAAAAAGCTGAGAGATAAAAACACAAAATCGGTATTTTTAGCTGGAGGGTGCTGTCCTCAAACCCAGAGGTGAAGCTTGACATTTACCTTATAAACCATTTCCATTTGTACGCAGATCTTTGAAAACGCAGTTCGAGCTTTCATACGTTTTTTCCCCTTTAAACCTTTCTTTAGAGACAGTCATAAATAAGTAAAAGCATCATCCCTTCTCTAACTGACAGCAGTTGTGATTGATCAATCACTCTTTGAGTGTTGTGTAATAAAAATATTCCTGTTATGAATGACGACAATCGGAAATGACGAACAGAAACGTTTGATTTCCAACTTAGCTGTCAGTCAGTGGAATTAAGTTGCATGAATGCTCGTGATTGAATTCGTTTGACCTATTGTGTTCCAGCATGCATTGCAGTTCACTCAGAAATTGTGTTTTTCCTCTCTCCAGGAAAAATCAACTCCACTTTCAGGAGTGCAGTCACCCCGGAGACAGTGACTATGAGGAGGAGGAAGAAGAGGACGCTGATGATGACAGGCCGGAGTGTCCGTACGGTACCCACTGCTACAGGTGACAACAAATGAGATTAAATACACCACCATTCTTCATTAACAAGTTTATTCAAGTTTTTGGGTCTTTTGAGATACTATTAAAACTCTCACTTTCAGAACTCAAAACAATTATTGAAACAAAGATACAAAAAATGACTTGTTCTGAAATATTTTCATAAAAAAAATCTGAGATATTCACTTAAAGGGACAGCTCACCCTTAAATTAAAATTCTGTTACAATTCATAGACGTTTAAGTTGTATCTTTCATCCTTTAACTCAAAAGATGATATTTAGAAGAATGTTGGTAACCAAACAGTTTCTGGTCCCCATTGACTTCCATAGTATGAAAAAATAAGTGAATGATGACAAATTGTCATTTTTGGGTGAACTATCCCTTTTAGGCCGTCCACTTTTACACGTCTATATAGGAAACTTTAAAAGTGGAGCTTAGGAAGAGAAAATGAAGGCAAGGCACTAAATTGTACAGGTTTGAAACAGTTTATTAATTACAATACATTAAGACAGTTGTTTTGTATTACAAGTTTTATATGTTTTGCACTAATTTACCAGAAGTCCAAACTGGATAAAAATTAAAATTCTTGTTTCATTTTGTTGGATCTCTTTTTTCATAACTCCATAAATCATAAAGGAAACCCATCCCATAAAACCCTCCAGAATGTAAATACGAATTAGATTAATCGATTAAGCACACTTAAATACTGTATTCATCCGGTAATGAATCAAGTGACGTATTTGAGTCATTGAATCATTCGCTCGAGATTCGTTTAAAAATGCTAATTCATCCGGTAATGAAACAAGTGACATATTTGAGTCATTGAATCATTCGCTCGAGATTCGTTTAAAAATGCTAATTTATCCGGTAATGAAACAAGTGATGTATTTGAGTCATTGAATCATTCGCTCGAGATTCGTTTAAAACTGCTAATTCATCCGGTAATGAAACAAGTGACATATTTGAGTCATTGAATCATTCGCTCGAGATTCGTTTAAAAATGCTAATTCATCCGGTAATGAAACAAGCGATGTATTTGAGTCATTGAATCATTCGACCGAGATTCGTTTAAAAACGCAAATTCATCCGGTAATGAAACAAGTGATGTATTTGAGTCATTGAATCATTCGACCGAGATTCGTTTAAAAACGCAAATTCATCCGGTAATGAAACAAGTGATGTATTTGAGTCATTGAATCATTCACTCGAGATTCGTTTAAAAACGCTAATTCATCCGGTGATGGAAAAAAGAACAGTAAATTACTTGTTATTTTGTTTAGTTAGAATCAGGACCTTTATTTTAAACAAAAAATTGTGATTCTCAGTTTATCAAGAATCGTGCAAGAATCCTGTTCTAGGAATGAAATGAGAAAACGGTTCAGTTGTATGTAAGTGTGAGAAGATGTGTGGCGCTGTGCTGGAGAAAAAGCTTTGCATTGTACTTGAAATCTAGCATTTGTTTACAGTGTGTTCTGTGTACTTGTCTCGATGTTTCAGGAAGAACCCACTTCACAAGAAAGAGTACAAACACACTAAATCACCACGTGAGTATATTTACAAGTGAATTAATGTGAAGTCTCTGCAACGTTTACAGGGTTTGTTCAAATCTCTAGCTCTTAAGTATTAAAATAATAAAAGTGATGCTTACCTTAGAAGACTCCCCGAATTGAGAGTCTATCTGTCCTCCTTAACTGCAAACTGAATATAACGTTGTGTTTACTTCCTCTTGGGGTCCTAAGATGGATTTAGTGAGTCACTCTCCAGAAGTCAGTTATTGGTGCCAAAGTAGTATTTTTTGGATAATATGCCATTTTATGACTGCTCGTGCTAAATCACCACATTATTGCATTTCAAATGTGAAATAATTTATCTAAGAAGGAGAGGAGAAATATTAATTGCACTTTCCAAAATGCAGATCCTAAGTCCTAAAAAATGCCATCAGTCTGTCTTCCCTGTCTCTCCTTTCCTCTGTCCTGTCTAATTTGGATTGATAGACCAATCAATCACAAGCAGCGTGAAATTCCACCGTGGGCCGCAGCGTTTATGTGAGAGGTGTGAACCAAGATTATCGTCCTCTGGCCTGTTTTCACAAGTACACTGCGTTTTTCCTGGATTTATGTTTCCATTAGGAATAAATTGTGCGGTGGAAACTAGAAAAAGCTAGTCTATGTGCGCCATTTGACTTAGTCACATAAATCTCTAGTCGTATATCTCAAATGACCAAGCGCTTGGTTGATATTTACATTTATGTCACTTTATCCAAAGCGACTTACATTGCATTTACATTCTTATCAGTTCTTGATATTCATATTTAGTACATTGGATCTAAGGACAGGCAGAGAAAATTCAAAAATACAATAAATGATTAAATAATGTATTAAAAAAACCGAAATATATATATTAGGGCTGTTTAAACGATTAATCACGATTAATCGCATCCAAAATAAAAGTGTTTACATAATATATGTGTGTGCACTGTGTATAATTATTTTGTAAATATATAAATACACACACATGCATGTATATTTAAGAAAAAAAATATCATTTATATATAAAATATAATTTAAATTATATATAAATCTATAAATATATACATGCATGTGTGTGTATTTATATATATAAAATAATTACACACAAATCCCTGTTATATAAGTGTATCAGCCTGAAGTGAGTCGTGTCGAAGGCTCTCTGACATCTTCACTGTGCGTCTTCATCCTCGTCTGAAGGCTTTGGGGTTTTTTTCTATCTGTAATTTATTTAAAAATACTCATCTCTGTTTGCATACAGCCCTCGATGAAAGTGTGATAAACAGTTTCTCTTCCCTCGGATGCAAACGCTTTGACATTCTGAGGTGAAGACAGGGTAATTGAAATGTTTATTGTTCCAACGTGCGTCCCGCTGAAGCCCACTGGATCATTTTCCACGGGACTGAATGAGCGTAATGTTTGGTTAGGACATTTATCATAATTAAACTGCTCTTAAACCAATTGAGAACGTGCCGTGTGGACCCTGAGGAGGAACACTACGCTGTGATGTTTCATTATTAGCGGTCACGGATGCTTCCCGAAGTCACAGGCTGTTTAGCTCAATATTCCTCCAGAAAACGGTGTAGTGTTTTCTGGACGCCTCCCAAAAACCAGGCCCAGAACCACGGATGCTTAAAGCTGTTTTCAGAACGTTTTCCACTTGTAACCACAGGATGTTTCTTCCTAAGCCCTGTTTACACAGTCTTGGTCAGTGCGAAATGTAGACGTAAACAGCTTCAAACCACGTTTCATGTTGTTCTGTTTCCCCAGCTAAGACCGTTGCTGCTGCTGATGATGATGATGAAGATCGCTACGAAAACAGTTTTATTAATGACGAGAGTGAGGAGGAAGAGGTGGATGAAGACTCGGACTATGTGCCCGAATCGGACGACAGTGGAAAAGGGGAGGACTTTAAACGGCTGCAGAAAGAGGCAAAAGCCTTCCTCAGGAGGAAGAAGTGACTCGTTTGGGGTAGATTACATGAAAACCGCTTCTTCACACTAATCTCACAAAGACTGAGGAACATCTGACACTAGGTTTGACAGAATCCCCGTCCATGGAGGCATTTTATTTAGTTTACACGTTCACATTTTAAAGAATGGATCACCAGGAAAAGAATGTTTTCCTTTTTTTTTTGAGACTTTCATAGTAAATGATGACGCATTTCTTTAATTCAATTATTATTATTTCTTTAATTCTAACTGGATCTTACCTTCTTTTTTGTTTTGTTTTTTTACGTTTCTCTTATCCCGTCCTGTGAGTGTTTTTTGCTGCTCGGTTTGACAGAATCCCTGTCCATTTAGGCATTTTATTCAGTTTTATTATATTACATTTATCACCCTTTTGCTTTCACATTTTAAGAAATAATTTTAAATTAAGTATGGGCTGTTGCTTATTAAATTATGAGCTTGGCATTACGTGATCACCATCTCTTTTTCTTGTAAATTACACTATTTTTGGGTGAACGATCCCTTTAACTCTCACTGAATCTTATTTTCTTTGCAATTTGATGTTTGTTTGTTTTAATAGCCAGCTATTTTTTTTTTCGTATCCCGGCCTGTTTTATCCTTTTTGAGTGTTTGTATAGATGCTGCTACTTTGTAAGTCTCTTTTTTCGTTCGTTGTATGAATTCAGTTAATTATAGTTGTATATACTTTTATTTTCACTGTCCGGCTGTTTATTTCTACTTCCGGGTCTTGATTGAACCGAGGTTTAGGATTTACCGAGTAATAGGAACAATAAACTGATGAACCAGTAGCAACAGTTAGTTCAGTAACACAATTTCTAAAATGCTTTTTAAATACATTGGACATATATATATATATATATATATTTATATTTATATATTTATGTATGTATATATGTGTGTGTATATATATATATAGAGTTAAGTAGACCAATCACAATAGACTGGGCCATCTGACCAATCAGAGCAGAGTAGACCAATCACAACAGACTGGGCCATCTGGCCAATCAGAGCAGATCCTTTATCAAACTGTTTCATATGATGTTTTTTTACCTTGGATACATGTAAACCTATTGTTGGGAGATCTCAAAAACAAAATTAGGAGCCTTTAAAATAGCAACATATGGGCATTTTAAAGCCTAAAAACAATTATTGGAAAATAAAGTAGTCTACTTTATCTGAACTTTATCAGCTGTGGCGCTGGGTGAAAGTTTCAATATCAGGCTGTTAGTCCATCAAAAGAGGAAGTGAAGAACCTCAGTTTTGGTTGAATTGAGACTCTTTTTCAGGGCGATCTTCCTACAACCAGTGCCAGATGCCCTTCACACCACGGCCATCACTCCAGTTCCCTTTATTATATGGATGAGAGACTGTTGTTTCTTTCTGCTGTCAGTCTGAAGTTATTAAACTAAGTGGGAGAGATATTTTCTCGTGACAGTTGCTAGTTGCGCTTGCTTATGAAATGAGCCAGACATTAAGTCGCTCTGGAAACAATTGTTCTGTTCCAACTTCCAACACTGCTGCAAATGTAAAGTTTGTCCCAAAAGGTAGGTAGCATAATCATACTGCCGTCTAAAATTGCTTTCTTTGGCCTGCATGTGTCCTCCGCAGTCAGAGAAGCTAATCCCGTTAGTGCAACACGCTGGAAAAAATGGCAAACGAAGAGAAATTTTAATTGCATTTCATCCAGTATTGAAGTTGACTAATAGTGTGCTGCTTATTTTTATGCTTTATAGCATGTCATTCTTAACAAAATTGCCAACACTAAGCTCTTAAAATCATGCAAATCCTCGAGCATAAATATAAATGATTATTTTCAACCTTCATTTTGACCCTCTGCCCGAAATGATCAGTTTCTAAGGCCACTGTTATGATTGGCTAACGTCATTACATAGGAAACAGCATCAGCCCCATTCGCTATCGCATGAGAGTAAGTGTTTTGAAAACATCCATTTAAAATCATAATTTACAAACAAAGCAAATTTATAAAATGCTGTTTTTTTGTAAAAAAAAAAAAAAAAAGCCTATTTAAATAAATAAATATTTATTTATTTATAGAAATGTAAAAAATATCATAAATCCTCCAAAAACTACACAAACGTTGAGTAAAAAACATTAATAAACAAAGTAAAAATACAAAAAACTATTAATCCGTTACAAAATGCAATGTTACTGTCTGGGGTCCCTGGATACCCCAAATATTTGTCTTAATTTTTTTATGTCAAGAGTGAAAGAAGTTATTTTATGCTCCATTGTTTTGGTTGTGTAATCAGTTTCACGGTTTTACTTCATGCAGTTGGTCCTGTCCGGCACACAGATTAAATTCAACCAGTCCTCCGTTTCACCCGGTCACTGTTCAGGATTTAAAGCTGATCTCTCAGAGACGTGAAATAACAACATGTTACCAACACCGGCTCATTCCTGACCACCCATCTGTCAGTGTGCAGTCACAGTTACAAAGCCTTTTTATTCTCCTTTTAACTTTCAATGAGATAAATCTGATATCCTTTTTTTTGGCTTAACAAACCTTAATCCCTCCAGACACTTTTTGTCCTGGACAGAAGAGAAAAGAGGTAATAAGCGGCCGTGCGTCGACCCTTAAGACCAAAGACAAGATGACATTTCACATGATGTGCACGTTTACTTTTGCATTGTAAGGCCAGATTAAAAAGAAATATTAAGTTGCCATGCATATTAAAGGGTGAGTTGTTACAAAATCTATTTTTTCACACTGTTTTCTAAAAATACTAATGTGAGTTGCAAACAGCAGGGAGAAAAGTAAATGCAAATAATGCAATAATAATAAATACATAATTATGTGTAGTTGAGCAAACTTAGGTTTGCAAATTTAATTGGACTTTTAGCTTTAAAAAGAAAAGAAAAAAGGTGTAATATTTTCATATTCATAGACTTCATAGCAGTTTTTGTTCCTTTTAATACATTTTTAGTGTTTATTTCAAGGATTTTTATTTATTTATTCTTGTTTACCATTGTACTATTTTGGTCCTGTGTTTGATTGCGCATCAGGTCCCATGTTGTCCACGTAATTGTGTGTTTAAACGGCTAACTAAAATAAAAAATCCTTTGCTGACCGGGGATTTTCTGATTTATCTTAGATGGAGAGCACAGGGCGATACGTCTAACTTGAGTCACGACGGTTGAAACTTGAACCTGGAACATCCTGAAACCCCATTCAAAACCGTAAGTGTTTAGTTGAAGATATGCAGCACTATATATATATATATATATATATTAATGATTTCATAAGAAGTGCCACGCAACAGTTCTAAACTTAATGGCAGTCAAGCAGTTTTTGTATGTAGTTCATGAATTTGTGGTTGGTAAGTTTTCTCTTCTTTTCATTTATTTAATCAAAAATACAGTAAAATCAGCAAAAATGTGAAATATTATTACAATGTAATAGAACTGATTGCTATTTGAATATATCATAAAATATAATTAATTTCTATGATCAAAGCTGTATTTTAAGCGTCATTACTCCAGTCTTCAGTGTCACATGATCCTTCAGAAATCAGTATAATATGATTCGATGCTCAAGAAATAATTCATATCTATGTTGAAAGCAGTTTGTGCTGATTTATATTTAAAGAAAAGAACAGCATTTCTTTCAAATGGAAATCTTTTATAACATTATAAATGTCGTTTCTGTTACTTTCGCTTAATTTATCGCATCCAGTCTTACCGTCCCCAAACTTTTAAACGATAATTTATTTGTATGTAAAGCAGCGGGTTTTGATTGGTCCCAGCTGTCCCGAAATGCTGCTGGTTTCCAAATCAGCATCAGTCTCCAAGACAAGGGGGGGTAAATGGAGACGTTGTGGTTTGGTCTGTTTTTAGTGTTTTAGCAGATTTAGGCAGTGGTCTTTTCGTGAGTCCTGCCTCTATTCCAGCCTCAAGAGTCGCCAAACCATTAGGGAGAAACGTGTCTGTTTTTCTCATAAGCTCAGTCAAGCGACAAAGCACTCTTGTCAGTGCTCGACTCATGTCTACGAGTAAATGTAGAGTGCCTGACTGACTGTTAATGCATAGTTTTTGTTCTGAATCTTAATCAGTGATGTTCTACCGTATGTTTTCTTGTCACTTTCGTCGGCTCTTGCTCGCTTAGTTGGGGACACTTTATATACAAAATATTATTGATTATTGACTGCACTGACGCCGCCGTATGAGAACTGAACTGTGTTGATAGCACGCCAAAAATGGAAATACGAATTGGCGTGTCATACACGCGCTACTTCATGAGATCAGTCTGCACATTGAATTGGATGCGGCAATTATGCAAGAATGGCTTTGAAAATGATTTATTTTGAAAATTTGTTCCACTTAGCCAGCATCCTAATGAAATAACCTCACAATATGCAAATAATTCAAATCACTCAACTCCACTGATTGTGATTTCACAAAAGTTTGGTTCTATAGGTGCGTTCACACGATGTCGAAATTAGATAGCACATATGTCTCCGTTAAAGAGCAGCTCATGAAAGCATTTGCTGTGAACAAACATCTGATAAACATCTTTAAAAGTCTATTTTACATACATTCTAAATTATAAAACACGTTTTTTAAATCTCTATTTAATATTTGACAGGAAATGTCTCTCACTCATCAAATAGACGTCTACGAGGTGTACGTGCGCTATCAGGGAATTGCAGTAATTACGAGACTTTCTGACTTATGAAAATTGTTCACCACCTCGTAGATCTCATAATTACAACTTTGAAATTTCTGAGTGCAAACCTAAGGACCCCTGCATATTCATCTTGGCGTTGATATTACGTGTCGGAGAATAGCTCAGAGTAAAAAGTAATTCACGGCGTTAATTACAACACGGCATGAACGCCGCATAATATCAAAACAAAAGTATTGTGAATTAAAGTTTTTTAATTATCGTCCTTCAGTTAATTTGTTTTCAATGATTAGTAATTCATTTTTTTTATATCATAATATTTTTTTCACCATCTGAATTTAGTTTTTTCAGAGAGCTTGTGCAATGCATAATGGGATTGCCTTCTCTCTTCGAAGGATGCATGCTGTTCTGCTTTGAAATTGGCCTTAAATGAGGTATCTTGGGAGGCAACGTAGCATCTTAAAACGCTGACGTTGACCGGGAACAGAACGAATGTGCTTTTCAGATTCAGGTACCTAACCCATTGTTCCTTTAATCCATCAATCGGTTACACTGCGATACGCGCACGTTTTATTTCTCCCAAGCCGTCTGCTTGTTTTTCTATTTGCTCAGTGCGTTAAACCGACTAGGAAATTTTTAGTCTGAAATCCGATCAAAAGTCAAAGCATTTGACTGTCATGTACGGAAACAAAAGTGGATCTTGTATGTGTGTTTTGGATTGATGAAGGAAAATGGGCTTCCTCCGTTTAGATTTACTTTACAATTTTTGTATTTATTTTTAAGTTCCTATAACAATTGTAATTTCTAAATGAACCTCTGATTTACGCTATGCCTTTTGAAATGTTCCTGTTGCATCCAGAACAAACTTTTTTCGTACATGTTAAGTTTTGGAAAAGTGAAAATTCCACCTGATTTTTCAATGTTTGGGTCATTAAAAAGACTTAAAACAACTGTTTATTTGTTTCATAAATGCTTTATTTTAATTCTATTCTTATTTATGGGAGAGCCATGTTACCAACCCGTGTATTTCAGCAGTAACGTGTAACACAGTCACTCTTGCTACCACTTTGGCGCTGAATTTTATATATAATACATTTTACAGACATCTGAAAAGGCATCTGAAATAATAAACTAAGTACAATCTTGTCAAAAATATACATGTTTCTCCTCACAAATTCATTTAATTTGCTCCTGATAAATAGTGTTGCTGTTACAGGGCGTGATTTTCAGCGTTATGTGTATTGTGCGGAAAATAAAGCACTAAAATGAGCTCCTTCTCACTGCTTATTGCACTTAAACATTTACATTTAGTCATTCAGATGCTTTTGTCCAAAGAGACTTACAAATGAGGACTACTAAAGTAAGTGAGTCATTGGAAGAGTCAAAAACAAACGTAATAAGCTAGACAAACAGCATTAGCCAGACAAGGGAGGATTAAAGGATTAATATTAAAGGATAAGGAAAGCTTTTTTAATGGGTTTAGTGCTCATGGAAGAAATGAGTTTTCAGTTGTCTTGGATGTTGACAGGGATATTCTGCATTCGGGATGAGGGTGGGACTGGGGAGAGTTAAACAGTCAAATACACACAAAATGTCAAAATGTCGGTCATTGCGAGTGCTCATGTAAACAGTCAGTTATGTTTGAAGTGAATGTAAACAGTAGAGAAAAAAACACGTGTAACAGTATAATCGATCCGTGCGTCAGGTCCTAAAGTGACCGCAGCCTAATATTAT
Source organism: Pimephales promelas (assembly GCF_016745375.1). Next base: position 4,413,838 of record NW_024121100.1, on the reverse strand, counting down.
ATTGAGATAATATTAAAAATATAATAATAAATAGTGGCTAGAAACTTTGAAAAACCACTAGCCACAGTAGCTGAGCAAAAACGTTACTGCAAATCCCTGGTCATAATGTATATTGTGCAAAGAAACAGGTAAAATAAGTCTTTATTAATGGGTAATTTTCTCCTGAAATCATAATTTGTGTGAAAAGGAATAAAAAGTTGTTGACTTTGAAATGCTTGTTGACGTAAGCGGTGCGTCTTTGAAGCGATGAATATATTAATCTGGGAGATTCTCTTTCATTTTGCTCATTGTTCACATCAAATTCACATCTTCCATCAAACAAATTCACATCTTCCATCATTTTCCATATCACAATCACAGCAGTTGGCTGAACCACATTATGGTCTTCAGTTAGCCAATGTGATCTGAACCTTTTCATTGGTAATTCAGTTGATTAAGTCCTTCTTATAGGACGTCTCCGGCGACTTAGTCTAATTGTACCTAGTCGACCGTTCCCTGAGATTTGTTTTCAAGATAATCGAGTGTAAAGAGTTTTATCTCTAAAAACTGTTTAGCGTGAATATATAACGGCATAGAGTAATGAAAAATAAAAATCACTAGTTAATACCACTAACAAGGCTCAAAATAGCCCCACACTAACACGGTAACATAATGACCTTGTAAGTGTTCAATAAGTTTAATAAGAAGATATTTTATTAAGACAGTCCACTTCGCGTATACAGGCAGGAGCCATCTTTGGAAAACCGTCTCGACCAGTCTAACCACGAACGACGTGCCAAGTGAGCTGAACTGTATGAACAACGTTCATGGTTAGACTGGTCGAGACTGTTTTCCAAAGATGAAAACAAATCTCAGAGAACGGTCGACTAGGTACAATGTGTTATTAGACCCAAGGTTCATTTCATGTCTTTTAATTTTAATAATTTGCTTTTAATAATGTGCGGATCCTTCCAAAGTAGACCGCCAAACCTTTAGTGTATTGTCCCGTCTCATCCGTTCACTTAATTTGTGTACATTCCACATCCTCGGTCACTCTCAAGGATGAAGTCCTAATGTCGTCTTCCGCCATCTTGCCGACTATCACCCTGGTTAGCGAGCGCCAGTTAGCGAGTTTGGCGGCTTCGAGGCACTGTGCGGCGTTGTTCCTAGCGCTTACAAAACACAGAGTGTTAATGACCCCGTTGCTCATAGCGATGCACTCGATGATGTAGAAAACCACAAGCGAGTTGCGTCCGCGTGTGATCAGCGCCGGGTAGAAATCGCGTAACAAGGTGAAGCTGTAATACGGCGTCCAGCACAACACGTACGCCACCAGAACCGCGATCAGCACCACGACTGTCCTGCGCCGTCGCCGTAGTCGCTTACGCAGCTGGTCCGTCGGAAATCCCGGGACGCTCTTGAACCAAAGCTCTTTTGAGATCCGCGCGTAGCAGACTGACATGGTGACCACGGGCGCCAAGAACTCCACGATGAAGATGAAGAGGAAGTAGCAGCGGTACATGACCTGCTGGTCCGCAGACCAGATCTGGGCGCAGAAGATCTTATTGTCGTGCCCGAGCGCGCTGTGCGGGTACTCGTGTTCAGTGGCGAAGTACGCCGACGGCACCGCGATGAGGACTGGGATAATCCAAACCCCAAAAATTAGCCAGTACGCTGTCTGAAACCTCATACGGGGCTTCAGAGGATGAACGATAGCCATGTACCTGTTGAATACAGAAAATACACATGGTTATTTTTTTACAGGGGTGAAACGGGTTTGCATGGAAGCTTGTTTCCGCCACAGAGTAAAACGTTTTCGCAAAACGCATTTGCGATTTTAAATCGCGCAATTATGACTTTATAACACGCATTTGCGACTATATCGAACAATTCTGACTTTGTAACACGCATTTGCGATTTTATATCTCACAATTCTGACTTTATAACACGCATTTGCGACTTTATATCGCACAATTCTGACTATAAAACGCATTTGTGACTTTATATCGCACAATTGTGACTTTATAACACGCATTTGCGAATTTATATCTCACAATTCTGACTTTATAACACGCATTTGCGATTTTATATCGCGTAATTCTGACTTTGTAACAAGCATTTGCGACTTTATATCGCACAATTGTGACTTTATAACACGCATTTGCGAATTTATATCTCACAATTCTGACTTTATAACACGCATTTGCGATTTTATATCACACAATTCTGACTATAAAACGCATTTGTGACTTTATATCGCACAATTCTGACTATAAAACGCATTTGACTTTATATCGCGCAATTCTGACTTTATAACAAGCATTTGCGATTTTATATCACGCAATTCTGACTTTGTAACACGCATTTGCGATTTTATATCACGCAATTCTGACTTTGTAACAAGCATTTGCGACTTTATAGCGCACAATTCTGACTGTAAAACGCATTTGTGACTTTATATCGCGCAATTCTGACTTTATGACACGCATTTGCGACTTTATATTGCACAATTGTGACTTTATAACACGCATTTGCGAATTTATATCTCACAATTCTGACTTTATAACACGCATTTGCGATTTTATATCGCGTAATTCTGACTTTGTAACAAGCATTTGCGACTTTATATCGCACAATTGTGACTTTATAACAAGCATTTGCGAATTTATATCTCACAATTCTGACTTTATAACACGCATTTGCGATTTTATATCGCGTAATTCTGACTTTGTAACAAGCATTTGCGACTTTATATCGCACAATTGTGACTTTATAACACGCATTTGCGAATTTATATCTCACAATTCTGACTTTATAACACGCATTTGCGATTTTATATCGCGTAATTCTGACTTTGTAACAAGCATTTGCGACTTTATATCACACAATTCTGACTATAAAACGCATTTGTGACTTTATATCGCGCAATTATGACTTTATAACAAGCATTTGTGACTTTATATTGCACAATTCTGACTATAAAACGCATTTGACTTTATATCGCGCAATTCTGACTTTATAACAAGCATTTGCGATTTTATATCACGCAATTCTGACTTTGTAACACGCATTTGCGATTTTATATCACGCAATTCTGACTTTGTAACAAGCATTTGCGATTTTATATCACGCAATTCTGACTTTGTAACACGCATTTGCGATTTTATATCAGGCAATTCTGACTTTATAACACGCATTTGCGACTTTATATCTCACAATTCTGACTTTATAACACGCATTTGCGATTTTATATCGCGTAATTCTGACTTTGTAACAAGCATTTGCGACTTTATATCGCACAATTCTGACTGTAAAACGCATTTGTGACTTTATATCGCACAATTCTGACTATAAAACGCATTTGCGACTTTATATCGCACAATTCTGACTGTAAAACGCATTTGTGACTTTATATCGCGCAATTCTGACTTTATAACACGCATTTGCGACTTTATATCTCACAATTCTGACTTTGTAACAAGCATTTGCGACTTTATATCGCACAATTCTGACAATAAAACACATTTGTGACTTTATATCGCGCAGATATATTAGAAGAATTGCGACATTGTGAGCAAAAAGTCGCATTAACCTTTTTTATTTTTATTCTGTGATGGAAACAAGCTTCCATAGTTTTGTGACTCGTGACAGTCTATCTCTCAATGCAAAAAAAAAACAAAACAGTTCTCAATGTTTTAAATTGTTTAGTTTTTTTAAACAAATTTTTTCAGTAAATTATCCAAAAAACTGCTAGTAAAGCAACGAAATCTACTTGAAAAGCAACATTGTTTGCTTTTCTCAAGATTATATCTTAAATAAAAGTGTATTTTCTGTTACTTATTTTTTTAGTTGTTTATATTTTAAACAAGTTAAAATAACAACTTTGGCAGTAAAGCAAAATTAAAGAGGTCTTAATATCTTCTGCTGTGTGGCTTCTCAAGTAGTTTGCTTGATTTATTTCTAGATATTTAAGTGCAAAATAAGACAAAAATAAATCTTTTAGCAAGAAAAATCCAAAAGTTTGTTAGTTTGTTTGATTTATTTCTAGATATTTCATTGCAAAATAATACAAAAATAAATCTTTTAGCAAGAAAAATCCAAAAGTACAGGGATCATATTTTATATAAAGCTCACATGAGCTCATAGGCTTATAAATAACTCGGGAGAAATGTACATATTGGAGATTTAAAGTTGCCTAAATTATCCTGTTTTACTGTGTTATATTTTAATTTTATTTTTATTCCTGTGATCAAAGCTAAAATTTCAGTATAATTCCTTAAGTGTCACATGATCCTTCAGAAACATCAAAAAACCAAAAATGTGTCCAAACTTTTGACAGGTATTAAATTTTCCAAAATGGCATTACCATTAAATTCTGAATTTTGGACTGGGTATGGATCTGGAAACTGAGCATTTCAACCGGATCTGGTGTTTGGTGTGTGGGTTTTAAACATCTCAGAGTGGATCTCAGTTTAAGACTCAAACGTGGAAAACGAATCAGGATTATTTATCGGTCTGGGACACAGCGGTCTATTAACACACACTGACTCTCTGATCTCTCTGTCTGATCTGATCACTGCTCCCCGTCCTTAATGAGATATCCCAATAACCTTTCGACATTCACGCCGAATAGCATCTCTTGTTCTCTAAATCAAAGGTACAGAGCTATTTCTACACATTTATACTCTGTTCGTTTCGATGAACAGCTGATGACTCTTGCTTTGAGACCTGAAATCTGTCCCTCTCTCTGTAATGATTTCAAATGTATTATTGGTACATACAAATGTAAAGTGTTAATTCATCTGCATGTAACTTAAAATTGAGGTGTTCCAAAAAATTCTATTCTTCCCATAGGAAACCTTCAGGAGCAGGGTCTCTACTAAAACGTACTCTCGGTTACTGAGATGCATGGGCAGACTAAAGACTTTTATAGTTTATTAAATGTACTATTGATATGTATTATCTGTACTACTTGATGATACTTGAACTTGGATGATTTCATGAATGAGCTGCCAAAGTAGGGAGAATTTAAAGGTATTATAGTCTTACTCAAAAATGCTGGGTTGTTTCAACCCAACTTTGGGTCAAACATGGACAAACCCAGCCGTTGGGTTATTTTTCTAAACAAAAATTAACCCAACGCTCAGGTTTGTCCATATTTGACCTAAAATTGGGTTAAAACAACCCAGCATATTTAGAGTGCTATCCAATGTAATGTCTTTTGGCTAAATTCTGCATTATATGGAAAAGACAATCCCACAATGCATTGCAATGCTAAGCTCAGTAAAAACAATCAATCCACAATTACAAATATTATTTGTTCAATACGGAAAGTATTGATAAAATAGTCTCTCTTTTTTTGCGTTTTTTCGCGCACAGGCGAAAAACGTTGTCAAAAATGATCTCCATTCATACGAATCCGCAAAACGACATCACCGTTTTCACAGATTCGCGTTTTTGTAGTTTACACAGAGATGATAACGTTAACATTTCACATTGAAACCTGTTTTCAAAAGTTTGTGTACTCAGGACAACAAAACGCCGTTGTGTAAATTAACGGCTGAAACGCATTAAAAGTTTTCTGTCTTTAGGTGAAACGAGTATCATAAACGGCTTCTTAGCCAATATATATTTAGCGTGCTATGTGTTTGGATGCTTATTAAAGTGTCATTTTGCCATGAAACTTACAAGGCTTCATTTCAGTTAGGATGTTGCCTTGGATAGAAAGTAGTTGCCATAGTAGAGACTCGGCTTATTAAGTTTTATTGTAATTTTAAAGTGAATATCTGTCCTGCTATTTACTGAAATTGATCAAAAATAACCGAACTGCAGCACGGACTGACGAACGGGTTAACAGTAACATCTCCAGCTTCAGAGACTGTGTCCAGATGCTGATTTCACAACATGCAAGCAAACCTGACATCTTAAGCCTCAGTTTACATGAGTAAATACAGGATGTTCTGCCAGCAGGCCATTCAAATATCGTGTATTCATTGATTTTCATTTTCTCTTTTTCACTCGGCACCTTCCACAAATACGATCGACCTGAAGAGAGAGTATTATCTAACATAAAACTAACTGAACTCGACAGCCATGTGAGGGCCCTTCCTCGTCCGTAGATTACTCTGTCATCTGGATTTCATTGTTGACGATATGATCCAGGATTGTTTGTTTGATTGGATGGGTTTGTTAGTAGAAGTCTGTCATTGATAATTTGATCAAATCCACAAATTCCTTTAAAAGAACCAAATTAGCCAGAGGACAGTTATTACCATTAGAAGATCTGGCATCTGTCAAATCATCTCAGATGTATTAAGAGCGGAACAAAGAACTGAATTTTTACAAATTTTTATTAACTTTTTTTTGGTAACGTTATTAGGGAAATGTAAGTTAGAAAGCTGAATAACAGTGATTCATTCAGGCAAAATTGGCGTTCAATATTAATATTGTGTACACTGATATTCAAACGTTTGCGGTCGATAGGATTTTTTAAGTCTCTTATGAAATAAAAATACAATAAAACATTAATATCATGAAATATTAACACAATTTTAAATAGCTGTTTTTTAATTATATAATACTGTTATATGTGAATATATTAGGGCTGTGAAAAAATTTATTGTGATTAATCGCATCCAAAATAAAAGTCTGTGTTTACATAATATATTTGTGTGTGCTGTATATAATTATTTTGTATATATAAATACCTATGCATGCATGTATATATTTAAGAATTATTTGCGCTTAAATTCTGTATATATATATATATATATATATATATATATATATATATATTTTATATATGAATAACACATCATTTTCTTCAATATATACATGCATGTGTGTGTATTTATATATACAAAATAATTATATACAGCACACACAAATATATTATGTAAACACAGACTTTTATTTTGGATGCGATTAATCACAATTAATTTTTGTCACATGATCCTCACGATCTTCATGATTTTAGTCACATGATCCTTCAGAAATCACTCTAATGTGATGATTTGATGCTCAAGAAACATTTATGATTATTACCAATGTTGAGAACAATCGTGTGGTTTCATATTTTTGTGGAAACATTTTTATTTTTAGGATTTATTGATGTGTAGAAAGTTCAACAGAACAACTTTTATTTGTTCATAGAAATCCTTTGTAACATTGTAAATGTCTTTATTTTAACTTTTGATCAATTGAATGTGTATTTGCAGGAAAAAACAGTGTTAATTTCTTAACCGTATTTTTCATCCGAAATCACACACTTCCCTACTGTATAATAGGCGAAAAACAGTTTGTGTCAAAAAGAAGTATAGAGAACATACTTTTTCAGCAGTTGTGGAGTAATTACTTATTCAAAATATGCCATTTTGGACGCAGCCTAGGTCTCACAAGCTTGTTGCCTAATCTGACCAATACCAATTTGCCATGATTATTTAATAAACAAATCCCAACTCTTTAAAGTAGTAGTTCACTTTTAAAAAAAACTTTTACTGATAATTTACTCACCCCCATGTCATCCAAGATGTCCATGTCTTTCATTCTTCAGTGGAAAAGAAATTAAAGTTTTTGATGAAAACATTCCAGGATTTTCTCCATATAATGGATTTCAATGGGGTCCAAAAGACAGTTTCAATGCAAACTGCAAACTGTTCAAAGGGCATCAAAATGAACAAATCTTTTTTCGTGTCATTTGGTTGATTCAACGAACGAAATGAACGAATTGACTCAGAAAAAGATCCGTTCATTTTGATGAACGAGTTCGAACAGGAGAGTCACGCGTGCATCACAGAACAGAGCAAGGCGAGCATTTGTGCTTATTATAAAACGTAAAACTTTTTTTTTCTTAAATGAGCGATTGTTTCGCTTGATAAGACCCTTATTCATCGTCTGGAATCGTTTAAAGCCCTTTGAACAGTTTGTAGTTTGCACTGAGCTGTCTTTTGGACCTTGAACTGTTTGGACCCCATTGAAGTCCATTATATGGAGAAAAATCCTGGAATGTTTATTAAAAACCTTAATTTCTTTTTGACTGAAGAAAGAATAACATGGACATCTTGGATGAGATGGGGGTGAGTAAATTATCAGCAAAAGTTTTTTTTAAAGTGAACTACTTCTTTAAGTGTTGTGTTAAAGAAACTCCCACTCATGCAGCACGAGCTCAGAGAGACACACTCACCTGTCCACCGCGATGGCTAGCAGGGCATTAGTGGACACGTAGAGAGACACCGTCCTGAGGTAGTTAATGGAGACGCAAAGCACAATCCCGTGATCCCATGACAGCTGTTTGATCACGTAATAATCCACCAGAAACGGGCAGCACACCGTCGCCACCAGGAAGTCTGATACCGCCAAGTTGGCGATGAGTAAATTAGTGAGATTCCTGAGTTTTTTGTAACGCGCCAATGAGGCAATAAAGATGCAATTCCCAACGCCGCAGACTAGCATGATGGAGACCAAGACCACCGCGATGACGATGGTGGCCATGAAGAACGCGCGTCCCTGAGTCGTGTCCGGGATCTCGTCCACCGGGACCTCGTAGTCCAGAGGGATGTCGTAATTCGGGGTCATGAGGTCATGAGGGCTTCCTGACGGGCGGATGAGGGTCCATGTGCTGGTGGAGGTGCTTCTGTTGTCTCCTCCCATCTTCTCTTTTTACTGGTCTGTTGAACCAGGGTCTTCCATACTCTTTCTGTAATGCACAATCTGTTGTCACCTGCAAAATTAAGGAAATTAGCTTCCAACACATACTTTTAAACGACATTCATCACAGTTTGGGCGTTTTCGTAGCGATGCCACACTCTTAAAAACCATCTGCTTCTTAACGGCATCTGAAGAACCTCCAGCTCCATGGATCTTATCCATAGCACAAAATGTTCTTTATAATCTTCAGATCGTTAAAATGTTATTCAGGCACACACACATTTTATTGTGTTTCACAACACATTTCACAAGTTATTTTGTGCATATAGTATATTTTTATATTTTCATGCCTTAAAATGTCTTGAATGTAACACGCTTGTCTCATGTAGTATACGTGGTTCTATGAATATGGAAATGAGCCCCGCCTCCACTCACTCACACCAGCATAAAGATCCACTCGTTGACGATCACACGTTGACCTGATTGGTTACAAGGTAGTGTGTGACGTCAGAAACGCCAGCGATTTCAAACCATGTTTTTGAGACCGTCTTCAGAACTCAGCAATGATGTCGACTTAGGAATTTGCACATGGTTTGTCTTAAAACGTATTAAATTAAAAGCTTGATTTTCACCACGAGATTCACTGAGGAACCAAAAATGTTTATTTTATGGCATCATTTAAAAGAACCCTTTATTTTTATTAAATAGTTCACTGATCTTTGGTAACAAGAGGTAAAAACGATATAAATACTGTTCATCTTCTCACACAAATCGCTCGTTTCGTGTCTTAGGCCATCAATGTGTACTTACATTTACGAGTCATTAAATCATGTTTAATTTGGACTTCTCTGTGCATGCTCTTTGAGGTGGTGACCATAGACCTGCATTATATGACTGACAGGCAAGAACGGTTTGACCTAAAAATATCAAAATTGAAAATACTGTGGAAACAAAGACACCTACATCTTGGATGCCCTTGAGGTAAGATAAAACATATCAAAATTAATTTCAAAGTGAACCCCAAAGAAACTTAAAGTGGTCAGTTCTTCAAAAAAACCAACCTTTTAACAATCTGAAGACCCACTATATAGAACCTTTTGTGGAAAGGAAATGTTCTGTGGATGTTAACGGTTCTCTGTGGAACCAATGATGCAAAAAAAGAACCTTTACTATAAGAGTGTATAGTCAGCGAGAGCTCACACATTCTGCCTAAATATCATTTTGGTGTTTATGGAATAAATAATATGGGGTCTGACTGACATGAGGGTGAATAAAATATTAACTTTGGGGAGAAGAGTGCTTTTAATGGAAGAAAATATAGCTATTCACAACCCACTCTCTGTGAAAATGTGCTTGTTATCTGGCAGTTACAGATTTTTATTTTTATTTTATTTATTTTTCAGAGAGCACACAGATGGCCACATTAGGGATGGGTTTATGATAATGCTCAGATTTAGAAGCATGTTTAATTAATACTCTTTTTATTTCAAAACGGAATGTAATTTACTAGACTTTTTGTGTACTAATGGGGTGTTTTCAGTTGTCTCTCCTGTTTCTTTTGTAATCTGGTGGTACAGTATAACCAATATGAGTGACATAAACTAGAAATTAATAGTGCTTTTAGTTCTATGTAATCAAACAGTTTACCAAAATATTAATAAATGCATGACTGGACTAAAAAGGTTGCATTAAGCTCCACAACACAGATTTAAATTATTTTTTGTTGCATGTATACTTAAAATGCATTTACAATTACTTTGTTGAACAGCCAAAATGTGACTCCCTATTTAGGAATGGCACTACAATGAGATTATATTATATTTAAGCTGATCAGTCATGGGCAAAACATATAATAAAATATTCACAATAAATCGTTCACAATTAATAAATAATACACGGGCTTCAATCTGAGATGTAAATATATTGTGCTCTTAAAAGTATTTTTTGAGAGCTATTCACTGGTTCGTGGTTCACCGGTCAACAAGAGCTTCAGAATTAATTGGTTCAAACTTCTAAGATACATTCTTTGCATTATATACGCCATTACACAGTCAAAACTATTTTTTAAGTATTAGTATTATTATTTAAACACTTAATAATATTTATTATTTAGTATTTATATATATATATATATATATATATATATATATATATATATATATATATATATATATATATATATATATATATATATATATACACATACACACACAGGAAAAAAGCGGAGATCAGCAGGAAAACTCCCAGAACGATTTAACTTTCCCTTCAGAAATGAAAATGTCCTACCTTCACGGTATTAATCCCACAGTATTAATCTCGTCTTGATCTCGAAGTGAGGACATCTGCACATCTTCTTCAGATGAGTGTTTCTGCTGTGTGCTCCCAGTGCTGATGTTGATGTAGTGATGAATGAAGCTGCTCCTCTACCCTCTAGCGGCTGTGTGTGTGTGTGTGTGCAGCCATGGTTACATGATCGCGTAGTTCATCAAGAAATAAATAAACTTTTACAAACGTATCTTAATAAATAAAACTAAAACTGCACCTGTTTATATGCTTATAACTTATAAAATGCTTATAAAACAGAAAGCGTCGACAGTAAATTCTGACCAGACGAAGTACGAAATCGTTAAAAATGCCAATAAACGCGTCAACTTGCAGGTCCGGTCGCCAAGTTAGTTAATTGCTTCATGGCAAACGTTACAGTGAACTGCCTGGCGGAATATTTGTTTATTTCGATTATTATTAGCATTAGCTTCCTAAAATGTTTTGGGTTTTGTTTTAAAATGTATTTTACGACATAAAATACACAAATACTACCCCACTCGTGATTTTTTTAAGCTGTTTACTGTTGTGTCTTGAAAACGGCGGTTGCTAACCATTGCTAACAGAGGCTGTGAGGAGATAAACGTCATCACGCAGAAAAAGGTAAATTCAGTCCACGTTTACAGCCTCGTGCTTTATTGTACTCTTATAAACTATTCTAACTAAAATGTTCTGGAAAAAAATGTTTAGACAAAAATTGAAAGAGGCTTAGTGATGGTGACGTTGAAATTGTGGGGGACCGCGCTGTTCCTTTAGCTTTTTACTTCTGGCGACTGGATTTAGGCTTCAAAATTTCATAAAAGTTGATTCCATCTGTAATCATTTGTTGATGGACAACACGTATAGGCCTATCATAAACTTTTATTGATCACAGAGCTTGTTTTTAGCAATAATGTAAAAGTCTATGGGAAAGTCCTATTGTTTTTTTTTTTTTTTTTTTTATTGAACACCAATAAAAACAAAACAATGGCATTGATAAATACAAATAAACACGTATTTCTTATTGGGTTTTGTCCAGGGAATCAGCATGATGGTGACGTCACAGCAGGCACTATACTCCATTAATGAATGGGTCAAAGTGTTGACAAAAAAGCAATTTCTTGAAAATGGCTCAAGACTCAGCCGCTCGGGTTGAGATATAGGCAGGTCATCCTTCCAGCTTGGTCCTTGAAAGTGATTTGGTGCCTCTTTGGGATGATGGCACCACAAGGCGCCATTCACTTGCAGAATTCAAGCTTCTAGAGGGCACATAGGTCTGACGTTGTGAGTTTAGGTATAAAGGTGGAAACACCAGTGCTTTGAATTTGATCCAGTTGGCAAGCAGTGCAAGTTTATGAGGAGAGGAGTGACACTCACACTCTTCGGCTCATTAAACGCCACTATTGCTGCAGCATTCTGGATCAGCTGCAAAGAGTTGACAGTATTCATTATTTATAGTCTTGGTAAATATCTTTTTATGAGTTTTTATTTAAAGGCCCTTCAGGGGCAATAAATGCGAATTTATAGAGATGTTGTAGTTTAAGTGCTCTTTTCCATAATTCTATTCCAGATTTTTTATTAATCATAAATAAATCAGGATGACTTGACTTGGTCTCGTTCAGTTCGTTGGAACGTGTGATTGGGAACATGATATTCAGTCTGGTCATCATAATACATTTTTTTCTGTTCTCATTTAATCATTTGATATTGTTCTGTTTATTTCACTTAAAAACCAAAAAAAATACTTTTTGTCATTTTTTTTCCATAAAAATTAAGCATATATTACTATAAAGGCTTCTTTAGCCACTGAATTAAAATTAAATATGGTAATTGTGACTTTATCTCACAATTCTGACTTTTTTCTCACAATTGCGAATTTACATCTAGCAATTCGGACTTTTTTCTCAGTCAGAATTGCGAGATATAAACTCGCAATTTCAAGAGAAGTCAAAATTGCGAAAGATAAACTCGCAATTGCGAGAAAAGTCAAAATTGCGAAAGATAAACTCGCAATTGCAAGAAGAAGTGAAAATTGCTACATGACATGTATATGTGCAATTGTGAGGGAAAAAAGCGATCTCTTAATTTTTTTTATAATATTATTTTTTTCCCCCTTTAATTTAGGCTTGAAATGACCTAGACGCATTTTCGTGGGATTCACGAGAGGAGCTCCAGCAGGACAAGCATCTGGACCTGCAGAAGAAAGTGAAACGGGTATCGTGTTAAAGATTTACTCACATGTAGCGCACAGATTCTATCAAAGAGCATCATGCTGTCTTCCACACACAATCTTTCACTCCTGACAGAATAATTCCTGAACATCCGCTAAATTTACAGCTCTGACCCTGAAATGAGAGGAAGAAAATCACTCACAGAGTGTCCTGGTAAAAGTGACCCATAAGAGCAGCACTGAAGCTACCAGCAGATGTAAATCAAACAGAGAACTTGCAGAGATTTATGAGCGACAAAGCAGAACAGAATAAGAATGTTCCTTTCATAAAGCTCAGAACAGGAAGTGAAGAAGCAGTGAGGCTTTAATGTGGACGATTAATCGTTAAAAGTTGTGTTTCAATTAAAAAACCCATGCCATCTTTTCCCTAAATGATTTACCTAAAAGTGAAAATTCTCACCCTGTGAAAGTAACTGGGCACTTCAAATAACGATTGTATCAATTACGTTGTTACGCCAGTAGGTGGCGACAAGTGACTCTTCAAAATGTACTGGTCATTGAATCATTCGTTCAAGAGATTCGTTGCGAAAATGCTGATGAAAACAAATCTTTATGACTGAGTCAATTGAATCATTCACTCACACTGTTTATTATTTTTTTAAACAATTAATTCAAATGAAATACACATTTTTTGAATAGATTGCAATGATTAACGTTTTGTCTGAACCTCCAGTAAATCACGTTATTTTGTTGTCTGTTCAGAATTGTGATCTCCATTTTAAACAAGAATCGTGATTCTCAGTTTATCCAGAGTCATGCAGCTCTAGTGAAAAGCTGTGTACCTCCATTACAACTGCATCAGAGACCCGGTGAACTCGTTTCATAGCAGCAGCAGACGCCCCGAACACGCTGTCTGAGTGTCCAGCACGCTTGAGTTACTTCACAGATTGTGTGCGGCTACCTGATGTGATGTCTGACCCCAGATCAGAGAGGCATGAACAGAGATGATTAGGCTGTCATGATGACGAGACATCAGCTCGTTTAGAGAGTAAACGAGGATGGCGGTATAGCTGAAATGATTCTCAGTTAGATCACTGTCGTTATAAAAGGACTTGCTCAGAACTATTTCACAAAAACAACTTTGGCTTTTCTGATAAAATGTTAAATCATTTGAAACCTTTAATTTGTATAGACAGGGTGTTTCAATGTTGCTAAGGTGTTCTGGTTGGTTGCTAGGGCATTTGTATGTTGCTAGGCAGTTTCAATTGGGTTCTGGGTGGTTGCTAGGCCATAACAGTCTGTTACAATGGTATTTTCTTACTTTGCTAAAGTATTCTGGCTGGTTGCTATAATACTGATATGCGGTTGCTAGGTTGTTCTGGTTGGTTGCTAGGGCATTTGTAATTCTGGGTGTTGCTTGCCAGTTTCAAGGGTGTTCTGGCTGGTTGCTAGACCGTTAAAGTATTTTACTAGGGTGTTTTGTGGTTACTAAGGTAGGCTGTTTTAATGGTGTTCTGGGTTGTTGCTATGCCATTACTGACTGTTACTAGGTTGATTTTAGTTTGGTACGGTGTTCTGGATGGTTGCTAGGCAGTGTCAATGGGGTTCTGGGTGGTTGATAGACCATTACAGTTTGTTACTAGGTTGTTCTTAGTTTGTCACGGTGTTCTGGGTGGTTGCTATGACATTGCTATTATGTTGCTAGGCCGTTCTGGTTGGTTGCCAGGCCATTATAGTCTGTTACTTGTGCGGTTTTAGGGTGCCCTGGGTGGTTGTTGAAGTGGCATTGCTATATGTTTGTTCTGGTTGGTTGCTAGGGTATTCTAATTTGTTGCTATGCAGTTTTATGGGTGTTCTGGGCAGGTGTTACTAGTCTATTAGTCTGTTATAGCAATCACTGGGTGGTTGTGAAAGGGTTGCAAGGGTGTCCTATGGTTTAGGTGGTATATTGAAAGACTGGTCTGGTTATTGGCTGTTCAGTGGTGTTTCAAGTGGTTGCTAGGCTGTTTTGAGGGTATTCTGGGTGGTTGCTATGACATTGAATTCAATTATGGATTCAGCTTTTTTCAGCTAGGCTCAAAACTAGGGTAGAAAGAAAATAGCCTATTACTTATTAATTTTGATGTTTTTGAATGTAAAAACCAAGCGAATGTCATAAGCTGACCTCAGACAACAATATAATACAATTTAAAAAGGCAGTTTTTGACCCCTTTAAACTTTTCTCTGCCGTTTCGATCCTTTTAGAAGCCTATGGAGGAGTGATCCAGCTCTCAGATTTAATCAAAAATATCATAATTTGTGTTTCGAAGATCGAAATTCTTACGGGGTTGAAACAACATGAGGGAGAATAATAATTACGGACAGTTTTCATTTTTGGCTGAACTATCCCATTAAGTATATGCTCCAAAATATTTAAGATTTACGACATTTCCTTTTCAGGTCTATGCTCAAAAAGTGAAAAATCGATAATAACTACGAATATAATTTAGTTCCATAAAATCCACTTATGAAACTAAAATATTGTAAATTCACTTCATTGAATTAATAAAAAAGGTCATTTATGACTGCCACGTGTCCAGCACTAGAGGTGTAATGGCGTATTATTTGAGTGAGCTGTTTAGTGCAAGAACTTCATTAAGCTCTTACTGCTTGGTCTCAATATTTCTATACTTCAGATTTAGTCGGTTTCATATTTGTCTTTGCTTTCATTGGCTGTTTCATTGGCTGTTGAAACCATGAGTTAATATTCCTGATGGAGAGCAAAAGTTCAGCTTACGGTTTGAGCTTCCGAATTAAATTTATCTGTTGGAAAAAAAAAAATCTCTAGGGAAATATATTTTCTTTCCATTCAACCCACTTTTAAAAGAGCTTTAATGCAGTTTTTGTGCCGTTTTATGAAATTGTGCTTCAGGGACGGCTCCTTATGTGTTAGGACTAATTTGAATTTTTTCTATCAATTATTATGCAAACTTCTCATCATGACATTTGAAAAGCAGCATGTTTGGAAATGTCAGTGACCTCTGTGGTCATATTATAAATATACACATGACTAGATTATTCTAGTGTGAACTCTAGTGGTGATAGTTTCCTTACAATAAAATGCACATCTATTGTAATTAAAATAACAAAACAGATCTTGAAACTGCAAAAAACATTCAGGTTGAAGAGTTGATAAACGCAGAACAGTGCATGTCATTTTTTACATCAATGTTGTATTATAAGTGCTGATGTTATCGATGCACCGGTCATCTTGAGTCCAAATTATAGGTAAATATACCATAAAGTTTAAAGGAACAGCACATCTGAAAATGGGTTGGTTCTTTGCTAGTTAGTACACACTAAATAAGACCTATTTTTTCTAGTGAACTGTGCCTTTAAGATCAAGCAGAAAACAAAAATGTCATTAATAATTTGGGAGGGCAAGTCGAGATTTATTTTACAGGCTAATTTTATTAGTCTAAAATACAAAATAAAATTCTGTCCTGGAATATCATAACGTTCCTCAGTGACCAAATAATTTCCACAAACACATTTTTTTGAAACAATCACTGAACAAAGGTCTTCAAAAGATTAGAAAAAGACAAAAACAAATCCGAACTGAGGATCCACTGATAAAGCCTCAGACACAGTCCAGTACAATCTGCATTTCCCGTGAAACGAGTTTGAGCCGGGTCACTTTTTAGAGTAAGTGATCTTCATGGCACACGTCGCTGTGATCCTGAATCCCTGTAGCGCGTCTTTCGCGACTCCGGCTTGAGTCTCGCTCTCGAACTCCACAAATGCAATGTCATGCTTTCCAGGGACCAGACGCACTTCTTTAAACCCAGGAAACCTAAAAACATGGAGCCGATGAGTAAACAATCAGAAAATCTCACCGGAAGAGCTATTTTCAGCTTGACAATACATTTGTGATATCAGCTGTTTTCCCACACTAAAATTTCATATTAAAATTCTCATACATTTTCAATACCACTTTGTTTTCCCTCTACTGTATACTAGATTTGAAAGGAACGTACTGGTTGAATAACATGGAGAGCATCATCTCGTTGGTTTCTTCTGGGAGATTATTCAGGAACAGAATATAATTCGGTGGGTTGTCAGGGACCTAAAACAACACAAAATCATTTTTCAGATTTTTAGGTACATTACACCATGTTTTATTAAAAAAAACAATCACAAAATAAGTGTGTAACTGTGTGCCATACCTGGACTGTGGCCGGTGGAGGAGGTTGGTTGTTTACGGATCCCTGCGGGAAAAGTGCAGAAGCAAAATTTGCTCAGTTGATCTAGTTTTTCTAATGCTTTTCACTAGGGCTGGGTAATAAATATCGATTTCTCGATATTAATCGATTCTCATCTTTACGAACCGATATCAATTCTTAAATGTCAAGAATCGATTAGTCATCCTGTTTCATTTGAATGAATGGAACATTGTATCGCGGCTGCGCGTATAAAAAAACAAAACAAAACAAAAAACGCAATAATCTTTGTCCTTTGTTACTATTGATATGAAACAAAGTCTCAATTTTCAAATTACGTCCATTTTCTTTAGAAATTAAAAAACATTAATAGCATTTTGGCGCTGTGGCGTGAGATCGCTCTGGTTCAGCTCAAGAGAAGCAGCAGCGCTGATCTCTCTTCCAGCTTAATAATACCAGTTACAGCGCGAAATAAACATGAATGAGCATCTGAAAGCGTGTTAAAAGAGAGTACAACTTATCGAAATCTGTATCATGTCACATTGATTCGCTCAATCAGTGTTTGAACCGTGGAAAGACGTCAGTTAAACAGCTAAACAATGTCATGTATCGTCATATTTACCTCAGAAAACACACAAACTCGTTAGTCAGCTAGAAAAAATAACTCCAGAGAGGAGCATTTTGCTAAATATATACACCATATTGCATATGCATTATAATCTTAATGTTTTTCAATATTTAATGCATATTTGAATAAATCTGGCAAGTTTTTTTTATGACAGCCACCATTTAAATGTTTCGATTTCATATAATCTTCTTATTATAAAAATAAATAAGTGTAATTTAAGTGTTTGTATAGCTACAAAACAGTTAATTATTACCTTCATATCAGGCTAATGAAGCCTATAGGCTACAACTAGACTCCCATAGTTTACAGCATTAGTTAAGAGATTTGATTTCCTTGAGAAAATTAGCCATTTATTGCAAGTTGCAACTGATGTCCAAAAATCAATATTGAATCGAAATCGAATTGCAAGCTTGTGAATCGAAACGAATTGTGAAATTTGTGTCAATACCCAGCCCTACTTTTCACACTAAAGAGGCCAGTGTCTTTCTGAGTACATGATGCATTTCAACTCACCGTTGGTTTCTTGTTGAGATTGGCCGCCTGTTCCAGGGCTTTCTTTTTCTTCTCTTTCTTCTTTTCTTTATCTCCATACGTGCCTCTCATCTTAGAGACCAGGTCCGAGTCAGTTTTTGCATACTGGATTCGCTACAAGTACATGCAAAGGTTGACAAATGTGAATTGACACATAAAACGTGGACAAAAGAGACGGATTAAAACATCAGGAGTAAACAGGAATGTCTCCCTCGTCTACTTAAGATGCGTTTGGTCGATCGGATCACAATACTAGGTGTACACAGGGCCTATGTGAGGAAATTGTTGCAGTTTTTACTTTGTAGATGAACTTCTCCTTGAGCGATGAAGATTTAATTACAACATAAAAGCTAAGGAGGTTATGGTGAATTCAATGGACCAATTCCCTCATTATTTTCTGAAATGTTAGATTGATACGCAACCATCAGATGACTGAAATGAGGCGTGTGTCACTGACCATGGGTTTGTTGTAGAAAGGGAATCCCTGCAGTTGTCTGAGAGCATTGGTGGCTGCAGAAAGCTCTTTAAAGATCACAAACGCCTGACCCCTCATCTTCGCAGTCTTCAGAGCAACAATGTCCATAATCTGGCCAAACTGTGAGAATAAGGCGTACAGGGATCTCTTCAGCTCTGGAGAAAACACAAGTTTCACAGAACTGCAGATTAGTATCACAGCAAACATGTCAAACTGTTCCCCTCAAACCACGAGATTTATCATTTTACCTTCTTTCTTGATCTTATCGTTAACATTGTTGATGTAGATCGTGTGATTCGGTCGTATGTCCATGATTTATAATTTCACTGCAACACACAGAAAGAGGTTGAATTCAATAAGCACTAAAGGAGAGCAACTGTTAACGTCCACAAAAACAAAACACACGTATTACCTTGTATTTAGCTTTCAGACTAGTCTTAACTAGTAATGTTTATAACAGTGCTGATTTGATTAATTATAAAAACGTGATTTATTTAACACTAATATAACAATAAAGCTGAATGAATCGCCTCAAACTTACCACACTGCTGAATTCAGACGGAAACTGCCGCTACGCTTCTTCTTGTCTTCCTTTATTGTTGTGAAACAGTTCCGGGTTGTTGCGCCTCCTTTTGTCGCGGAGTGATACAACATCCGCGCCAAAGCCAAACATAAAATTTAGCATTTCTAAAAAAGTTGCATCTTTTCTAAAAAAAAAAAAAATGCCCACGGTTTCATAGACCAGGCTTAAATTACTCTAGTCCAAGGCTAAAATGCATGTGTGCCATTGTTTTGTCTCAAGATGCACACCAGTCTTGTTTTATCTATGAAAGCTACTTAAATTTCCTAATTAAAGGAGTAGTTCGCTTTTAAAAAAAACTTTTTGCTGATAATTCACTCAACCCCATGTCATCCAAGATGTCCATGTCTTTCTTTCTTCAGTCGAAAAGAAATTAAGGTTTTAAGGATTTTTCTCCATATAATGGACTTCAATGGGGTCCAAATGAGAGTTTCAGTGCAGGCTTTAAACGACACCAGACGATGAATAAGGGTCTTATCTAGGACCCTTCGAGTCATGACTGGAAAAAGATTTGTTCATTTTGATGAACGAGTTCGAACAGAGCAAGGCGAGCATTTGTGCTTATAAAACTTAAAACATTTTTATTTATTTCTTAAATGAGCGATCGTTTCGCTAGATAAGACCCTTATTCATCGTCTGGTGTCGTTTAAAGCCCTTTGAAGCTGCACTGAAACTGTCTTATGGACCTTGAACCGTTTGGTTCCCATTGAAGTCCATTATATGGAGAAAAATCCTGGAATGTTTTCGTCAAAAACCTTAATTTCTTTTCGACTGAAGAAAGAATGACATGGACATCTTGGATGACATGGGGGTGAGTAAATTATCAGCAAAAGTGAACTACTCCTTTAAAGGCCCAATCCTGGCTTAATCTAAACCCTGTCTGTGAAACCAGGCCGTAGTCTCATAGCTTAGACTCCAAGTTTAAAACGTTTAACAACCATTTATGTTTGGCTAACGGCTAACCTAACCGATACTTCAAGACAATTGTTTTGAGTGGTTGCTGAATTAATTTTTTATTAATAAATAATCACTAATATAAGACTCTGAATATTCATGGAATTTCGTACCACCTAAAAAGGCAAGCTGAGACACATTCAAAAAAATTCACATTTATTTTACATCCAGTAAATGAACAATAAACACCATAAACACACACATGACATTATAATACATTTTGAGATGTGTAGGCCTATTTTGACACGTTGACTGCTGCTCTCGCTGTGTGTTCAGAGGGTGTTGATGCTCTGTAGTTTGCGCTCAGTGAAGAAGCGGTGTGTGTCTCGTGTGTGTGTGAGCTCGGACGGCTTGCTGCGGCTGAAATAGGACAGCATGGAGGTGTTATTCTGACGCGCAGCTGCCTTTTCTCCATCTTCCTCATCATCATCCCTACACACAAACACATTTAATGTTGCACTCAAAGTACATTAACATATGCAAAGAGAAATATTTTTGTATGATGCACAATTTTGTAAATGACATTAGTGCAGCCAGGCTAAAAACTGAAAAGACAGCGCCCCCTGCTGTCAGACTCACCAGTGAACAGCAACAGCTTTACTGTCCAGGAGCGTCTGCGCTGTGCTCCAGCTGAACCTCACGAACTGAGGATAACCAAACACTGGGTCCAGATACTTCAGCAGCCAGCTCTTAGTTTTAGGATCTTAACACATACATTTATATTAAGCCAAGTATGCACTACCTTTCAAAAGTTTAGGGTTAGTTAAAAAAAAAAAAATCAATATTTTTTTAATTATAACTTCAACAGGATGCAATGCATTCACTGTAAAAAAAAATGTGAAATTTACAAAGATACTAAAGATATCGGTTTCAAATAAATGCGGTTCTTTTGAACTTTCTATTCATTAAAGAATCATGAACAAAATATGAAGCAGCACAACTGTTTTCAACATTAATGATAATCAGAAATGTTTCTTGAGCATCAAATCATCATATTAGAAATATTTCTGAAAGTAATGAGGCTAAAAATTCAGCTTTGATCACAGAAATAAATTACATTTGACAATACATTCATATAGAAAACAGTTATTTTAAAATGCAATAATATTTCACAATATTACTTGAACAGTAATATTGTGAAATACTGTATTTTTGTATATTGTATTTTTTTTTTTACTGTATTTTTGATCATATAAATGCAGCCCCGATGAGAAGAGACTTCTTTCAAAAAAGCAGAAAAGTCATTTTTCTAAACATCGCCTGATTAATAGATGATGGGCTCAACAGTTATCGGTCTACCACTAATTGAAACATTAATTTTATCTGCAAGTGGAAGGAATCAGGCGATATCTACTGACCATTAGGATACCCAGAGCCATAATCTGCATCCACTTCGCCTAAATCTTCTGCAAACTTCCAGGACTTGACCGCATGGTCTCTGGCCACCTATAAAAAGTAAACAATTACTGTACAAAAGATGCAACCAGGTGTGTAAATCTTTCATTATTAGCAAACCTGTTGAGGGTTTGCGGTCACCTTGGCACAGATGCTGGCGGCACTGACGATGGGGAAGAGCGAGTCGGCTTTGGGACGCACCGTGACCTCCACCCCGGGGAAGCGCTGCGACAGCTTGTCCTGATACTTCTCTGCAGGACCCACCGTATCCACAAACACCTGAGAGGGATGAAAGACACGTCGGGATGGCATCATCACCATTTCTGCTGTCTGTCACACAGGCGTTGGTTTGCTCCAAGTACCTCTTTGAGCTGCACCCCGCAGTCCAGCGCGTACTGCACCAGGCCAATAGCGGCATCATGTGACAGAGCATTCAGATTGTATTTCGCTCTGAAAACAAAAGGACGACAGGTTAAAATTATTCCTCTGACTAAAATTACCTGCTTTAAAGGCCGTAAATGTAAGTACACATTGATGGCCTAAGACACGAAACGAGCGGTTTGTGTGAGAAAACAACAGTATTTATATTGTATATCTTATAATCACAGCCATGTCCAAGAGCGCTTTGTGGCTGTGGTTACAAGAGGTAAAAACTATATAAATACTGTTCCTTTTCTCACACAAACCGCTCGTTTCGTGTCTTAGGCCATCAATGTGTACTTACCTTTACGAGTCATTAAATCATGTTTAATTTGGACTTCTCTGTGCATGCTCTTTGAGGTGGTGACCATAGACCTCCATTATATGACTGACAGACAAGAACGGTTTGACCTAAAAATATCAAAATTGAAACTACTGCGGAAACAAAGACACCTACATCTCGGATGCCCTTGAGGTAAGCTAAAACATACCAAAAATTAATTTGAGTAAGTGAACTATCCCTTTAAGGTTATGAATAAGCTGGTGTGTTCCAAAACAATGACAAAATTGTCATTCACTTCCGCTAAAATGGATCACAGATTTTTATGAAATCACTTCAGCTTCTCATTACATCTTCTGTCCAATCTAGAATCTAAAGCTCCGCCCCCTATGCTATAAAAAACCCCTGACCAAGAGATGTTTGTTCGGTCGCTCAAACACTCGAGTTTTATTACGTTTTCCAACTGTACGTTGGTTTAGATTGAAATGGCCAGAATTTATTCACACCTCTACTGTTGAATCCAACGTATCAACAACTTGCAGTCTGAGGTAGACTGAACGCTATTGGCTATTTGAGAAGGAGGAGGAGCATCATTCAAAGCTGCGGCACATCAGTGGGCCTTTAATGTCAGAGTCCGAAATTTTCACACATTAAAAAATACATACGACCTCATGTTGTGTCAATCACATTTAGACACTGCCTCCGAAACTTTCGTCCGTCATAAAAAAGAAATTCGAATTAGGATCAATTTTCTGCATTTTTCGCAATCGTAGCGAGCGGTTGAGAGCTGTTCTGACAATTCAGAGCCAGCGAATGACGAATATGAAAAAAGGCAAACAATTTCGGCCTCGGTGTGCATTGCAATGGAGGACGTTTACTTCATGTGTGCGTGTACCTCTGCAGCATGCTGGTGGAGATGGTGTTGGGCGAGAGGATCTGAAGGGCCCAGCCTACAAAATCTTTGGCCTCGTCGATCTTCAGAAACAGCTTTTCTCTCTCTGCCTCCGACAGCGTCTTCGAGTCTAAACACACAACAAAAATACTCTAGCTATCCAAACTTATTGTCAAGATTTGCTCTGTAAACGTCAGGCGAATGACTCGAACCAACCGGCCACTTTCAGATTCTTCAGGTCTTCTTTTCTGGATACAGGGCAGAAGCATATCCCATACACCATGGGTCCTGAAATACAATACATCAAATGTAAACTATTTCAAATTTTTTTTTAAAAGAGAGTAGACCTTCTCCAAAGATGACGCCGGCACTCACCCAGGACAGGTCCCCTGCCCGCCTCATCGATGCCCAGGCAACAGTCCTCCGTCTTACACACGTCTGGGATGGACGAGGACAAGCGACAGCTCACGGAGTTATCCGCCTCAAAATCACCCAGATCCATGTCTGATCGTTCCCTGGATAAAATAATAAAACAGAAGAATATATCACAGTTTATTATTGAATAATAGGCATGAATTTTAAGCTTTGATTTAAATGGATGAATATAAATAATACAAATATAAGTATTACAGCTAATAATGAATAAATAAAATACAAACAATAAAAAAGAACGATAAGAAGAACATTAAAATAACCTTCAAGCTAATAAACAACTAAATTTTATTTTTTACCCTAAATAATCACGTTATTTCTAAGTATATACAAACACCTTCTTAAATACCAACACAAGTATTATTTTTCCCATATAAGTTACTGTATAACAGAAATGACACGTTCCTCTCGCACTGATCACTGAAATCGATCAATATTACGAGATGATATAGAAAACTGTATAACGTTAGTTCAAAGTAACGGCACAAAAATAAGTGTAGAGAACATGTTTATTAACTCTTATCAAATAATTAATTGGGTTTATCAAATACATAATAACACTACACTATGTGCTTAATCACAGTGCGAGATGATGCATAAACAAACTTGCACTAACCTGTGTGCTTGTGTGAGAGTGCAGCAGCGCGACTCACCCGGAAATACAAAATTGGCGCGAGTCTGACGGCTTGACCTTTGACCGACAATATTTGGTGGACAAAATGTACTTATTACTTATTAAAAAAAATACTACACACACGGAAACGTATTCAAAAATACATATAATTTCTAAGAGTGTGCGCCAAACGTGTTTAAAAAGTGTGCCTCCACATCTCTCAATCGCAGTGGTTTGTGGGAAATGAAGTTCAGAGAACGTTTGGTAATATTTTTTTTTCAGATTTCCAGTGTTTTATATTCAAGTCAGTGCAGAAATGTATACCGCAAAAACATAAACCATAAACCATACTTCATAAGTAAGTATAACATCTTGAAGTCAGTATTTTCTTTAGTCTATGGGCAAAACATGTTTTTGTGCTTGTTGTTCTCATGCTGTGGACGTTGAACGTGGCTAAAATAATGAATATATTTAGAATATAGGCTACTTTTCAATTTCTATACACACAATAATAAATATAGCCTACTCTTCAGATTGCCTGAACGAACTTAAGTCATGGCTTTCAATCTTAAAGCTAAATAAAAACAAATCTGAGTTTATAATTTTTGGCCCCAAGGACAACAGTGTATTTGATTTTGATCTTTCTCACCCCATATAAAAACAAAGTGTGCCAGAAATCTGTGCTTCCTTTTCGACTCCAGTTAAAAGTTTGACAAACAGATGCTCAGCTGTTGTCAGCATGCTTTTCTCAAGTTTTATCAAGCAGTAGTTTGGAAACAGCTATTCATGCATTTGTTACATCTATTGATTACTGTAATTCTCAGTATTATGGTATTTCTCATGTCTCGTCTGCAGTTGATTCAAAACACAGCCGCTTGACTGCTTGAAAGGAAGTGAAAGTATATGACCACATAACACCTATTTTAATGTCCCTGCACTGGCTTCCTGTCAAATATAGAGCTGAGTTTAAAAATGTATTATTTGTCTACAAAGCCCTGAATAATTTGGCAAACAGATATCTTGAATTGATCCGTATACATTGCGAGAAACCTGAGATCCTGTGACCTTGGCCTTCTCACGGATCCTAAAGTAAACCTTAAAAAACATGGTGACCGCTCTTTTGCCGCTGATAGACCAAAACTGAGGAACGGCCTGCCTCCCTTTATTAGGCATCTATCTCTGTACTTTTAAATCTCATTTTAAGACTTATTACTTATTCACCTTCCCTTTTAACACTCTATAGTTTGTCTTCCTGGATTTCTCTTTTATTTGATCGATTACTTTGGCTTGTCTGGTATTTATGCATGTATATTAGTTTTATTTTTGTTATTCTTTTATTCTTTGTAAAGCACTTTGGTCAACCTCAGTTGTGTGTGATTGATTGATAAATGTATTGTTTTCTGAAATCTTGTCCGAATCTTCTCTCATCTGTAATCTATCTTAAAACTAACCTCAAAATGTGGCTAGTATTTGTAATAAAGTCGAGAAAGGCGACCAAAGTTACCGAACTGGCGAACTGAAGCACATGGATGGACCCTCCCTCTTTAAGTGACCAAGAAGCTCGCGCCCGGTAGTTTTGCAGCAGGTCGCGCGCACTGACGATTCCCGTTCTTCCTGTGCTCGTGCATCAAGAGAAAGTGAGCTAGGTTTCTCTTCCACCTACAGAACAGGTGAGTTTTTAAAAATCGCTCTTTTGCAAACAATCCTAACGTTTGTGCACACGCACGAATGCTAAATGTATAGTTTTAATTGCCGATTGTTACTTAACAAAAGAGCGCGTGGAAAACGCCGGCTATGTTTCGCTCTTGTACATTAATATTTTAGCAACTGCTTGAAATATCTTCACGCATTCAGCGTTTAATTGGGGGAAGGCGGCTTTACTGTGAATATTATACTGCAGCTATTATGTTTCGCGCAATGCTACTTTTATGTAACGTTAATATCATCCCACTGCTCATGATTAGCTCACGTGGCTAAGCTGCTAAATAACTCTGAATATATTACTCGTAATAATAGCGACTTTATCGTGCATGCTTGACATCCATTTCATCTCGTCTCACGTTTCCAGTCACTATTGTAAGTGGACAAACCTCTTACCAATTATGACTAAGACTTTTATTAACGCACTTGTCGCGACCTTTTCTGAATCAATTTTTTCTGTCTCCTGTAATTTTCCAGGTCAAAGTCTTTTTAGGGGGTCGTTGACTCATTCGTGTATTTGCTATGGCGGGTTCGATATTATCAGCTTTTTGCAGAGATACTGATCTGTCAGGCCCTATCAGGGCCAATTGTACGGCGTGTAAGTTACACGACGTTTGAGACAAGTATACGTTATAAAACGCGAGTAAAGTCCATGTTTTACCGGTAGAAATGACTTAAAACGCTCATGCACTTGATCTGGAGTCGATGAAAGGCCGCGTTTAGTTTCTAAGAAGCCCATTGTTCAAACAACTGACTGTCATGTGACCTGCAGTCACAGTGTGTGATCCACTGCAAGCCTTCAATGCTTTGTGCATTGATACTTGGCGTTTCAAAAACCAAAAGTTACTTATTTGTGTTGGGTTACAAGCTAAGTGTTGTTAACTTATAATTTTAGTAATTGTAATCCTATTTACTTTTTGTAACTTTTAAAGAATTTTGACATAATAAAGGGCATAGTTCTCCCAAAAATGAAAATGATCCCATTATTGATTCACCCTTAAGTCATCCTAGGTGTATATGACTGACTTTATTCTGTCAAACACAGATATATATATATATATATATATCCTGGCTCTTCCAAGCTTTATAATAGCAGTGAATGCCACCTTAGATTTTAAATCGCAAAAAATCATATCCATCCATCATAAAAGTAATATGGCCCTGTGGGACCTTCTGAAGTGATGTGTTTTTGTAAGAAATATATCCTTGTCTAATATAATAATCATTGGGTCAGAGGTCACTCTTCCGCTGGATATAGACTGACTCGTGTACCGGAAGCCAATGATTAGAGTTGATAAAGTAATAAATCTGTATATTTTCCTTACAAAAACGCATCGCTTTGCTTTATTAACTCCTTGGAGTAGTATGGATTACTTTTATAATGGATGGATGCACTTTTTTGGGCTTAACTCTTCCTATTCACTCCCATTATAAAGCTTGGAATAGCCAGGATTTTTTAATTTAACTCTGTGTTGGGTTGAATGAAAAGTCCTAGGATGATCTACTCCTTTAAAGTCACCATGAAATCAAAATGGATATTGCAGTGTGCATTATATTAAGTGATTGATCAGTGCACATAATTATTTTAATTCTCTGATGCATCTACTGACTTGTGGGCGGAGCAACCCATCACTCAACATGAGATCCACCAATAGCAAACCACAATGATCCAGTTGCACTTGGATGAACATTACAAATGGAAAGAAAAGACTATTGCATCTTCTGACTTTGTTTAAACTGTCTAGAATTTGCTATTTAATGTTGCCTTTGCGATCAAAAATGATTAGAAACATGTTTTTTTACTGTTATATTTCTAAAAGTGTTGAGTTTGTAAACCCTAAAGCTCTTTATTTGTCCCCAGTGTCGTCGTCATCATCATCATGTCTGCCGGAAACGCTAAGATCGGTCAACCTGCTCCTCAGTTCAAGGCCACAGCTGTGGTAGACGGACAGTTTAAAGACGTTCAGCTCTCGGACTACCGAGGTGAGCCGCGAACGCTCCACACTAGCTGTTCATGCTAAACTAGTTTTTGCTGCCTGTTTCTAATTGAACTGTTTTTCAGGTGTAACCTGTTTATCACTTCATCCTGACTCTCATTCCTTCTCTAGGGAAATATGTGGTGTTGTTCTTCTATCCGCTTGATTTCACCTTCGTGTGTCCCACTGAGATCATCGCGTTCAGCGAACGGGCTGCCGAGTTTCGTAAAATCGGCTGTGAGCTCATCGCCGCCTCCACCGACTCTCACTTCAGCCATCTGGCGTGGTGAGGATCCTGCTTTTATTCCCACATCTTCTGCTTAATGGTCACTTCAGAGCAAGCGCATATCAAAAAACATTTATATGAATATTGTTAAAATGCTGTAAAAATATATTTTAGTTTTCAGTTATTTCATGTTGATTATATTTTAAACCGATTATAATAAGGAGTTTATTCTAGATCAATAGCAGCATTCGGTTTCAGCGCTGAGTTTTCTGCTACGTGCTTCTCCGTGGGCTTCCTATGGCTTCACCCAGTTATTGGTTATCTAACGCTTCTGACCAGCCTGTCATTGATAAGAGCTAATGTGTGTGTGTGTGTGTGTGTGTGTGTGTGTGTGTGTGTGAGAAGTGCAGATAAAGGAAGGGTTGAGCGTTTTATTGTACTTCTAGAAACTGCCATTTGATGTCATCTGGACCTTTTTATCAAGAGCATTATTCTGTGCTCTAGCTTAAGTAAATTTAATGGGTGAAATAATAATAATAATAGGGTTTTTTTAAGGTTTAAAAACCCCAGACATTTCTAAAAAATAATAATAATAATAAAAATTATTTATTTTTATTATTTATTTAAATTTTTTTTTATTTTTTTAAGAAATGTCTGGGGTTTTTAAACTTACTAGTGTTGCTTACCGGGCATGTCATTTTTTAGCATTTAAAAAGCACGTCTAATAATTAATATTATGTTTTATGAACATTTAAGAAAAAATATATGAAAAAAAATTCCACACTAATTCTGTTGTGTTTTTGCTGGTAATAAAATGAAGCCATAAAACACAAATTTGATCATTTATCATAAACTTTTTGTAAAATAACATGTTGCACAATAAGCTTTACTGTTAAAATTAAAACATGGATTATTCCTTAAATTCCTTAAATTTAAAAAAAAAAATCTTAATTTATTTGGATTAGTGTTAGTGTATTATTACATTATTAGGACGTATCTAAATTCTACTGTACATCAGTAATATATTTCTGTCAGGTTAAACCGAACTTTTATTTTGACGGGTTGCCGCAAAGACTTTTTGAGTTTCTGTGTGTTTGTCCTGATAGTTTCTCAAAAGAACCAGTTAAATGATCACAAAGTGACCTTTCAGAGTAGATCTAGAGTCTGGAAAGGAAGTTTATGTCTTCATATAGGCAAAAAACAGCGCAAGTGTCACACGTGTCGTGTGTGTGATAAATGAAACTTTCACACGGAACAAGGCAAGCAGGATTCGTGTTTAAATAGTCTTTGTGGTTTAATATTCACACACTAGTCTACATCGCGATTTGATTTCAAGTAAATTCCTTTTTTATGACTGGATGAGAGAATGAATGTGTTAAATCAAATCTCATTCCTGTTGTGATTGGCTCCTGATAGGATCAACACCCCCAGGAAGCAGGGTGGACTCGGCTCCATGAACATCCCTCTGGTGGCGGACCTGACCAAGTCCATCTCCCAGGATTACGGCGTCCTGAAAGAGGAGGAGGGCATCGCCTACAGGTCTGTGATGTCCTGCTAATGTTTGCACACGTTCAGCTTCTCTCCTCTCGCGTCTGCCGAACTGAAAGCTTTGACACTTTTACATAACATTTTTAGATTTTCTGTAGTAATGCAACATACGTAGTGCTCCGCTTGAATCACACCTTCATTGTTGTCCAACTAGTTTATCAGCCATCATACAGATGTTGTTGTAAACAGACAAGACTGCTGAACAAACCTTTTTGTCCTGCTCTCTCAGAGGTCTGTTTGTGATTGACGATAAGGGCATCCTGAGGCAGATCACCATCAACGACCTGCCCGTGGGCCGCTCGGTGGACGAGACCCTGAGACTGGTGCAGGCCTTCCAGCACACTGACAAATACGGAGAAGGTGAGAGAGTTTGACTGGGACAGAATGTGTAAACGGTGTCTAACATTGTTCACTCAAACCGCATTTGGAGGTAGTCAGAAACCTGTATATGTAGTGGAAACACATGCGTCTTGATGCCAACAGAGAACCGTTGACTCGAATAACACCGTTATACACAGAACATCTTTGGTGTGATTTGATCTCTACACTTGTTTTGCTTGAAATGTCAATAATATTTGAGAGCAACAGTGTGCTTCATGCAGTAACAGTGAAATCCGATCACAAGTGATCTCAGGAAATGTAACATTACACATGTTGTCACATTACAGTTGTTCATGTTTAATTCAGGTTTTATGTGTGTCTATATATAGAGTTCAGATGCAAAAGCCTCTAAGTGCCATTTGAAATTTTCTTCTAGAATGATGATTTTTATCAAGCTTGTATATTTAAGTTCAGTGATTTCACTTAAATGGCAATGATAATTACCTATTAATTGTTATTTAAGTGAAATTACTGAAGTTAAATATACAAGTTTGATAATCATCATTAAAGAAGAAAATTTCAAATGGCATTTAAAAGGCTTTTGCATCTGAACTCTTCATATATATATATATATGAAGAGTTCAGATGCAAAAGCCTCTAAGTGCCATTTGAAATTTTCTTCTAAAATGATCATTTTTATCAAGCTTGTATATTTAAGTTCAGTAATTTGACTTAAATGGCAATGAAGATGACCTATTAATTGTCATTTAAGTGAATTAAAAAAATTTCAAATGGCATTTAGAGGCTTTTGCATCTGAACTCTTCATATATATATATATATATTAGAGCCCAACCGATAAAGGATTTTGAAGGCCAATACCGATACAAATATTTTTGGGTTTTAAAATCCGATATTCCGATATATCTGCCGATATTTTTATTTATTTTAAACTGGACATGAGTCACAAATTGTCATGCTTATTTGAGTTAAGAGAACTGATGGGGATGTTCTTTTAATTGTTATTCAAGCAATGTATGTAACGTGCCTAACGAGTGTTGCCAACAGGAACGGTGTAGAGTGCCCTCTGGTGGACAAGCTATACAACTCCAACACTCATGACATGCTTCAAGCGTGTTTCGTCCGTTTTTATTTTATTTTTGAAATATTCATTTATCGGCCATTATAACTGCCGATACCGATAGTTTGGAAAATGCCTAATATCGGCCTGCCGATATATCGGTCTGGCTCCAATATATATATATATATATATATATATATATATATATATATACACACCAGTATCCGTTGCATGCTGATTTCTAATAACATGTCTGTCTGTTCTCTGTAGTTTGTCCTGCTGGATGGAAACCCGGAAGTGACACTATTGTTCCAGATGTGCAGAAGAGCAAGGAGTTCTTCTCCAAGCAGTAACAGTCTCGCCGTATCCCCCAGATCGTCCCCGTTCAGTGGGGTGTTGGTGCACTTAAATTTAGCCCGAGATTTCTCAAGTTCTCTTAGCCAACGTAACAAACTCTTTGGTGTTTAAATGCACTTGATCGACTGATTTCTTTCTTTCCTCTGTCTGAAGACGCCGTTCCAGTCAGCGTCCCTCATGCACTGAAATGTCTTTAGTTAGTTTGCAGTTCTAGTTAATCGGTATTACATATTTAGTACTAGGTGAACTTTTGATTAATTTTGAATTGTCACAAGTTGTTCCATCAGTATCTTTGTCAAATAAACAGGCTGTTATTGCATAACACTGCAGTTGTTTTATTGTGTTGGTATGGTCCAAGTTCATTACAAACTTATTTTTTAAAATTTGACTAGGTGTTCCCAACTTAAAGGGATAGCTCACTTTGAAATTAATTGGTATGTTTTAGCTTACCTCAAGGGCATCCAAGATGTAGGTGTCTTTGTTTCCGCAGTATTAATGAGGATCTATAATGGAGGTCTATGGTCACCACCTCAAAGAGCATGCACAGAGAAGTCCAAATTAAACATGATTTAATGACTCGTAAATGTAAGTACTCATTGATGGCCTAAGACACCAAACGAACAGTATTTATATCGTTTTTACCTCTTGTGACCACAGCCACGTCCAAGTGATCTGAGGGCGCTTATGACTGACAGAAAAGAACGGTTTGACCTAAAAATTGAAACTACTGCGGAAACAAAGACACCTACATCTTCGATGTCCTTGAGGTAAGCTAAAACATATCAAAAATTAATTTCAAAGTGAACTATCCCTTTAATAAGGGAGATTTAAACTGCTTCATGGCTCTCGTGTCATGAGTTTTCACTAAATTTGAGCAATCTCTGCTTGTAATTCTTCCAGAACACTTACTTGCTTTGTGTTCTAGTGGTAATCCGATACAAAATAAAGAAAAACTGGACCGGTAAAACGCATTGTCTCTGATAAATATTCCACAAAGGCTTTTGGTGAAATGAGTTGGGACAAATCAGACCAGTAGATGGCAGTATTGCATTACATTTGGAACGGCAGGAGTGACTTGTTGCTTATTGCCTCATAGACGAGTATAATTTTGATACATTCATTTATGTCAAGGTGGCTTTTAATATATATATATATATTCAGCAGATCTGAGAACTTTTCCATGGAAAAGTTTGTAATGAGATAGTACACATGATGATCTTTGTACATGAATGTGTAGCTGTCTCAAATGGCAGAATTGTATTGTGGCACAAGGTTGTGTCTAAAAGATTGTGTTTGTGCATCAGATGTGATTTGTAGACGTGTGGTCAAGTAAACGTCATCTGATAGTGGCTATCTTCTGCTGATAAAACACACCCAAAGCAACAATATTGCATGAAGGCTACAGGAAATCTGAGCATTTCACACTGCACTTTTGCTTTTATTTTCACAATTAGACCAGTCTTTTTATATAATAATCAAATCAGTAGCACAAACAAGATTAATTGATATGATGTGATCATGGGTGATATGAGTGTGTTTCAAGTAAATACTCACAGATAATGTATTTGAGGCTATTTGTTATGTTGAGCTACAGTATGACTTGAAAAAAAGTTTTACAGTTCAGTTAGCCGTTACCAGACTTTTGCTCAAAGTCATGACACCACAAGGTCATTTATTAGCAAGGAAATGTAATGCTGTGATATTTTATCTTGTTTTCAAACTTATGGTAACTTGATGCATCACCTCCAAGTCTTTTTTAATAAAACAATGTCCACTAAAATCTAATACGCTCAATTAATTTTTTTAAATAAGTACAGAATACTGCTTTTATTTATAGATCTGAATCAATATGTTCTTATTTTTGGGTTATAATTGTGTCCTTTCTGTCTATTTAATCTCTGTTTACCATAAGTGTGGGTTTGGCACCGACGTCTGGACTATCTATTACCTGTTTATTTAGGACTTGTAGAAACAGCACATTTGAAAAGTAGCCTATAATTAGTTGAAATGTCCAAATAAACCCTAAAAAAAAATGAAAGACTTAAGTGTTGTATTTTGGGCCTGACTAAAATGAAGAAAAACAGCAACTTGTGAAAGAATAAAGGATGTTACAAAACATTATAAAAGGCTTTGAGTATGGGTTTGTGGTTTTAGTGCTGGACAGTTACACAAATCCACCGGTATATTTTTACGGCATTCACCGGAAAAGTGTCACTTCTCGTTTACAAGTTTAGCTCTTTTTTTGTTATTCTATTTTTGTGCTTGCGACGGCTCCGTTTTTCTGCAAAGTACCTGGAAAATGCCCGTGCTCATATTTTTATCTCTAGTTGTCTTTTCGCTGAAACTGTTTTGGGAAGGTTTCTGTGCGCGGGGAAAACACCGAGTTGCTAAATTTTCTCTCATTCACACGCGCTTCATTCATGCGCGCGTCAGACACGAAAGCGCGCGGACTTCCTGGCCGGTAGCGTGGGCGGGGGTTCCCGAAAGTCTACCCTCAGTGACGTACATGCAGCAAAACAGCCCATATATGGGCATTGCGTCAGGGGGGGAAAGAAGCCAACGTGGGCACGTTTTCAACGTCAACTTCAATCCGTAAGAATGCTACAGAATGAACGATTCGTGCTTGAAATGAACAACCCAAACCAAACAGTAGAATTATTTTCAAACGCCTTTACTTAAATATCAAAAATATAAACAAAACAAACAGAAACACATTTAAATGGTCTGGCTCAACCGGACTCACAATATCAATAATAACTTACTGGAATGTTTTCATAGGGCAGCACATTAACAACAAAACCAAAGTCACTCAGGGTTCACTTTAAGTGCTTTCATTGTCCAGTCAGGAGTACCTTGTCGGTCAAGATGCTTTTTTTAAAAAACGACTATAATAACAATATAGTTTTCTACAAGAAAACACTTAAGAAATATACAACGCTCGTATTCAGTGCTGCATTGGACCCCATTCATAGACATTAAAAAAAATGAGAAACTATTAAAAACTTTTCAGGACTTTCGATGTTGATGATAGTTAAAACGCGTCATCACGCGTGTCACCAACATCACAAATCCAGCAGAGTTTTTTAAATTGTCATTTAAAAAAAAAAAAAAAAACTTTGGCTATTTGAGCAAACGAAAACACAAAAACTATATATTTAATGTAGTCTCTCATTCACCGCTATAGCCTGATTTCAGCCTGTGTGTGAAAAGGGTCCCTAGCATTTGCATCAAAACATCACAAACATGATCTGCTCTTCCAGTGTTTCCCATTTCTCAGAGTCTGTGTGTAATCGCAGCAGTTCGTTTTAAAACGACTTGATCTTCGGCGTTAACATCAGCTGGCAGCCGCTGCTCACATGGGTCATGACCTTCTGCTTGAGCTGGGCCACTTGCTCCCTCAACAGGGACGCGGTGCTGGACAGTCCGGCGTTATCAGTCTTTAGGATTTTCACTTTGTCCTCCAGTCTGGAGATGCGCTCCAGCTTCCGTCGCCGGCACTTGGTGGCCGCGAGCCGGTTCCTAAGCCTCTTGCGCTCCGCTTTGATGCGCTCCTGGTCCTCCATGTCGATCGGGGACATGGGAGGAGAGCCGTCGCTGCTCTGCAGGTCAGGGACGGTCTGTGGCTCCTCTTTAAGTCGCTGTTGATGGAGCGCGTGCTGGAAGTGATGAGGATGAGGATGAGGATGCGTCGCGTTCTGATGGTGGTGATGGTGGTGGTGGTGGTGGTACTGAGGCAAGTAGCTGATGGTGGCTGTCGGGTAGTTGGCTGCAGCTGGTGTGAGGTTAGTGTTGGGATTGCAGCTGTTTAGAGTGGTGTACACGGGGGTGTCCGGTTGCAAGGAGGCGCCGAAGACGGACGAAGCCGCCGAGCAGGACGACAGTCCTCCGGCTCCGATCGACACGTTCGGCGGGGGCATTTGGTTCATTTTGTGGAGCTCGTCCAGCGCTTTCACGAAGCCGTCGGCGAAGCCCTCCTGCTCCTCTGTGATGCTCCGGGTGTACAGATACTGCCCCGGGGTGGGTGATGTGATGACACCGTTACCGTTCTGTATGATGAGTCTCTCCAGCTCCGGAGAGGCGAGTTTCAGCGAGCCCACGTCTCCGGTCGCCGCGGTGTAGAAGTCGCTTTCGGAGCGGAGGGACTTGAGGTTCCGGTAAGGTTCGGCGAAGCCCACGCTCATGTTCTGCTTTAAAAGCTTGTAGTCGTGCAGGGCAGCGTCTGGATGACCATAAGCAGAAAGAAACGAGTCGTCATGATAAAACGGTTGCTCCATTTTTGTTGACATGTGAACAGAAATTAGCTACGTCGGACGTTTTTGTTTTTTTGTTTTGTTTTTTTGAGTCTGTACAGTTTAACGTCCGTTAATCTTGTTCTCTCCGTAATATTACATGAGGCAAAAAATGATGTCAAAGAAGAGAAAAGAAACGTCCAAAATAGTTTGAACAACTTTTTACTGTACCAAGTCGACAGGTGTTTTCCCTTGACAGCTGATGTCCAAAAAGTGCTTTTTCTGTTCTGTTCCCGTAGTTATTTACAAACAGCAGTACGCGTTGTCCTCGGGCTCCGTGTGCACTCAATCTCTGGAGAAGTGCGCCTCCGAGCCTTTTGTAGTGCGCGTTTCGAGGGCGTGTCGAGGAGAATCGCGGCCGCTGATTGGATGAGAGTTCGTTCCGCTCCTCGAGCTGTCAGATGGGCGATGACGTTGTTGCCAGGAACCGCTGAGATTGAAAACAACGCTGGAGGCGAGAGTGCAAAACTGAAGGGAGAGTTGCGCTCCTGTTTTTGTTTCCACAAACAAGACGCAAAAAACTAGCCGCAATAGTTGCATAGGCACTTAAAAAAATTCCCATGGCCAAGAGAAAACAGAAACACTGTTGTGGTCTTGAGAGAGAGAGAGAGAGAGAGAGAGAGAGAGAGAGAGAGAGAGAGAAATAAACACCTCTAAACCGGTGTCATAAAGAATCGTATAAGCAGATTTATATCATTACAGAAACATGTTTGTCCAAAAATGGAAAACCCCAATTGGTTTCAACCAATTTTCTTAAGAGATTTTAGGGAGAATGTCTAAACAGTTCTTTTAGCCTACATCAAGTGGAAATTATTTTAAATGTCAAGCTCTAAATATATTCCTTTAATTTAGGTGGCAGAACTACACTAGCCATTTAAGTAGCCTAAATACAGGATCGTAAAATGGGATTGGGTCATTTTAACCCGGATGAATGTGTCAGGGTCAACCACATCATCCCGGCCCTTGTGAAAAGTCTAGAGGGGCCCATTATAAAGGCCCTCGATTGTAAAGCGTATGCTGAAACCAGCCTAGGCTTTAAGGCCACGTCCACACGAAGCCGGCGCATTCCCTATCCAATTTTTTTTTCCTCGTTCTAAAAAAAAATTCCGCAAACACAGTGTCGTCTCAAGAAATATCTGTATACACACGAAACCACTGAAACCGATTGAAAATGGTGTAGTGTATATGCCAGACCAGTATGGGGCGCTGTAATTCTGCCACAGAGATACACTATACACGGAGAAGAAGACTTTGAGCATAAACTTCTCATAACTTTGCGCGCAAGAAGTACAAGACGATATATTGCATTAGAATACGCTTTGGAATTGATAAATGTATAATGTATATCTGCTGGTAAACTGATATTTATGTACCCTCTCATTCTTTTTATTTTTTATTTTTTATTTTTATTATTTTATTTTTATTTTATTTATTTTCTGTTCTTGTTGAGGCATGTGAAATATGTTGTATGAGAAATTACAATGTACATGCTACTTGATGTTTACAATAAAGCATAAAAAAAAAAAAAAAAAAAAAAAAAAAAAAAAAGAAGTACAAGACGAAGATGGCGTGTGACGCAGCCGACACGTGATGTGATGACATCATCGTTCACAAAATATATGGATTGGCTGTACACACGAAACCGCAAGGGTATCGTTTTCAGATTTATCCACTTCGGGACCCGGTTTCAAAAAATAGCGGTTTTACTCTCCCAAAACGCCGGATCCGTGTCGACGCCAATACGATAAAAAATTTATATGTACACAGCGAAACGCGTCTTCGTGTGGACGGGCATAAGTGCGTCTCTCCAACAGCAATTCGTATGAATTTTACGAGGTGACTAATTCATAACAATTCGTATGACCTCACTGTACGAATTTTCGCTAGATCGTACATATTTTACGAGTTACCCAATTCGAATGAATTTGTACGAATGACCTACCCCTGACCCCGCCCCCTAAACCTACACTCTAAAAAATGCTGGGTTGTTTTAACCCAATTTTGGGTCAAATATGGACAAACCCGAAATGTTGGGTTAAAAATGTAATGTAAAAATTTAACCCAACGGCTGGGTTAGTCCATATTTGACCCAAAGTTGGGTTAAAACAACCCAGCATTTTTTAGAGTGTACCCAAATCGTCCAAATTCGTAAGAGTGAGGTCGTGAGATGGCGTTGGCCTGGCAAAGCTGGTGTTCAGCTGGTCTTTTAGATGGCCTCCCAGCTTGACCAGCTTAAAAGAGGTGTCCAAAACACCTAAAACCAGTTTGGGAGGACCGCTAAATCCATCCAACCAGCTTAGGCTAGTTTTAGCTGTTTTTCAACAGAGAAAAAGCCATGAGTAATTTAAAATAGGCCTAAGTGTCTGAGTAATACAGAATATATGCATTTTTATTTGAGGGCTTATTGACCATTTGTATTTGAGTAATTTTACTCGATGAGTCATAAAACATGCAAAACAGGAGTAATTATAGGCTTTTTTCATGTATGAGTCCACAGATAAACTATAACATGTCTTTAGAGATTCTTACATTAAGCAAAAGCATAATCATAGCACTCTATTGATCAGGAAAAAACTTACTCACACGATTTGGCAACTGATATCAGTCCCATATATGGGCAAGAGCACACAGTAGTTCCTCTTTAGCGAAGGACCGGGAAACCTCTCCCATGTGGGCCTGATTCCAGAGGCAACGCCTCCGCACATGGAGAGGTGGAGGAGGGGATTACGAGGCAGCACGTACACACACACACACAAGACTGGGAGATCGACCAGCGTTAATGTGACACCTTAATGTAAACTCTATTTCAATATAGTCAAGGTCTCTCATGCTTTATTTAAGGGAATGTATTAGGTCAGGACACAATGGCGCTTCACACCTGCTGTGTGTGTGTGTGTGTGTAGACATTCACACGACCACATGCCAACACCTGTTTTGCACAAAAAGAAAGCCACTACTGTCTCCTCAATATGTTAATGAGACTGAATCATCATGGGCTGAATGCCAGGTGCAAACCCATGTTTCGCCATTCGGCAGCAGCGCAGAACCTTTCACCTCGTTCAGGTACAACACACTCCTGTCAAGAACACACTCTCAACTTCCTCTAATGCAGGCCGTAAAATATTAAACTATGTTGGTAAACACACAACAAATGCCATATTAAAACAACATACCAGCATAAGGAGGTCAAACTAAATATACATTTGTGATTTCAATTTTTGCAATCCTGTTACCAAAATCTGAGGGATACAGTTTAACATCCTGCATTGTGTGTGTGTGTGCAAAAAAATATCAAATAAACTGGAAAAATTCATAAAATTAAGTTCCATTTATAGAAATAATAATTAAAACAGAGTTGCAAAATGTTCCACAATTATGTAAACTAAGTAATGAGATAGCCAGTGTTGGAGAAAATTATGGTTTGGAGTTATTGATAATATTACAATATAGAAAATATATGATGAGTTCAGATGCAAAAGCCATTTGAATTTTTCTTCGTCAAGCTGTATATTTAAGTTCAGCAATTTCACTTAGCCTAAATGAGATCTTCATTACCATTTAAGTGAAATTGCTGATACAAGCTTGATAAAAATTATCATTCTAGAAGAAAATTTCAAATGGCACTCTGATGATTTGTAATCACAACATTTTCTCTTGTCAAATCAACTTAAAATATTTATGTGGTTCAGATAACATAATATTTTGAGTTTCTGATGTTTAAATCAATCTCCTTCATTGTATTAACTCAATTTTTCCAGCTCAATGAACTTAAAATTTTAAGGCAACCAGATTACTTCATTTTTTTAAGTTAAACCAACAATATTTTTTTACAGTGAGGCTTTTGCATCTGAACTCTTCAAATATTTAAGTGTTTATTGACTGTTTGTATTTGAGCATTTGTTTATATAGTACACACACACACACTGTTATGTTTACACAATCTGTATGTTCACCAAGACTGCATTTTACAATTTAAAATAACCCTATATGTTAAAATGTAATTTATTCCTGTGATCAAAGCTGATTTTCAGCATCACTCCTAGATTTAACTCCAGAAATCACTCTAATATGATGATTTGATCCACAAGAAATATTTTTGACCCCAAACATGCATACATACAAACTATATATGTGTATATCCTACTTCTCTTGTCCTCTGAATAATTCATCTGAGTGACAATGATTCACTGACAGTGATCTGAGTGGACTTTTAGTTGTGTCATCAGTTGAGATCAGGGAGGTCATTGTTCAACTTAAGGGCGGCACACTTTCTTCAAAAGTCTCATGGTCACAGGTTCAGTTTTTAAGGAATGCACAGACTCATATACATTTATAGATGTGTATAGTTTAAATGCAATGTAGTTCCTAGCCGCAGCTAGCTGACATATTGTTTGCATCACAATAAATGATACAGTCATTGTCTACCATAATAATGAGTAAGTATTTTTTTTTTTCATTTCAAAATGATGTTCATGAATGAGCCAGTCATAGTGAAAGTGTGAGGCTAGAGAAAAAAAAAAGACAAGAAGAAGATAATACATCCAACCGTAAACATGTGGTGTCGGCACAGAGAGCAGTGGCTTCCGCCTCGTTTCTTTGATATCTTCAAATCAAAATGGCTACACAGGAAGTTGGCTTCCTCTCTCTTCAGTCCACCACCACAAAGTTCAATTCCTATTCTAGAAATCATTCTTTTTAAGAATGTGCTTATGTCCCTTATAGAATTAATAGCTATTGTTTTGATTTTTTTTTTTTTGCCACACCATTTTTTTAGCATCAGTCAAGATACTATTTGTTTTAAAATAATGTAGGTGGTCATGGGCCATATTTTTAGATGTGCATTTGCATTTTTCCTTCAAACAGCTTTCGCTATCAATTGATCCCACTCGCATGACGTCAAACGACTCAGTTTCATCGCACCCAAGTCCAGATCAAAGTCAATTACACAGAAGTGTTCTCCTGTTTTCTTTGAAGGCATATGAGAAGTTGTATCCTTAAAAAAAAAGAACATTTAAAAGAGCATTGATGATTCTCATACCGTTTCATCACGTTTACTGGAGGTTCCAAGGCACACAATTACATTCACGGCTCATGTAAGCGTTGTTGTTTTCCCCAGTGGAAAGATAATCTGGGTTGACAGATTGTAGTTTAAGGCAGTGAAGAAGGTACGGCATGGGGTGAAAGAGAAAAGCTGAAGAAACGAGAGAAAGTGCCTGCGGTCATATCAGTCAAGCTGGTGAACATGGAGCCCGTGGCTTTGCCGAGAGAGGGAACACTTAAACATGTTCACCGACTATTAGCACATCCCTGCTCACTTCCCTGCCAGAGACACGCGGCTGGAACGGGAGAAGCCTGCAGTTCTATAAACACTTCTCGTAAACCTTGGTTTGGTCACAATTCTTATTGCTTTCGTCTGAAGTAAAAACAGTATAACTGGTGCATGCATTACAGTATGTTAAATATGGAACAATTAAGGTAAAGTATAGAAGCTGTAATGAAGCTTCATCCAATGTGTGTTTAACCTTATAAAGTATAACAATATTTTTTACTAATTTTACCTTTAATATGCTCTATATGAGCACGTTCCTTCTAGAAGTCTGTATCAGATGCTTCAAATCTGTTTATAAAACAGCTGCTTTTCTCTGTTCATCTGAAAGTTGAATTTGTGACAATTTAGCTCAGTTTCTAATATTTGAACTTTGTGGGTCATAACACAAAAGCTAACAGTTCATGGTTGTAAAGGACCAAAATATTCATATAGCTTCAGAAGACTTCAAATATAATGCATGTGTTGCGTAAAAAGTCAAGTGATCAGTTGACTTAACTTAAAAAAGTGAGGAAACCCGTTGTCTTCGAATTATTGAGTAATAAACTTCATGTGTAATTGAAATATTTGAGTTATGTGACCCTGACAATTCCACACAATTACATTTTTTCAATTACGCATGATGTTTATTTAATACATTTAAGACAACGGTTTCTTCACTTTTTTAAATTAAGTCAACTGATCACTTTTTTATAGTGAATCACCCAAAATTTGAAAACCCGCTTGACATTATTTGCAAATCTTTCGCTATTTCTGATAGAAAACACGTGTTGATGGCTGAAATATTTTCCAAGGAAATAATTATCAAGTTGGTATACGATAATCTTGACACATAAGGATTTATCAGCAATCATTTACTGGGGTATTCCACTTGTAAAAAGGGTCAAACAACTCTGAAGACCCTAAAGAGACTTGGCTTTTGCATTTGCTCGCAAAAACTTTTGCATTCCCTTGAATATATTTTGCATTCGCTCGCAAAGAACTTAAAAGGTTTGTGAGCAAACACGTTTTTTGTGTGTGTGTGTGTGGATTTTGGTATTATCAACTGGCCAGAATTTTGAGATCTCAATAAGCGTGAAGGACTATAATAACGCAACAGAAGTATGTCGAGCTAAACCATTTAGAACCTAAATTAACATAATAGAACATTTAAATCTAATGTGAATAGTTAGTACTTGATAACCTTGACAGGACACCAACAACCAGGACTGTTCCCAGAAAACTACTGTGCAGTTGAGCACATCTCTCCCTCATCTTGGGCAAGGTTAGCGTTAGCATTCGCATTGACCCGAGAGAGGCCTGTAGGAGTCATGAGTCAGGTAAGAGTGACTCCTTCTGTCCCCACGGGCAAGGAGAACCACGTACAAGTCCTTCACGAGCACATTAATGGAAGAACAACATCATAAAGAAAGTTTGAGTTAGCTGGAGTCTTACTGTCAGCGCTAACTAACATATGGCTATTAGCATTTAAAACTCAAGCCCCTCCCCCTATTTCCCCACTCAGCCCTCATTATCCCGCTGTGCCGTGGGTCAGGGCACTGTTGTGTCCGCGGCTAATCGTGCTAATGAATGCTCTGCTAATGACTGCGCGGGAACGGTCCCATTGCTGCAGGTGATGCGCAGAGGAGCCTCGTAGCAGTCGGAGACCTTTAGCACAAGGCACGCGGATGTCAGCGGGATGAACGAAATTGGCAGGAAAAGGCCGCGCGACGCTGTCTTGCCACTCGAGGGCACGGTAGACAGACAGCGGGCATATGGACGCCAACGAGGACGGGAAATATTTAGAGAGCACAAGTGAAGCCACTTGACGACATGCC
This sequence comes from Pimephales promelas, assembly GCF_016745375.1. The sequence goes on along the minus strand of NW_024121100.1, from coordinate 4,370,703 downwards.
AGAAGCCAGTTAAATAAGGTGCAGTGTTCTTCTGACCAATTTTTACAACAGTGGTGTGTTAGGGACATTTTGAGAAGAAATATGAGTAGAAACTCATGGAAATTCATCACTCATTTCACTGAAACAGCCATGTGGGTTTTTTTTTTAAACAATGTTAGAACATGAATATGTCAGCGCTCACTGTATCACAATTAGATGCTTAATATTTATGTTTGGGAACTGAAGGTATTTCATCTGCAATAGATGTTGGTTAGAAGTAATTTATTTAAGACAAAACCCTTGTTCTTTCAGTTTTATTGTTCTCAATTAAGGATCTTTAAGAAACTAATTTAAAACTTGAAGAAAAATGTGTCTGTGGTAAATGATCTGAATTGCTTTGCTTTGCCAGAACTTGTCAGGGGTGAATTCCTGAGAGATGCACCATTTATTGGCTTCGATTCTGAAAATTATGAAACACTGATCAGGAAATGTTATCTCAGCCCCACCCAATTTGATAAAAAATGTATGTTCCTTAAAATAAATTCTGGCTGTATTACTCCCATTTTTTAGAGCTCTTATCTAACTACTACGGGTCACCAACAGGTCATAAAAAGTGATTTTCTGATGATATGAGATCAGACCGAGTGTATCAGTGAGTGTTTTTTTTTGTGAGTAACGTCTCATACAAACCCAAATAAATCACATTGCACACATGTGAGAGACTGTTCATACCATTGAAAGCACATCAGTCACTGTTTGGGTTCTCCTTCTGTAACCCAAAGACACCTCCAGTCCAGGCTTGGCTCAAATGTTTAAGTCTTGTGAGGCCTTCCCCTTCGTAATGACATGACTTGTGTTTCAGTTGCAGATTAAGGTGTTTTAGGTTCAATTAAATGACGTCAGACAAGCCGTTGATTGTTTTCAGGCAGCATTCCTTCTCAATTATTTCTGTTAGTGTTTGTGTAAAGAGGACTTTTTAGGTGGCAGCTATTGTCTGGAAATATTATATTTAGCTCTCTGAGGTGATGGTGATTTCCCTTTGTGGTGTTGGGCCCTCGGTGACGTTTCACCTAAATGCTGTTTATAACTGAAAATTGTACAGACATGCATATGAATGCACCTTTGTACATATTTAGTTTCCATCCACATGCATGTTGTTAGCATTGACAGAAGCACATTTGTCTTTATTGAAGGCCACAATGTGCCCCGTTGCATCATACAGTGTTGCAACCAGAGTTTTTCAATAATTCACCCACCCAAAGAGAAAGGGAACAAAAGAGAAAAAAAGGAAAAGAAAACCAGAAATGTGCTCTTCGACCACCCCAATTAGCCATTAGTCTGGCTTCTTTTTTTTCACTAACCTTGGAGTGCTTCCTCTTTCTGAAATTAGCAGAAGTGTGTAGCCTATGTATGTGTGTTCCAGCACAGCCCCGAATACACACACGAACACACCTTTGATTAACTGATTTATGCTCTGTCTGTGCAGTATAAGGATGAGAAACCGCAAAGATTTACTATTTCATTGTTTCATTTCAACATGTGTAAAGGAAGCCAACAACATGCAATTTTTAGCAGCCCTCGTATAGACGGCAAACTACTGAATTTTACTGTGAACACCTTCAAAATTGTAGGTGCAACAGTTGTAGAATGAGAGTTGATTGGATCAAGATCAGTGTGTGTTATGAAAATGGCGCCACACTGCAAAAAATCCAGTGTGAAATTAACTCACCTGGGAGTTTAAATGACTCCACACTCAAGAGTGTTAAATTAACACCGGAGCAGTGTTAAAGTTAATGAGGTAATTAAGTGATTAATTGAGTGATGATTAGCCAACATTGAAGACACCTGATGTTAACAAGTAGAATCACTGAAGGTGAAAAAAAACGAAATCACAATTTTAAGTCACCATTATGGTGATCAGTGTTTGCTTCAGTCGGCCAGTTAACCCTTAAATTGTTTTTACTTTAGATTTTGTTTGGCTGTTGTAACAGCGTTTTTAAATGCCAGATGAACAAAGAGAAAAGGTGATCTGATGGTGTAGGTTGTGTTTTAACAATCAGAATTTAAATAATCAGTTGACCGGATTCACTGAACTCATTTAGAGCCTAATCTCCGACTTAAATTTGTGATACTACAGTGAAAAAAAATCTGTTTCAGATCATTTTGATGGAGTAGACAAACATTATTTATTCTGGAACCTGAAAAAAATCCTAAACCAGCCTAAGCTGGTTCGCTGGCACAATCAACTTGGATGTTTAAGTAATTTAAACTTAAATTAAACTTAATTTACCAAAAAAAAAAACGAGTTGAATTTTGTATAACCTACAAAAAGTTGACTTATTTTGATGAGTTCATAGCTTATTGACCATATTATCATTTGCAGTGTACATTTACTCGACTATGACAAACTAAACACAGAAACGTTTTTCAGACAACGACATTGTGAAAACGACAGTTCCAACGCATTCTCATCCTAGGGCGTCAAATAGGTGAGGCTTTTAAAATTGCGTCTAAATCTGACGCACATGGCACCCTTTAGCATCAATATACAACGCATTCTCATCCCAAGGCGTCATATACGACGCTTTTGCTAATGCGTAGACATCCAACGCACATGGCACCCTTTAGCATCAATATAACATGCACAGAGTATGGGTAGGTTTAGGTATGGTGTAGGGTTAGACCACTAGGAGGCGCCTTCTGCCCCATATATATCTGCGTCTCATATTGACGCTAAAGGGTGCCATGTGCGTTGGATGTCTACGCAATGGCAAAAGCGTCAGTATATGACGCCTTGGGATGAGAACGGGCTGCAGTATAAGGCGCTTCGGTTATGGGTGGGTTTAGGTCTGGTGTAGTGTTAGGGTTAGACCACTAGGAGGCGCCTTCTGGCCCATATATATCTGCGTTTCATATTGACGCTAAAAAGGTGCCATGTGCATCGGATGTAGACGCAATTTCAAAAGCGTCACCTATTTGACGCCTTGAGACTTATAGACTAGACGGATCTAACGGAAAACGACTAATAACGCTGCATTATTCATACCAGGCCAGTAAATGGCAATGGCACTTTTTTAGTTTACACGGAGACGATAACAGTCGTTTTGTCTTCAAAATCCTGCACTTTGAACCCCATTTTTAATTTGCAGGCCCCAAAAACTCTCGTCGTGTAGTCCATGTTGGGAGACCAAACTAACTAGGCTGGATATTTCAGCACGGTAATGACAAAATACAAGAGCAGGAACTGTCAGTGTAGAAGTTAATACGGTTGTTTTAGTTGAATTTCTTCTGTCCTGATGAACCAGAAAACACATCAAAAACAAGCCGCCCTCTGTCACATTTCATGTTATCACTAATCTTCTTCATGTTCTGGAAGTGTTACATGACGCTCAGATGCCCCGCTTGATTGAGTTGTATGGATTTCTGGCCCAGACTCATCAGTCAATATTATAAAACAGTGAAAGCCATTTCCAGAAACTAGTGTCAACTCACTTCCCTGCACATGGGTTTCAAAGAAGTGTGAGTGTGTATGTGCGAGAGATTGATGTAGAGAGAGTGAAGTCTGGAGGAAGTGTGGTTGGCCAGCGTTCATGCATTGCACTTAAGTGATGCATGTGAAAAATACAAGCGCACGCATATATGGGCTAAATATATATTGCATAACGCAAACAATAGAGCATTCATAAATTAGATGGTGGAGAGTAAATGTGATCTGCATGACCCAAAAACACAGTAACCTACTGTTTAGAAAATAATATTAGCATAGTAAAATAGCGAACTTTGCACATGTAGCTCAGTATTTGCAACACACTGTTGGTGAAATAGCGGCTCAGGTATTATTATTATTATTACATGCTTCTATTTTCATTTGATTCTTGAGTCATTTTTCCTAATGAAAAAGCAAAACGTGCATAACAGAACATATTCACCTTTCGAGGGGGAATGATTTCACTGAGAAGGTAATGTGACATGAATAGCATTTAGGTGATCAGTAGCCAGTGTTACTCATCAGCGAGTGTCAGAGTTATCCGCTAATAAAGCAGCCTTCGCCTGTTCGCATGCGTTCCCATGAGAGAAGATCTGTGGTAATAATGGTGTGACCCAGCGGTGTACTTGCAGATGTTCGAGTCATCTCAGTGTGGTCTGATCGCCCAGTTTGTGTTCCAGCAATGCATCTTCCCATAACCCGTCCTACATGTGGGCGATTCTCACGAAAACCTGGTAAGATCAAAAATAAAAAATGCAAGAAAATAAAACCTATTTTTTTATTCCGTTATTTAATATTTCATTACAAAATACTTTACAAATATATATATTTTTTTTCATCTTGCATTAGCCTCTTTAATAAGAATACGGGGTTGGGGATTCAATATATTAAAAATATGATTCATTTTCTTCAGGCTAAATACTGTTTAATTTATTTCATTCGGGGCTTTTATTCGTGGTTAAATATGACCTTAGCATTTTCTTGACTGTTTTTGTGAGAGTCACTCGTTTTGTGAGATTGCACGTAGCTACCATGTAATCAGATTCGTCTCTTTTACTCACCCTGTGAATTTCCAGATATTCACACACACACAAACACACTTGTACTCTCAGTCTGTTTGTGAGTGTGAACAAAAAAAAAAAATGCCGTGTCACCTGTGGTTATGTTACTGCGTGTGTATGAGTGTGTGTGTGTGGGTTTTGTCGAGAAACTGAAAGCGCTGTGTGAACTGCTGCTCTTCCGCGGCTGATGTCTGAAGCTTTGATAAACAGGGTGTGAACATCTAGAGCATCATTTTACTAGCTACTTATAAATATTGATTTCTCAGTAATCCTCTCAGTACTAGACCTTACTCATGAAATGAACGGCCTCATCTCAAGTGCACAGCAAATCCTGCAGTTTACGATAAATTGATGGCAACTGTTATCGAATCTCAAATTAACATAATATTCTCCCAGAGAAGCAATTTGGAGGACTTATTACGCAAAATGCACTTTTAAACCGTTTTTCACATATTTATGTGTCTGCAGTGTGTGTACACAACCACCCTATTGTGTTCAAATCGAGCCACTATTTTCTCCATAAATATGAATGTCTCAATTTGAGCCATTCAGGAATGTGATCCAAAGTGGCTCCGCCCCCAACCTGCCGTATTAGCTTAGCTCCTCCCCTCAGTGAGCTCAGCCCGCCATGTTTATCTCCTCTCGCGCGCATTTAACAGCAGCATTCAGGTAAGAAATATATTCTTATTAAAGCTACTAAAGTTATTAGTGATTTTCTGTTCTCCTTTTGTTTTTTGGTTCATATATGTCAACAGCAGTGGGTACTGTATATTACGCGGCGGTCATTTTAATAGACAGATCTGTACCGAAGTGGATTTTTGAATGGGTTCTTGCTAAATCGCCTGAAATAAGGTCTATGGTGAACAAAGCCTCTCGATATATTCACGTTTTGTTCTATGACATAGAACACACAGTTATAACCTGCTTGTGTTTTTTTAAACTTTATTGTGTCTGATTGTGTTTTTTAAAATCTTTATATAGGCCTAGGCTTCAAAATGTATACATTTTTAAATAACTTGTAAAGATTATCTTGCTAGACAAAACGTGTAAGGGTCACAACTCTTTGTTGAACACAGATCTTATTTTTTTTAAGATTTTCCAAAAGTCTATGGGGAAAATGCATTGCTTTTCGACCGAGGGAACCCACGCGCCGCTAGCTTCCGAGTTGTCCTACAAAAGTGACGTCATCACTTCGGCACTCTATATAGACGTGATTTCTTTCCAAGCTTTTTGAGAACTTTGTTCACTGTGTTTTTGGATTGTTTAAAGGGATAGTTCACCCAAAAAGGAAAATTAAATCATTAATTACTCACCCAAAAGATGGGAAAAAATTAACAAAAATAGCGACTTTATTTGACTACTCCATTTCTTCCTTTCATTAGGCGTATGAGAGTTCAAGAGATGCGACGCATGCGCGAGAACTGAACTGAAGTAGTTGAAGGAGATCGCAATTCTCGCTTATGCGTAGTATAAATTCGTCGTGGAGCTTCATGCTTACTTTTTTGTAATAATCATACGTTTTTGTACGAATCAGATTGTTGGACCCCATTGACTTTCACTGTATGGCCAAAAAACACAGTTTTCAAAATATCTTCTTTCTTTTTTTTTTGTCCCATTGTAGAAATTTCAGTCGTAGAACAACATATGAAGGTGAAACATTTCATTCACCTTGGTCTAAAATGTCTTATGAAAAATTAAGTTAAAAGAGCTGTAAGATTAAGGTGAACAGCTCTGATTATTTTGATCTTGATGCCGAAACTGAGATCTCTAATTTTGGCTGCAGACCATCGAGTCTTAACACAGTTTGAGACATTATTGCGATCTCTTTTGAAACTCCTGAAGAGACACGTGAGAGATTATCATTATTTTTACTCAATGGGAGATATATGTGAGAAAGGCAAGGAAACATCTCAGACATAAAGGATACTTTTATTTTATAAGACATTTGCTTTGTGGTTAATTGTGTTTTCTAAACTCGTATAACCGTAAGAGAGTTATATAAAAGCCAAAAGTGCTGTGTCTCTTTTCACGCCAAAACGATGACTAAATATGTCAATCTCTCATGCACATTTGTCTGAGGAGCTGCAGAAAGCAGGTGTGGCGCGTCAGGGCGTGTGATGTTTGGTGGTCTCGTGAGAGAGGTGGCAATTCTCAGACTGAGACAGAGAAAGAAAAACGCGGTGAGCTTTTAGTCAATCAGACCACAGGACACTCAAAACTGTCCGGCACTCAAACGGTAAAACAGCTCTCCCTGTTCACTTTGTACAGTCAGTTCATTCACCTTATAAGGAAACGTGTTTGCTTTTACAGTAAGAATAAGAAAGAATTGTCTTGTATATACTGGAATTGTTGTTGGTTTAGGCTGAAGGTGAGAAAATGTCACATAGGTTTAGTGTCTGTCACTGTGTGTGTTTTTACAGTGTGATTGCTTTAGTTTCTCAAATCCAGTCTGTTTTCTAGTCAAGAAGTCCACAAAATGGCAAGTTTGGATATGAAACATTGAATTTTTGCATTATTACCATCAGCAAATGGAATTGCAGAAGTAGTTATTGCTTTCAAACTTTTTTTGCCAGTGTTATTTTAGTAGTATTTATACTATTAATATTTCTTGTATAATATTTAATTTTCCAATTAAAAGTAATTTTGGTATGTGCATTATTCACTTATTATTATTATTTATTTATTTTAAATATTTCTATTTAGCATTTTCTTTTTATTTCATCTCTAGGAATTTTAGTATGTTATTTGAGTTCTAATTCTTTTTTTAAGGTTAATTTTTTCATCTAATATTTATATTTTATTTTATTGCAGCTTTATGTCAATGAATGAAACCAACCCTTACAAAAAATAAGTTTATTCAAGTGTGCTTTTGTATACTTCATTTAAACTAAAAATTAAAAAGTATACTTTCAGTCTTTTTATGCACTTCTCAAAAATATACTTCAAATTGTTAAAAATACTTAAACACTTAAGTATACTTGACTTACACTGACAGAAAAGTATATTTGGTTTATACTTGTACTCAATCTTAAAGTACTTAAATGTATAATTAAGTATTCTAACTATACTGTACTTGGCTTATAGTTGTGTTTACTCTTATGATTGATTAGTTTTTAAATGCTTTTTTTCACATATAGTTTTACATACTGTCTAATAAACTTACAGTGTTTGAAAGTATTGATTTCTAAAGATACGTACCTATAGACATAAAAACAGATATGTGGATTTTTGTGTGGTACACTGGTAGTGTTCATAGGAATAAATACAATAAACTTTAATTGTATGTCAACTGTCAAGTATAAAAATGAATACCTTCACCTAAAGCAAACTCACAAGTGTACTTGCAGTAGAAAATAAAGTAGTTTAATGAGAGTATATATTTCAAAATGTCCTTTCATAAACTAAAAAATGTGCTACAAGTAGGCTATTTAACTTGCAGTATAGTTGCAGTACAATGCTCAATGTTTACTGTATACTTAAAAGTATACTTTTATATAATAAAAAGTGGACCAATTTAGTCCTAATTAGTATTGAAACAGTACATATACTACTAGTCCATTGATACAAACATGAAGTATACTTAAAAATGTCCTTGAATATCCTTAAGTGTACTTAATAAAACAAACTTGAAGTAAAAGAAGGGTGAAGGAGGGCTAGGAGTTTAAAAGTAAGAGGGTTTTGTGAAATAAGTCATAAAGAATATGCAGGCTGTCATATTTTGAGGGAATAAGACAACCTTGTTTTATTCAGACTAGCATTCGCAGATGAGATGTTCATAATAAGACCACAACATTGTCAATGTAATACCAATTCAAAGAGAAGTGGCAGTGACAGAGGATGTGTGTATCAAATGCACACATATGAGACATCAATGCACCCTTCAGGGCCCTCACTTGAAGCGCTCTGTCTCTCGGAGTGAGCGGGATACAGCGACGCCACTTTCAAACGGAATTCGCCCTCAATTCCAGTCCTAATTAAACCGGCCAAACATCTCGTTAATCTGCATCAGAGGGGCTAGCCTTAACAAGCTGTAACGAGCACCTGCGTAATTGCCCAATTTTAATCAGGCCGCCTCTGTGCGGTGGTCATCGTTGCCATGGCAACAAGGTATTTGGCCCTCGTCAGTGAAACGAGGTATCGTTCGTTACCTCCGCTTAAACGAGTAGTTCACTTTAAAAAAAAAAAACTTTTGCTGATAATTTACTCACCCCCATGTCATCCAAGATGTCCATGTCTTTCTTTCTTCAGTCGAAAAGAAATTAAGGTTTTTGATAAAAACATTCCAGGATTTTTCTCCATATAATGGACTTCAATGGGGTCCAAACGGTTCAAGGTCCAAATGAGAGTTTCAGTGCAGCTTCAAAGGGCTTTAAACGACACCAGACGATAAATAAGTGTCTTATCTATAGCGAAACAATCGGCCATTTCAAAAAAAAATGAAAAAAGTTTAAGTTTTATAAACACAAATGGTCGCATTGCTCTGTTCTGTGTGCACATTTGTGTCTCTCCTGTTCGAACTCGATTATCAAAACGAAAAAATCTTTTTTCGCGTCATTTGGTTGATTCAATGAACAATGAACATTGTTCATTTCGATTAACAAGTTCGAACAGGAGAGTCACGAGCATTTGAGCTTATAAAACTTAAACTTTTTTTTTTTTTTTTTTTTTTTTGAAATGGCCGATTGTCTTTCGGACCTTGAACCGTTTGGACCCCATTGAAGTCCATTATATGGAGGAAAATCCTGGAATGCTTTCAACAAAAACCTTAATTTCTTTTCAACTGAAGAAAGAAAGACACGGACATCTTGGATGACATGGGGGTGAGTAAATTATCAGCAAAAGTTTTTTTTTTTTAAAGTGAACTACTCCTTTAATGCTATGAACCGCCCGACACGCAAGCAGCGATGTATTAAAAACGAGTTTAACACACAAGCACATAATGTCACCGTTTTCACAGATTCATGTTTTTGTAGTTTACACAGAGACAATAACAGTATCGTTTTTAATAACTTGCACTTTGAACCCCGTTTTCAAAATTTTGCGTTTTTCAGGCCGCCAAAATGCAGCTCTCATGTATATGAATGATTTTAGAATGATTCTGTTTTTAGTTGAAAAAGATGTTGTGTAAACGGCCCCTCATTATAACGTTGAACTTTACTGAATTTGTAATATTTTGTAATATTTTAATATTATGTTATATGTTATATGTGTTTTATGTGTTGCATGTTATATTATGGAGTTGCATGGCAACTCTGATCAGCCTAGTTTCTATATTACTAATGGTTATTATCAATAAATACTAAATTATGTTTAATTTTATATTCTTTTTACTTAATTTTATTTATTTATGTATTTGTTTCTTATTAAAAATAATACGACTAAAATATGATTATTTTATTCACAGTGCACTGATTTAGTTATGTGGCTTGTGTATGTGTGTAGATTCTTGCACTGACAATAGATCAAAAGCAAATGCATCATTAATCAGATAATGAAAGTGACGTGCAGACTGAACTTGACATTTCAGATAAATCTTTGTCAGCGTTTTCCTCATGCAGTATTTGCGAGGATGCTGACGCACATCTCGTCTTATTATTAAACTTATCAAAGGTGAATAAATGTGTATATGATTTTTTTTTCACGCCGGTCCATCAGTCACGGAAACAATGATTTCTTCAGTATATTCTCTGCTGATGTGTGAACTTTTGCACATTCGGCTCAATGTTTCAACAGGTGAGTTTTTTTTTTTTATTACGGTTATTGACGTCAATAGAAGACAAAAGATGTGTGAAGCAATCCATGAATCAGAGCTTCCTTCTCCAGAGCTTCTGTCGGCACATTTTCCGCAGATCGACACTGTTTGCACTAGAGAAACCAGAGGTGGTTTTGTGCTTTAGTACACAGCCATTTACTTTTTACGGTTTGCGTTTAAAGGAGGGGGGGGGGGAAGACTGTTAATTAAAACAACAGGCTTTTATGTGGAATTCTTCCGAGCCTCATATAATTGGGAACAATTAAACATCCTGTAAAGAAGTGGCTCCTCATGATGATTCTTCTGCTCCCCATTATATTTCCATTAGGCTTCTGGGAATTTGCTTTTGGCTTTCCTGCCACTGAGTTACTCTGCTCAATCAAGTCAAAGAAATACTCTTTATTTCTTCATATCGGTTCAACAGGTGAATGTGTACATAATCCCAGTCTGCATATTGCGTTTCAAGCCTGATATTGGGTCTTGTGTCATTTGTGGAAGAGAAACGCTCTGTGGACTGTGCAGAAATGGCTCTAACTGTTTCCTTTGTGTACAGAGGCTACTGTGTTTCACTTCCGCTTTCTTTGTGGCGAAGGCCAGAAGAGAGAGAGAGAGAAAATGCCTTTTGCATTCCTCAGAAACACTTCCTGAATCAGCACTCAAAAGAGGCTCTTGAAATTTATGTATGAGAAAAGGGAAGGAATAACTAACTGACTAAAATTTAGAAAGCATGGATATGTTCAGAATAGCATACTAGCTGTGTGTATATTATAGTATTTGCTATTTTTCTGCCTTGAATACCCTGCATTTGCCAAAATATGAAGAGTTCAGATGCAAAAGCCTCTAAGTGCCATTTGAAATTTTGTTCTAGAATGACCATTTTTATCAAGCTTGTGTATTTAAGTTCAGTAATTTCACTTAAATGACAATTAATAGGTAATCTTCATTGCCATTTAAGTGAAATTACTGAACTTAAATATACAAGCTTGATAAAAATGATAATTTTAGAAGAAAATTTCAAATGGCACTTAGAGGCTTTTGCATCTGAACTCTTCATATACAGTTGCATTGTCAGAGTTCATTTCGCAGGAACTAAGGGGGCGAGCCCAACCCCTGAAAAACAACCCGCACACCATAATCCCCCCTCCACCTAACACTTTTACACTTTTTACACAAGTTTTCCTGGAAACCGCCAAACTCAGACTCATCGGATTACCAGATAGAGAAGCGATGAACTTGACTTGAACTTTCATTTCCAATACGCCTTATTCACGGCAGCGCCATCTTTGATTTTTAATGAGAATGAAAGCGAGGCTGTGAGGGATAGACTTGCATCTCTTCAATGGGCTGTACTGTTATGTAATGTGTTTTCGGATTGTTCTGCTCATGAAACACTGGAAAAATATCTTTCCAAGAAATTACAGTTGACAAAAAACTCCCGACAATGTAAGTTGTGGAAAATTGTAAGTAATCTAGGAGCTTTATTCAGCTTTTTACAGCGGATGCCATTGGAAACACGGTAAGACTATCCCTCACAGCCTCACTTTCATACCTGTCATGGCGCTGCTCTGAATAAGGTGTATAGGATGAACAGGAAATAATATCAAGAGGTATTTTCCTGAATTATCTGGTTAAGAGTTGACATGCAAGACTGCATGTTCATAATATTAATATAATGCACTATTATTCAAAGTTGCGAAGACCTTTTCTTCCGAAGTGTGACATGCGTCCGAGTTAAACGGACTATTGAAAAAAGAAACAAGTCTGGACTTGGTTCCATGCAACAAAGCTGACTTTAAATATATATTTTAGTGCAGTATTCGGTAAGTAATATGCTAGTTATCTTACTCGAACGCAGCCTGTGTCTCCATGTTGCCTTGGTTACCGGCAGAAGGCCTGCGAAGATGAAATTAGGGATTGTGATGTAATAAGGAGGGAAAAAAACGATTTAAGACGGACATCTGAGTGGCACAAGATTTCCTGCTGTCACTTTGAGGTGTACAGACAATCCCCCTCCTAACTCCTGGCAGATCAGAAGTGTGTGAAACGAGTGCGTATGCGTGTCTGGGAATAGGCTCTGTGACGCACTGGCTCCAGAACACCAGCTGTAGAGCCTTGGCAACGTGACGCTGCTCTCCAGATCCCTTCCTTCACGGGCTTCGCTTGATTTATGGGGTAAATCGATTTATTCTTTTTTAGTGCATTCATTTTTTTTTTCTCAGCCTCTCATTCAGAGGATGCAACTGTCTGAAGGAGAGCTGTAAGCCGATTAAGCCAAACAAATACAAAGATACTGCAATTGCTGTGAATTTTTATAGCACACACTGTTTTGGGAATTATTAATCAGAAAATGATTGAATGCTTGAACTTATGAGGAAGAAATAATTACATTACTTAATTGTCAAAGTTTGCCAGGTCATGTCAGGTTTTGTTTGACGTACTTTGCGGCTGTAAGTTTGTTTGTTTTTTAAATCATATTATTATTATTTATTATAATTTTAATTTATTGTCATTTTTTTCATTTTATTTTATTTTATTCATTTGGCAGACACTTTTCCCAAAGTAATGTATTGCATTCAATGTATTCATTTTATTTTATTTTATTTTTTTTATTAATTTGGCAGACACTTTTCCAACAGCAATGTATGGCATTCAATATATTAATTTAATTTAATTTAATTTTTCATTTGGCAGACACTTCTTCAAAAGCAATGTATGGCATTCAATATATTAATTTAATTTAATTTAATTTAATTTTTCATTTGGCAGACACTTTTCCAAAAGCAATGTATGGCATTCAATGTATTTATTTTATTTTATTTTAATTTGTAGACACTTTTCCTGAAGTAATGTATTGCATTCAGTGTATTATTTTATTTTATTGATTTGGCAAACACTTTTCCTGAAGCAATGTATTTATTTTATTTTTATTTTATACATTTGACAGACACTTTTTTTTGTCAAAGTAATGTATTGCATATATATTGTATTTTATTTTGACTATATTAGAACGTGACATTCAAAACCTAATTGCCTTTGACAATTCAGTCTTCAGCTTTTTTTTTTTTTTTTTTTTTTTTTCCCCTCAACAAAACTAAGTGTGTTTTATTCCTGTAACTGTGAACGGTTCTTCACCGGAAAAAGGCTTCCGTCTGGACGAGACATTTATGCCATTGGTCAAAAGTCAATGCACAGCTTAATCATCAACCCTTCACTTTTATGGGGTTTAGAAATGATAAGTACTCTGCTTTTTATGTTTTCCTGCTCCACATCCGCCCCCATGTTCAGTTTTCCATTATTCCTAACCAATCTTACCCCAAGGAAGAAAGAAATCATTGCAAATTACAACCACAAAATGTGAGCGAGAGGCTGCATGTTGTAAACGTTTCCCTTGGCATTGTTTGTTTTGCATTATTGCCACTGGAAACAGACCTTTACGAGCTTTCTGATTTAACACCAGTAAAAGTGAAATCAAACACATGCAATGACATCATCCCGATCGTGATTCGTTAAAAAAACGACTGAGAAAAGTGTTTATTTGGGTTATAGTAAAATAAAAGCAACATGAGCTGGTTAATCTGATCTTAGAACGGCATTAAAAGAGCAACTATCTGCATGGTTAACCAAGCTTATCTAGCGTACCAGTAAAGTGTCGGGGGAGAGCTACAGTGCTCTGGTCTGCATAAGTGTTCAGGCCTGGAAGTCCCAGACCACAAACCTCCCCAAATTCCCTTCATCCCCCCCCAGGTGAGGACGTGGGTGGGGGGATGAGCTGGATTCCCCCCCTCAAAGTTTCCCTTTGTAGCAATGAGCTCATCTTTAAAACTTGGTATTCTCAGGACGGCGTCGCAGGATTCGGCCTGTGAAGCTTTTAGCCTTGGGCTTTCCCAGCGGAGTCAGAGAATTATTTATTTTTTTAATGTGTGTTTTTGTTTACGCTGTCTGTGCGTCTTTCATCAGTTCAAAGACTGTCTGAATATTTGAGCATATAAAAGAATCACTCTCATGTTTCAGTCTGCAAATGTATGTGAGTCGCACTGAGTCACTGGCCTTCCCCAGGGCTGGACTGCTGAGGCCATGCATTTGCACTCGCACTGCCCTGGGTATATATATATGAGGGCTAAAGGCCTGTGTTCTGTGTTGTTTTTGTGTGTGACTGCATGAGAAACTGAAAGAGTAAGTGGCATGTTCCACAAATGCAGTACTCTTTGAGTCTTTGGTATTTTGTTAGGTTTTTTTTTTTAGAGGAAGAGCACCAACAGTTTATTGTTGTGTTTGTTGGTAACTTCATCATGCCAGAATATATATATATATATATATATATATATATACAGTATATATATATATATATAAAGTGTGCTAAGAAAACATCCCATTACACCACCTCCACCAGCCTGCACAGTGGTAACAAGGCATGATGGATCCACGTTCAAATTCTGACTCTACCATCTGAATGTCTCAACAGAAATCGAGACTCATCAGACCAGGCAACATTTTTCCAGTCTTCAACTGTCCAATTTTGGTGAGCTCTTGCAAATTGTCGCCTCTTTTTCCTATTTGTAGTGGAGATAAGTGGTACCCGGTGGGGTCTTCTGCTGTTGTAGCCCATCCAACTCAAGGTTGTGTGTGTTGTGGCTTTACAAATGCTTTGCTGCATACCTCGGTTGTAACGAGTGGTTATTGCTTGAATCAGTCGGCCCATTCTCCTCTGACCTCTAGCATCAACATGGCATTTTGGCCCACAGGACTGCCGCATACTGGATGTTTTTCCCTTTTCACACCATTCTTTGTAAACCCCATAAATAGTTGTGCGTGAAAATCCCAGTAACTGAGCAGATTGTGACACACTCAGTCACCAACAACCATGCCACGCTCAAAATTGCTTAAATCACCTTTCTTTCCCATTCTGACATTCAGTTTGGAGTTCAGGAGATTGTCTTGACCAGGACCACACCCCTAAATGCATTGAAGCAACTGCCATGTGATTGGTTGATTAGATAATTGCATTATTGAGAAATTGAAGGAGTTCCTAGTAATCCTTTAGATGAGTGTACTGTATATTACCATATAAAATAACTAACATATATGTTTTATTAATGTTTTGTTTTTATATGTACATTTTACTTATACTAATGTAATGAAATCAATATCCCTTTGTTTGGTATCTCCATTTTTTTGTCTCACTGATCTGAAATAAAAAAAAGATCGGTGTGATTGTGATGTTCTTATTAAAATATGTCTTAACTAACACACTATGCTCTTTATGAAGAGACACTCAAATGTTCAATCCAAAATGCAATCATTTGTGGCCAATTTAGTGACTAATCGCAGCTGTAGATCTTTTAACCCTGAGACGATTTTGACTATGACTCTCTTCATCAAGTTGCAGAGTCTGAGAACATCAGGGTGTCAGATTTTGCAAAATAAAGCCATATGTGTGAGTGACTCAGGAATGTGTTGGCGTTGGAAAAATGTGTGGAGAAAAAAAAAAAGTCAGATTGCATCCTGAGGTGCAAATAGTTTCCAATCCAATCAAACCATTTGAGATGCCTGGCAAAAATACAATGGGAGTAATAGCAGCAAACAAACGTGTGTTTACACAAGAAGACACTGTCCAGCACGATCGACGGGTTTTGGGAAACAGAACGGAACATCTGATGACCTCTGGAAAGGTCAAACGTGGGTTTTTGAAAGCTTTTTTTGTGTTTTTAGCATCTGAAATGTTTTGAGACTGACTTTACTGTCTTTATATTTGAGATCCTTAAAGTCCCCATGAAATCAAAATTGACGTTTTTTGGCTTTTAGTATGAATATGTTAGACAAAATTGCATTTAAAAGTTAAAAGCATTCAAATCTACTGTCTCTCTTTCGCCAATATGGATTTTGATGACATCACTCTGCACTTTCTACATTTTCTGTCCAATCAAATGATAGAATCTGAAGCTCCGCCCCCTACATTATGAAATCGGTCACTTGTTCACACATTTACTATTTTCTACATAGTGAATGCCACATAGTGCACTAAATAGGGGATAGGGAACCACTGGCGCAGTGGAAAAGACGCATGCCTTTGGTGTGAGAGACCTGGGTTCGAATCCACTGTGAGACCCCATTGTGTCCCTGAGCAAGACAGTTACTCCAGATATATATTGCAATTGTAAGTCGCTTTGGATAAAAGTGTCAGCTAAATGAATAAATTTAAACATCTCGATTGTAGTCTTGAGTTTCCGTCTGGGAAAAACGTGGCCCAATATTGCTCATTTAAATAATGCAAAAAAAGGGGCGAGGCCTGGCTGAGTTAGTTAGTAGCATGTTGAAACTTGCAGTTATGGTAAGGAGCGTGACATTTCCCAAACACGTTTGAAGTGGTTGACCAATCACAACACACTGATCCAGCCGACCAATCAAATCACAGTGTGCTTTTCAGAAGGAGGAGCTTCATAGAGACGGGAACTAAACAGAGCGTTACTGACAGACTGGAAAGAGAGGTGCTGAAACAATGGAGAATATGTGAAAAGTGATGTTTTTTTGAACATCCAAGCACCATATAAACAATATCAGGAAAAGAAAATAGGTCCTCTCTCATATGTTTCGGCTATAGAGACATCCAGTAGGTTTTAATTTTTAAATCACATGAGTTTTATGTGTATTTTTGGAGATATTACAAGTGCTTTGGGGTCTGAATATGAAGTTTATCACTGCTGTGTTTGCAGGCCTATATTTCGTTAGGGAAAACTGAGATTATTGTCGGATTTGAGTTAACAAACCTCTGCGTGCTTCTTCCACAGACATGGTAAAGTCGACGTAAGACTCATCCCTACATAATTTATCCTTGAAACTGGAAGACAAACCGACAGTGACAGTGAGCAATTGTTTTGAGCACAGTCGTGCTATGTTTGTGACCAACAACATGCCTACAGCATCTGACAAGCGCTGGCAACACGCCTTATAGAGACTGACAGACGGCACAGAAAACCTCTGACTCTTCACTACGTCAGTCTGCGTGTCACCACCACCTCCTTAATGAAGGGTGCAGAGCACTTCTGACAGCCTGCTGGGTGATGTTTACAACCTTTCAAATGGTCATTTCTTCCACCGTTTTGTTAACCCTTGTAATTACTTCTAACCAGTTGGATACTATTGTCTTGTCAGGGCTTGTAATTTTAGTCTCTGGGAAGCCTGTGTTGGAAAACTGAAGTAGATCTTATTTTTTTTTCCAAACTTGTTCTTCAACTCGCACATTTATTCTGCAAGGACGCATTACATTGATCAAAAAAAGTGATAGTAATGATTTTATAATGTGACAAAAGATTTCAGAGTATCAGAGAATCCGGTTTCCACAAAAACATGAAGCTTTTCAACATTTTTAACATTTTGAGTAGCAAACCAGCATGTTTCACACATGTCAATTTGATGCATGTAAAATACATTATTTTTTAAAATGGCATATTTTCCTGGTTTATTTTTGCATTTTAAACGTCTGTTCCTCACAACCTCATTTTCATTTGCTTAAATTAACGGCAATCTCCCTGATTAGATCCATGAAGGCTCGACTCCTTTGACTTGAGCAGTAATTTACAGCATGTAATGTTAGTTCGGCGATGTTGTGACTCAATCATTCGCACAAACCCCATCACCCTTGCCTCAAAGGTTTTGACGGGAAACGGGTGTTTTTATTTGGATGTTTTTGGCTATAAGAGCAGAGCTGGGTTAGCCAGTTTAGTAGATGTTTTT
This sequence comes from Pimephales promelas, assembly GCF_016745375.1. The sequence goes on along the minus strand of NW_024121100.1, from coordinate 4,352,693 downwards.
CCGTATGAATGTGTTAAGACGTCTCTGCATCCGTGTCTAATTTTCACCGCTGGCCTGGAGAGAGTTGGGCTGGGTGCGCACAAAGTGTCCCTTTGTTCCTCAGTGTCTTTCGGGATTTTCGTGTAAAGTAGTATTTTGTCAAGATGGAAAAATAAGAACATTCTAGACTAGATCAACGTTTTTGGTTTTTACTTGAATATTATTCATTGCCATTCAGCTGCTGTGATTCACATTTAATGTTTAATAAATAACTTATTAGTGGGGTTCGCCCAGGTAAGCATCATAATTATTATTGCTCTAGGGTAACAAGTATGAAACTTCATATGTAAAAGTCAAACGTACAAATTTAGCATAGCTATGTTGTGTTAGTGACTGCTATGCTAACACCGCTTTCAAATGCTCTCTTTCGTGTTTGTTCGTGTTTCTCTCTCTTTCATGTTTCTGAGTGTCGATGTTTTTTTCCTTGGGCCCTCTCTAAAAATGCTGGGTTGTTTTAACCCAACTTTGGGTCAAATATGGATCTACAGGGTGGCAATAGGGTTACAGTCTTTTCAGACCCCATTTTAAGCATATTTTATGTTCATAGCCTACATATTAAAGGCCAAGGAGACCCGCACCAAACTCCTCTCAAACAGAAATCGCCGATTTAGAGTCCCCTTCCCCTCACAATGGTTTCACCCATCATCAGCACGTCAGCGACCCCCGCGAAATTTCACCAGTAACGCCGTCGCCGAGTGTGTCTTTCGGGACGCTGTATCTCGGAGAAGAAAGGCTGATAACCAGTTAGCAGTGAATTTAGAGGTAAGTTTGACACCAAGTCGAAAAAGGCCATAAGCAGACAGTTAACCCTGCAACAACCACATTGTTACGTTATTTACATCCGCAATAAGTTACTTTGTCATCTCATCGAATTTTTCTATGATCGTCAGGTCAGATAAGGGTCTAACGTTAGTCTAGCTCTAAACTACTGCGGTCACAAAATTGGCATTTATTCACTTTATAAGCACCTATGACTATCCAATTTTAAAAAATGGTCGACATGCCAAAATAAACTGAGATATCTAAGCGATGTCATAAGCAAGTAGCCTACTGCACGTTTGACTCACATGGACACCTGCCATATACAACGTGACCGTTTTCTCTCTTGACCACGCATTTTGCAGTTTGCCCTAAAACTGTGTTTTTGATCAGCAGTGATCAGCAGTTTAGAGAGAGAGAGAGAGAAACAACTTTTTAAAATTAAAATGGGATTTTTTATGAGTGCAGAATTCAGAGAGCTTGTGCTTTAGAGATTGACAGCCTTGGTGATTATAAATGGACGGAGGGCTCTTTTCTTGCTTTCTGCTTCTTACTCATTCACAGTTTATACAGTTTACAATTTATGCATAAAGTTGTTTTTCATGCTGCTAAGTGCACTGCAAAGATTCTGGATTTACAACCGTATTGTGATGAATGACAGGATAACCAATGGATGAGACAAAATGGGACCCAACATTTTTAAGGACCCTCTGGTAACAGAATTGGCGATTTAACGGGTATTTGTACAGAGTCAGACTACTGAAATTTTGATATCGTGACAGAGGCACTTTTCTATTCACACTTTGTTTGCTTGATGTGTTTGTGAAAATTGAAGGGATTATGTATATGGCAACTTTTTATCCCAGCAATGACGTCATTTCTGGGGCAGTGTGGTGATTATGATGAGGTTTATTAATTATAGACAGTAATTTTCTCTTATGCTTACCATGATTCATGTTGCTTAGATGGTTCTGTATGTTCATTAACAATTGTGCTGATAAAAATTATACAATTTATTATTATTATTACTACAAAATAAAATCTTAAACAAAACAAGAAATATCACTATTACACTGTGCAAACAAATATATAATATTTAAGCAAATAATAATAATAATAATTTAACAGTACTTAAAAATAACAGTAATTTTTAGTAATAAAAGTAATATTAATTCAACAAGCTTTTATGCATGTTAATAGAAACCCAAACTCAGAGCAGATGCAGAGATGAATTTTACTTTTTCCACTTGTTTGATCATCTGCTAAATTGTACGTTGATTGCTTTGTAATATCACAACTCTCTTCAACAACAATTATGATTTAATTCATGCACACAACACATTATGGATTTTTGATGACCTTTCATGTGGTGTGTAACATAGCCCTAAGTGAATGAAGACATCCTGCAAAGTTTTAAATCTGAAAGTGCACCTGGTGTACCTCAGGGGTCTATTTTGGGACCGCTGTTGTTTTCGTTGTATTTGCACCCTTTAGGCTTAATTTTATAATATAAAGTAAGTATTTATAATATAAAGTATATAAGTATTTTTTTACTGACGACTGCTTCTCAAATCTTGGAGTTAAATGCAGTATTCGCAAACCGCTAGCCCCTGAAAGATGGTGTTCAAAATACTTAGTTTTGAGTTTGATATATTGTGTAGCTCTCCTGCTAACTGGCTAACTCACGTTAAAACTGTCTTACGTCTGCTGATCAGCTGTGGGCCACTATTACCTAAACCTTTGTCTATTAATGCAGATTGTCTGTCGTTCTTACTACTTTGAGGAAAGATTAAGCATGGAGCAAGATTTGTTTAACCAACGTTTCGTTTATGTTACATCAGCCATTCATGCTAGAGCACGGCTAATGTATACATGGCATAGCCTACATTCACTTTTACTGATACAGTGTCCACGTGTTCACCGCAATATATTAGAAAAATACTCAGTACATTAATAAAATAATCGGTTTGTTGATGGACATGCACTTGTTAATGCTCATGGTGAGGAATAACAGTTGCAACATCTTACAATGTACCTCAAACTGACTAGCGTATCTCTGAGAAACGCCCTGCTCGAGTCGTCCTTGCGATGGATGTTCGGGTTTAATGAATAGTTCTTCCAGCTCGCACTCGCATTGATATGGTACAATAATCAACGTCATTGTTCGTTAGTCTGTTTAGTTTGCAGTGTAGGAAGCCTCAGTATACGCATAGCTGACGTTGGCAATGGGCGTTTTTGTTTTCGACGTACGCGGTAGACCAATCAAAACAGACTGAGCTGGCCAATCAGAGCAGAGTAGCTCGCGGAAAGCAGGAATTTACAGATTGATTCATCTGACGAGTCGTTTGAGAATCATTGAAAATGTGGTGATGTGCAAATGTATATTATGAGGAACTGAAACAGTTTTATGACCTTTGATGAATGTAAACCTGAAACTTTAAAATAGCATAATAGGGGCACTTTAATACTGAGCCTTTGGGGATTGTTTAAATCTTTAATCCCAAGTGTGACCAATAGCAGAAGTGAAGCTTGCCTGAGCAAACACCATTAATCATTACATTTCCAGTCAGAACTGGTCTCAATGGCTTCTCTGACCTCTGGATCATCTCCTGGATGTGTCTGTGACCCCTCGTTGACTTTCCTAATGTTGGTATTTCTTAAATCTCACCTCCTGTCGGGCCAGACGGTGGCGTTTTCAGTGCCGAGATCTCTTCCCTCCTCCCAAGGAAATGTTTATGTTGTGTCTTGCAATTGCATGGGGTTTTTCCAGTCTCAAAGGGCTATTTCGGTCAGACAAACAGTGAGGTGTGGGTGGGATCGCTGGAGAGTAGCACCCACGTGCTAGGCCTGGGGAGGTGAGGGAAAAACTTCAGGACATGAACCAACATGGGTGAGACATTACAGAATGTGCAAAAATAGACACGTTTCCATTCCACCTCAAGGTGCCCTCAGGGCGGAAATTACCGGATAGATTCTCCAAGGACACCACCAGATGAAACAATACAGCAGAGAAGGAGAGGATAATAGAAACTCAGACAGGTTAATACCCACTTTACTTTGTCACACAGCTATATGCTAAAATAGCCGCTTTGTATTGTTACAATGTTGGTGGTAGGCCCGTATGTAAATGAACAATGTTTATACGTTCTCGATGTTACCTGGACCAAGAAAGTCACATTTATTTGACAGCTCCAGGGCTTTCATGAAAACTACAGATTATACTTCCGCATTTTTGTGTCCCCACCCTCAGACAGATCGACAGAGCGTTATTAACAGTTCAGGGCTCGACATTAAGGCTTGTCTGGGACAAGTGGATTTTTTTGTAGGACAAGTAGAAGATAAAATTAGTTGTTTGACCGGACAAGTTAAATTTCAAGCAAAATAAAATGCCATGTTACCTGACGTTATGTGCCACTCGTTACGTTTATTTTACAGATTTAATTTTACCGATTTGAAATGAACACATTTGTCGCGCTGCCTGTGAATGTCCTGAATGTGACTCACAGAAAGACGCGCGCTAGTATAATGCGCATGCACAGATCGCGCCAGAAGTTCTCTTTCGCGCCTGAACGAACATCAACACACAATTAAGCCAAAATGTCATTTGTCGAGTATCTTCATAACATAAGAGCAGTCTTTTGATGGACATAAAGAGTTGTGACTCGTGAGAGAATGAGGCGAGTGTGAGATCCGCGTCTCTCTCCACAACAGCTGCTCTTAAAGGGCCAGCTACCATTAAAGCGTTCTGTCAGTAAAGTTAATGAAAGAACAAAGGGAACAGAGAAAATTACTCACTGCTCTTGACTAAAGAACTTGTGTAGATTTAATAAGGATTAGTCTATATATAATTTATACAGCGCAGACTGTTTGATAACTTTATTCAATTTCTGTCCTATCTGTTAGACAGTTAATTTTTATCCAGACATCAATGGCTTATTGATAATCATTATAGACCATTTCACAAGATGTAAACAACACTGGTCCAGAAACACTTCCTGTTTCAGTTTGTAACTGTTTTCTTTATTTCACATGTTAAGAAAACATCTTAAAGATGTTTGTTTAACTTTTTGATTCAGTTTTAAATGTTTTGTTGGTTGTATTTTATCCCAGCTTTTATGTAGTGTTAAAAAACTGAAACAGGAAGTGCTTCTGGACCAGTGTTTACATCTTGTGAAATGGTCTATAGGTGTTATCTATCATTTAGTTGTTATTGCTAATTTCAGAATTATCACTAATCTGTGTGTGCATTTGGTTTAGAACCAAACAAGTTGACTCATGAAACCATTTGTTTATTATATTGCAATCGCATCACAACCACAATATTGACCTCAATAATCGCAGTATGACATTTTCCCCAAATCGTGCAGCCCTAGATAAATCTTTACCCGGACAAGTGACTTTTGTACATGGACAAGTGAAACATAAATTTACTTGTCCAAACGACAAGTGCCTCAAAAAGTTAATGTCAAGCCCTGCAGTTATTAACAAGAGTTATAGGCTACTACAATTCTGATTGGTTGAGAACGTTCTAAGGGTGTGCAATTATTTTCACACAGGTGTGTTTTTCTTTTTATGTTTTTTATTAGCGTATAATTTTTATATTACAATGATATCATATTTTGATCATACAGAGAGCTTGCTTTATAAATTAAAAAGCCTTACGATGTCGATGAGTAAACATTGAAATTCAACAAAAATTTACCGTCAAATACGCTGCAACCATTGATTGATTCCCCCATGTTTCTCACTGACACGCCCCCAACTTGTACAGATCGGGGCTTAAAGAAAATCCCGAGCTCCCCACTGGTATTTACGACATTGTGGTGGCGTTCAAGTGCGTTCAACTCGTAATTACGATCCATACGAGATGACTTGAACGCAGCATAACGTTATATGCTTTTCTCCACTGAAATTCTGAGTTGTTCAAAGCGTTTCTGATGATTGTTAGAAGGCAGACTGTGATGGCGAACGAGAACATAGTTTGTGCAACTTTAGCAACATTAGCTGTTTGATAACATAGTCAAGCAAAGGCAACTCGTATTAATTACCAGACTGATCTCATGAAGTAGCGCGTGTATGACACGCCAATTCGTATTTCCATTTTTGGTGTGCTATCAACACGCATAATCGCTTTTCAGCGTGTTTATGAACGCCGTTGACTTAACGTTGTTACTGTATATATAAATATATGACTTACCTCAACCCCGTCCCTAAACCTAACCGTCACTGGGGTTAATGGCATTTATGACTGTTCCCTTATGATCGCTCCCCAGGTGTAGATCTACATTTTGCTTCGTTTCGCGCGGACATTTGACGGCGTGTACAGACACGCGGAATCACTCGGACGTTAATGGCATAGACATGCATACACGCGGATACACGCGGATAGCTCATAATGCGTAGAGATAACACGCCACTTGACTCGAAAGTGGCGTGTATGTTTACGCAAAAGTCATGTTGTAATTACAGTTATGTGTCTGACATTGTAAAGAGCGATACCATTGTGCAGCGTTCACCTCAGTAGGTTGGCCGAGTGAATCTGTGAGCTGGTGTGAGTAGAGGCGGGGCCAATTAGCATATTCATGAATCTGCCTATACCAAATGAGGCAAGGGTGTAGAGTTGCATTTTAAGGCAAATTTTATTATACAGGAAAAAAAAGTTTAAATATGGAATTTTTGTTATCAAAGATGAGTTTTAAGAGACAGTTATTGACTACACGGGGAATAAAGTTAACTTTTAATTAGCCTAAATTTTTTAAACATTTCTTAAATATTTTCTTTAGGCCACTAGACTAAGTTGATGAAACCAAAATGTGTTCATTTGAGTTATGTGGTGTTTTTAACAAGTCAATTTAAGTGGTAATTAAAAGGCAATTGTGTTTCAACATAAGAACCTAACATTTACGTAGCTAAACAAATCTCAGTGTAACTTTTTAATTGAGTTAACCTTCTTTAGAGGTGTTTACACATAGGATTATGGTTTAATCCCTGCGTGTGATGATCATTATCTATGTGTCATGGTTTATCAGTGTAATTTACCAGCTATTTGTCTGACTCGGTGTGTCTTGCACGCTCCTGAAGGACAATGCTGCACTTCGGACGCTTCGAGTGTGGGTGTGTGTGATAGTGGGTGGTTTTCTGTTTTGCACCACTGGACAGCACTGTCTGTACTCTATGCTTTAGCTTCACAGCCAAGAAAAACGCCTGCAAATCCACAATAAAACACGCATTTTAAGCTCATAATTTACACTGACACATTATTGCATGACAGTAATACTGAACTGAAAGGAATTGAGAATGAGACGGTTGTCTTCTGATAATATCTGAATTAAACTAATTTCATGATTGATGAATTCTGCAACATTAAGACCTTAAGAAATAACATTAAATCGTATTACTGTAAGGCTTCCCTGTATTGAATAAAACACTATGAATAAATGTAACTTGACTCTGACCCGGGTCAGATCGACCAATATTTTATTTTATTTATTTAATAGCATTTGTAGACTTTATTTCATTATTTACAGCACCTTTTGTGTTTAAGTTTATTAGATTTTATTTAATTTGGTTGAATTTGATTGAGAATTTATTTAAATGAGCTAATATTGATTCAATAGTATTTATGGGCAATACAGTGTGTTTTAGGGGTAAAAAAGCCCATACATGTTTAAATGTTTTAAATCCAGTGTGTGTGTGTTTATTTGTACCTATGATGAGTGCCAGTGATTGTGTGTGTGTGTGTGTGTGGTAGAGTAACGAGGTCACCATACTACTGACTCAGGAATTATAAAATGACACACCCCATTACTGACAAGACAATGATGCTTCAGCCTTTAATCTCACACACACACACACTTCCCGACATCACAGTCTCATCACAGTTTGATTGGCATTCAGTCCCTTATCAGACTGTGCCTGAAGTCTTCAAACCAGACCTGAAACTGCATCCAGATCATGATTTCTCATCAAGTTTGCATTTGAATATTTTTTATTTTGTTTATTTTTATTTAATTTTTAATCTTCAATTGACTTTATTTGGATCAGATATTGGTCAAGATACTAGCTTATTTTTATGATATTTTATTTTATTCTTTTATTTTTTTTTTGTTTTGATCTGAACAAAAAGAAAATGTCTTTATTAGAATATATAACTCGAATTATTAGAATTTAATTGTCCTCAGTTCAGATACTGACAAGAGACTGGTTTATTTATTTTAGTAATATATTTTACTTATACTTACTTACTTATTTTATTTGAAAACCAACCATTGATCTCATTAGAATGTGCCATTCAAAAACCAATGGGTTATTTTTCAAATCGAATATATATTTATCATTATAAAATGTGCATGTTCTAATTGGCCATTTCTTTCAATTCATTGATTCAGCATTTTATTTACACAGAACCAAAGCCTAAAACTTACGCTTAAAACGTTAACACTTTTCTTTTTCAGTGTTGCAAACGTTGATTTTTTTTCCCTTCCGTTTTAATGCCATTGTTTGATTGGTTGGCACTGTTTTCATTAGTGTATTAAACTTGCATCATGTGACTCGGCTGTCACATGCTCAGATGCTCTCTCCACCAAGGACAGCTCAGTTTGACACAAGAGGTGCGAGCGAGCCATGATCGACCAAGTCACATGTCACACTCAAGCGGCTCGAGTCAAGTCACTAGTTGATCTGATGAGAAAGACACAAGTCAACACATAGTCATGGTTGATGGGGTTGGGTTGAAACGAGCGCACACTATATGTGACGTTCACTTTGCAGAAACAATCACAACAACACAATGGTTCAGCGATTAAATGCTTTATCTCTGATGGAGGAAATTAAATATCATGCTTTGTTCATTTTTAGCTCAAGCCACACCTGCAGATTGCTAAGTAATGGAGATTAATTGCAAACAAATATCTAATAATTACAAACAAAATATGTTTTTGAGTTACTATTGGTGGTTTAAGTTAATAGTAGTATAAAGAATGATTATTATTATTATTCACACTGCAAATAAGTGCAAGCAGATTATATCAGCGAACTCGTTCCTGACTCGTCGAGTCCTTCAATATGGTGTGTCATTATGAATGTAAAGCTTATTTGATTTTTTTGCCCAGATTGAGTATTTAGTCTCGATAAAAAAACCGAGGCAGGTGAGTCTGTTTGTGTTGTAAAATAATAATAATTTAAAAACTGAAAGTGTCCAAAAGACTCACTGTAAAAAAATTAAATGATCAATAAGTTATGACAACATATTTTGATGAGTTAAAGTTTTAAAGTAAAAAATTTAGTTAAGTTAAGTTATACAAGATTCAACTAATTTTGAAGTCAGTTACATTAAAAGTCAGATTAATGTAATTTAAGTTGAAATTACCTAAACATCCAAGTTTATTGTACTTAATTGAATTAAGGCTGCAACTTTTTTGATTTTTCAAATATAAATTGAATATGGAAAGAGCTTCCCTAAAGCTTTAGGGAAAAAATAAAATAAAAAACACCCTCTGTTCATTGATCTTCAGTCTGCTGGTAATTCAGTGTTATTCTATCACAATCAAATAATTAAAAAATACTGCTATTAAATCGCAATTAATCGCATGTAACATAAAAGTTTTTATTTATATAATACATGAGTGTATGTATTATTATATTTATATATATTATAGAATGTGTGTGTGCGCTTGCATGTGTGTCTTTTCCTGTTAGATGCGATTAATTGCGATTAATCGATTTGGCAGGACTACGTTATTTTAAAATTGAGCAATGGAAACGGTTTTTAATTCGTGTAGGAGGACAGAGAAGTGTCGTGTGTGAGCAGAAATAGAGAGTAGAAGTATCTGTTAATGACAGTGATGAGGCCGGACGGCTCGCACAAACAACTGCTGAATCAGGAGAGTGTCACTTGATCAAGGGAGAGAGAGGGACACAAACACACACTCTCTAGATTCATAGTCTCAGTTTATAGTAAAGTATAAAATACATTAATATTTTGCATATTCGAATATTCCCTCTCTTTCCACTTGTCTAATTGGTGAATCCCCACAGGATATTGTGCAACTTAAAAACAAGTGCCTAAGTAATGTACTCAGCAGGAAACAGTGGGTGTTTGGGCCAGTTGGACAGGTTGAACCTTCATGCGTAGGTGTGATCGTTTAATTCCTGAAATAACTGGTTCAGTTTGAAAAACCAGGAGTGTGTTATTAAAATAACTTCTTTTCAAGGAATTTCAAACATTTGCTTTCACAAAACACAGATTCCACAAAATAAACCGTCTTTCCTGGGATTTGCTCGCATCTGAAAAACATAGACTTCAAAGTCATAGACTTCGAGTGCTGAGCGGAAACTACAACAAATATACATTTTGTGCTCCCATTTGCCCCAATAGCAAAATAAAAATATCAACAATGGTGTTTCTATGACTTTTTCAATGAAAAACCAAGCGATGGGTTAGGTTCGTGTCACAGTTGTGTTCTGTTTAGCCGATGTTTCTTTGTGTTTTGGTCTACTAGTTTGACCCAGTGTCTCAGCTTGTTTGATTATTATTGGGGTCAACTGTTGTCCCATTAATTATCTCATTAGGTCTTATTTATGCTCCCTGTTCTGTTCAGTTCTTTGTCTACGTCAGTGTTGAGGTGTGTTAATCTGGTTTCCCCCTGCCTGTTCTGTGAGTTTTGGATTAAAGTCATTTTGTATTGCTCTTCTGCTTTGTGCGCTTAAAGGAGTAGTTCACTTTCAAAAAAACTTTTGCTGATAATTTACTCGGTCCCACTTTATATTAAGTGGCTTTAAGTACTATGTACTTACATACTTAAATAAGTACAATGTATTATTGTAGTCCTGTTGTATTGTAAAACACTTTTGCTGCTATTGAGGTATTATACGGGTAAGTTTAGGGACAGGTGTGGTGGTATGGGTCGGTTTAAGGGTAGGTTAAGGTGTGAGGGATGGGTCAACTATGTAATTACAAATGTAATTACATAAATTAATTACAGCTGTAATTACATGCTGGTATTTTTAAAATATAAGTACAATGTAAAAACATGTATGTACACAATAAGTCCATTGTATTAAATTATTAATTTCAATGTAAGTACATAGTACTTAAAGCCACTTAATATAAAGTGGGACCATTTACTCAAACTCATGTCATCCAAGATGTCCATTTCTTTCTTTCTTCAGTCGAAAAAAAAAAAAAAAAAAGGTTTTTGATGAAAACATTCCAGGATTTTTCTCCATATAATGGACTTCAATGGGAACCAAACGGTTCAAGGTCCAAAAGACGTGGACATCTTGGATGACATGGGGGTGAGTAAATTATCAGCAAATGTTTTTTTAAAAGTGAACTACTCCTTTAATTATGAGCAACCACCCACGACAGTTGGTCAGAAGAGAGAAAAATGTCTAGTTTGCCATAACTTCCTCAGCCGTTGCATTAGAAACTCTTACACAGCAGCATTAACCAGTTCTCTGTAATTTAAAGTTGGTATAAGTTGCGATAGTCTTTTCCTCCCTATCGTGACGTATATCTGAATGAAACGGCTGTAGGACGGGGCTTGACTTTGTCCAATGGGAATTGATTGGATGGTTGTGGTTTCCTATTGGTGGATCTCATGTGAGTGACAGGTGGCCCCGCCCTCACGCCAGTAAACGCATCATCAGAGAAGAGATGAGCTGCACGAGGGAGGGGAAGTTATTTTGATTAAAGGACAAATTTGGGTCAAATATGGATAAACCCAGCCATTGGGTTATATTTTTAATTGAAATATTTAACCCAACAGTTGTTTTGTCCATATATGACCCAAATTTGGGTTAAAACAACCCAACAATTTTTAGAGTGAAGGTTTTGAGGGCACATGAATTAGGTATAATAGGTATTGTCCATTTTGGTTTCATGGTGGCTTTAATGCCAAGGTAATAAAATACAAAGTATTATAAATGTACACTCTTAAAAATGCTGGGTTGTTTCAATCCAAATTTGGGTCAAATATGGACAAACCCAAATGTTGGGTTAAAAATGTAATTTAAAAAATTTACAGTTCAATGTGAAAGTTGAAGATGTTTGTTTTGGGTTTGTCCATATTTGACCCAAATTTGGGTTGAAACAACCCAGCATTTTTAGAGTGTTCATTAATATAGAAAAAAAAAATCTTTTCCGTGTTAATAAGGACTGTTCTCTCGGATGCTAAGGTGGGATGTGGTGTCCTCCCTGGGCCTTTTATAGGCGAGGTCATGTGACCGTGCTCCGGGGATGCCCGAGGAGGATGTCAGTTCACATCACCACACCTCTCTGGACACACGGGACAGGGGGACGCTTACCCTGCGGTTCCCCGGCTGCAGTGAGGGGCCTCTGGGGCTCAGAGCGGCTCGTGTCCCCCTCTGGGAGCCTCGGGCCGATGACTAGGTTTCTTTGAATCTTGATTCTTCGTCAGTGGTGAAAAGAGTGCTGTGTACTGACATTTTCACACTGCAATACTAGGAAAACTTTTATATCGTTGCCCTATGTTCTGCCTTGGTTCCCCACACAGCAAAAATATATTCTTTCTGAGTATTTTGTCCTATTTTTTTTTTTTTAGTTAAAATATCTCAAAATCCTTGAAATAAGATTACTTGAAGCAACAGTTTATTAGATATTAAAAACCTGTGCATTTGCTGTATTAGGCCTATTGATTTTTCAGGTATTTTAATGGAAAATGTACTGGCAGAAAATTACCACTACAATATTCTTTTCTTTTTTTACAATCTATGAAAACAGGTCTTAATATCTTAGTGTTGTTTCTTAAACAACTTTCTATTGTTTTAATGATTTTCTGGGACACAAGTAAATTTTTTTTTTATTGTAGTGTAGGTGAGATTAGCAAAATATTAAATAATAATTTGTGTTTTGTTGTAGCTCTGCGAACAGATATTTGGTAGAAAAGAAGCAAATATATTAAAATTACAAATGCACAAAATTTAGCATAACATTAATGCAATGTTAATATTATATTCTAAATTGCAAAGAGGTAAGAATACAATAAATAATTACTGTGTTGACACATTTTTATGAACAGATATTTTCAAGACAATATATATATATATAAGAAAGAAAATTCAGAGAAAACACACAGTAAATAATGTTGTTGAACAGATCTGCCACTGTTTAGACCTTGCCTGTCACAGATTTGGTCCAGACAGCATCAACTGAACGAATAAAAGGAAAACACTCAAAACTGATAGTATGATTTAAAGACTTGCTTACACAAGTCACAACTGAATGCCATTACCTTAGTCTCATCCGCACTGCTGCACACAAGCACAATCCAGCTTCAGCCGGCTGAAGTTACAAAACTTATTAACACATTATATTTCTGCAAAAATGATCCAGATTCATGAAGCAAGGTCTGGGTTCACATGCAATAAAACACGTTTATTTAATCCTGCCAATCACAACACTATATAATCATCAACCCCATGAATGGGATATTTGGCTTTTAGTCCATGTCGATTAGCTTTGAGGTCAACTATAGCCTATGTACCCATAAAAGTTGGCAAAACCATATTTTGACTGACACTTCAGCCTTTCTCTTCCAGGAAAACCAACCACAAATATTGCTGACTAATCCTACTGTCAAGGTTATATCTTTGTCTACCCTGCTCCCGTTGTGCCTGTGTTCCTTAGGCCTTGTTCACACTAATACAGTTTTGTCTGAAAACGCATCTTTTTCTCTCAGTTTTGGCCTCCCGACCACATACCGAGACTTTAGCATGCGTGACGAATATTCATCATGTCGAATAAAATGCTTTCTACATTTAATGTTTACACTTTCATCAAAAGTGACTTGCATTGTTTTAAAGGTATACATTTTTTATCCACTTATGCAAACCCATGACCTTGGTACTTGCACTGTTTGAGCTACAATATGTTTGAGCTGGAAAACTGTTTAACTAACAACAACAACAACTGGAAAATCCTGGTTAATGGTTGTGATGTAAACTAAAGCCTATAGAGTGTTGTAGGGAGGATGTCTTTTTGAAGGCTAAAACCTACAAACAAGCATTTTTAACACTTCCGGTACCATCGTCCTGAAGGGTTTTAACATACGAAAACTTGAATTTAAAAAAATGACAGTGATGCCATCGATTTGATGTTTTATCCATTATTTTTATAGCCTGATTACAACATAGTACGTTTTTTGGCTGACAGCGCAGTCTCATCCCAAGACGTCATATAACTGATGTCTTGGGACGTCTTGTGACCATACGTCAACATCCGCCTTTTTAGGGTATCCTTAAACGTCGGTTACATGACGTTATCGGATCCTAACCCTACCCCGTCACCTAATCGACATTAAAGGTAGCATCAGTTGTATGACGGCCCGGGATCGTCATGTAACCGACGTTTAAGGGTACCCTAAAAAGGCGGATGTTGACGTATGGTCAAAAGACGTCCCGACTCCCAAGACGTCAGTTATATGACTTCTTGGGATGAGACTGTGTTATTTGAGTCAAATCTGTAATACATTAAGAAATACAAAAAGAAAACCAAAATCACTGCATTAATAAAAAGATGAGCTGCCCGATTTGAGATATAAAACATTTAAAACACCTAAAAACGTGAACTCGTGTGCCTTCATTTATTATTTTTGTTTAAAATAAATTCTTTTAAAATTTTTGTTTAAAAGAAAAGTCATTTTGGCAGATGTGTAAACTACTGTATTATTTGCATAAAGCTGACATTCAACATGTGGTTAACAACACGGCAAATCATTTATAACCATAAAAAGTAATGGGCCTAATACCGAGCCTTGAGGTACGCCCAGCTCAAGATATTTTCAGTTTTTATTATAAGATATATCAGTAAACCCTTATCAGTAAAAATATAAAAAAATATATATCAGTAAACCCTATCAGTAAAAACTTTTACTTGTCTTGAAAAAGGACATTTCTACAAGGGGCTAAACGGGACTGTACAGATGTTGTGTCAGTGACGGTAAATGCCGAACAGGTAAACCACTCACAAGTTCGCTTTCACAGGTGTAAACTTGTGAAGATTATGATGATGAATAAAACATCTAAAAATCATACGCTTTTGTTGGTCACAGAGCTTATTTGCTACAATAATCCAAAAGCCAAAGGAAAGCGTGGTGATGTGAACATTCTCTAATTAATGCGATCTCTAATTAATCTGTTTTGTCATTCTCAAATAGTGTAACAATGATGTTTTAGCATGCTGGTCGCACACACACACACACACAGCGCTGTCGACACTGGGATGATGAAGATGAGTGGTTAACGTGCTTTACAGTGTGTGCTACAGCTGCCGGAGGGCGAAAGTGTTCGGGTGGAGATACGAACATCTCGCAGCGCACACACACACACACACACACATATATATGAATCAATGTGGGGAGGAGGGGTTCATTTCCAATTTATTGCTCTCGCCAATCTAGTTTCAGTGCTCTTGTGACCTCATGTCTAGGAAAGGGTTGTTTTCTGCTGTCTGGTTCTCTCTCTCTCGCACACACACACACACACACATAGATCTAATCATGTTGTCATGTACGGTAATACGTGGGCACGTTGCCAGACTTCCAGACTGCTTGTTTTATGTTTATGAACACTACCAGTCAAACATTTCGACACAACCCCTTTTTTTCTCACATTTTCGTGGACTAGTAGGCTATAAATGGTAGATTTCAGTTATTTAGTGGTCAAAAATGAAAGCACAAATGAAAATCATTTGCAAAATAAAAAAGACAGTAGAGAAATATAGTTTTGTTTAAATTATGATTAATACAATCATATGTACACTACCATTCAAAAGTTTGGGGTCAGTATGTTTTTTTTTAACAAAGTCTTTTCTGCTCACCAAGGCAAGCAGTCGCATTTATTTGATCAGAAACACAGTAAAGTTGTGAAATATTATTACAATATTTTTTTTAGATAAATATATTTTGAATTGTTATTTATTCCTGTGATCAAAGCTGAATTTTAACGATCATTCCTCCAGCCTTTAGTGTCGCATGATCCTTCAGAAATCACTCTAATATGATGAAATCAGTTGCGCTGCTTCATATTTTTGATGAATATAAACTTCAAAAGAACATATGTATTTGAAATATAAAATAAAAAAATAAAAGTATAACCCCCCCCTGACCTCAAACAGCATCTCAAACAATTGTGAGACTAAAAAAAACAAATCAGTCAATGGTGTCCAAATTTTGACATATATGTTTATATGACTGTGCACATCGATGTGAGCGACACCTACTCTTTGTTTCTGTTTTGAGTGTTGACCGTAAGCTGTCAGTAAACAGAAAGTGATTTGTTCGACAATGAAACCTTTTGAGCGTCATTAGGAATTACATAGCAGACTGTGTAAAAGTGTGAGTATGAGTAATAAACAACAACAACACAGAAAACACAATGCTAGATGCTAGACCTGCCAGCTCTGAGACTTGTCAGATGATGAAGTCTACTTTAAATCAAAAACCGAGACTGTTTACTTTCATTTTTGTCTTGTTGCGCCCGTTAAAATGTTTTCTTTTTGGCTCGATAAGGGTTGTGGTGGTGTCTCAGTCTGGTTTAGAGAACAACAGTTTACAGTATTGCAGTATTGTTATGGCGTTGCTCAATTATCTTTTTCAACATTCCCAACCCAAACAACTTGAGATTCCGGGATTCTCGGTCAGTTTTCCGCAGTCGTTGTGTGGGAAAGCAGAAACATGGTGGAGAGGTCAAAGGTCAGGCATGTTGAGGGAGTGAGAGACACTCCACCTCAAAAACCACAGTGGCCCTCACTGATCGTTTTACACAATTCTGCCTCCTCCCTGTATTGTCTGTAAGAGAGACAGAGAGAGGAGAAGTGCCACTTTTATTTTCAGGAAGGAAACACATCTGTGGAACTGTAACAGAGACAGAAAAGCGGAATCTGTCAGGAACACTTAAATATAGATGCCCTTCGTTCCCAACACACGCGCATACGCCCACGTCTCCGCATCTTCAAAGCATCAGTCTCCTAGAAATTACACTTCAACAACTACTGTGATTACATCAGGGTACAAGACCTCAGACAGTTGAATATAATGAGCTCTTTAAGTCATAATTCATAATCATCATCAGTGTTACAATCATTTTCAAGTGGGTCGTGCAAAAAAAAAAAAGTGGACTGAGAGACAATCAAGCACAATTAAAGTGGAGTGAAAAGCGATCTGAGTCCACTTTCAAGGCCAGCAAGTGTGAATGCAAATAGAGAGAACTGTGTTGTTTTTCACTCTGGATTTTAAAACTAAAGCATTAAGTGAACCAACCAGTCCTGAGGGGAATCACTATACAAATATTAATATTATGCAGCAAAACAAAAGTAAAACAATCTGTAAAACGAAGAACTCGTCTCATTAAGCATTGTGTATGTGGATGACATATACAAACTAATGCTTTTATCCAGCAAGGATGTGTCAAATTGATCCAAAGTGAGAGTAAAGACATTAATAATGTTACAAAAGAGTCTTATTTTTAACTAAATGCTTTTCTTTTGAACTTTCTATTTATTAAAGAATCACCGTTTTCTCATAAAACTGTTTTAAACATTGATAATAATAAGAAATTATTCTTGAACATGATATTGAAGACTGGAGTAAGGATGCTGAAAATACAGCTTTGATCACAGGAATAATTTACACTTTAACATTCACACAGAAAACAGTTTTTTTAAACTGTAATGATTTGACAATATTACTGTTTTACTATATTATTGGTCAAATACACTCACCTAAAGGATTATAACAGTCTCAGAAAAAAAGGTACAAAAGCTGTCACTGGGGCTGTACCTTTTCAAAAGGTAAGCTTTTGCCCATTTCAGGAGCTAATATGTACATTTTAGGTCCTAATATGTACATTTTAGGTGCTAATATGTACATTTTAGGTGCTAAGTACATTTTAGGTGATAATATGTCAATTTCAGGAGCTAATATGTACATTTTAGGTGCTAATTAGGTGCTAATATGTACACTTAGGTTATATGTCCATTCCAGGAGCTAATATGTCCATTTTAGGTGCTAATATGTACATTTTAGGTGCTAATATTTACACTTAGGTACTAATATGTAGATTTTAGGTACTAATATGTACACTTAGGTACTAATATGTCCATTCCACGAGCTAATATGTAGATTTTAGGTACTAATATGTACATTTTAGGTGCTAATATGTCCATTCCAGGAGCTAATATGTCCATTTTAGGTGCTAATATGTACATTTTAAGTGTTAATATGTACATTTTAGCTCCTAATATGTACATTTTAGGTGTTAATATGTACATATAGGCACTAATATGTCATTTTTAGGTGCTAAGTACATTTTAGGTGATAATATGTCCATTTCAGGAGCTAATATGTACATTTTAGGTGCTAATATGTCCATTCCAGGAGCTAATATGTCCATTTTAGGTGCTAATATGTACATTTTAGGTGCTAATATGTACATTTTAGGTGCTAATATTTACACTTAGGTACTAATATGTACATTTTAGGTACTAATATGTCCATTCCATGAGCTAATATGTCCATTTTAGGTGCTAATATGTACATTTTAGATGCCAATATGTACATTTTAGGTGCCTTTGGGTACAAAAGTGTACCTTTTGAAAAGGTACAGCCCCAGTGACAGCTTTTGTACCTTTTTTTCTGAGAGTGTAGGAACACCTGTTTAATTTCTCATTAATGCATTTATCTAATCAACCAATCACATGGCAGTTGCTTCAATGCATTTAGGGGGGTGGTCCTGGTCAAGACAATCTCCTGAACTCCAAACTGAATGTCAGAATGGGAAACAAACGTGATTTAAGCAATTTTGAGCGTGGCATGGTGACCATGGCCGGTCTGAGTATTTCACAATCTGCTCAGCTACTGGGATTTTCACGCACAACCATTTCTAGATTTAACAAAGAATGGTGTGAAAAGAGAAAAACATCCAGTATGCGGCAGTCCCGTGGGCGAAAATGCCTTGTTGATGCTAGAGGTCAGAGGAGAATGGGCCGACTGATTCAAGCCGATAGAAGAGCAACTTTGACTGAAATAACCACTCGTTACAGCCGAGGTACACACACAAATCAAAACAGTTTTTTAATTGATGTGATCATGCCAGACCTCACAGTGCCTCATAGATTTTCTTTGTTGAATCACAACATCAAAGTGAGCCGCACAACAGCGTAGAGAACCAGGACACACACGCCACCACAGAATTCCCCTCGACTGCGTGTTAAGAGTCAGACGTCTAATAGACAGTTACAGTCTGTTAACTCGAGAGCACTGATAAGAGACGTCCAGCACACAGACGGCCAAAACGAGACTGTACTTAACAGCGCATTGATAAGAGAGAGAGAGAGACTGAGACAGGAAAGTTGAAGGGTGTGTGAAAGCAAATATTTGGCTGAAATGGAAGCTGTGAGTTTTCTGAAGTAATTGCTGACTGACTGACAGGTACACAAAGAGTCAGCGTTGTTCGAGGTTGTTTGCAGACAAACAGGTGTAGTTTTGACTAGACACCTTGCAGGCCGTCTAGTCTGGCGGGGCAGGCTGACAGTTTAACACGACAGTGGAGAGAAAGTGTAATGCTCAAGTCCACATACAGAGACACACCCACATACAGACACACGCACATCCAAAGAGACACCCATTATACACTTAATTACACACAGGCAAACACATGGGTAACTGCATGTAAACAGCACAATAATAGAAATGAAGAAGTGCCCGTGTTTCTGTGTGAAAAGGAGATACGGGTATGATGTTTACTTGCACGAAAACCACTTTTAAATCACTGTGTGGAAACAATGATGTAGGGTGGTGTTTATGTATGATTATGCGAGTTGCTGCTTTAATGGCTAGCTTGGCTAGCAACACCACACAGATTAAAGACAACAGTGGGAAAAAACCCCTCAGATTTCTGTCGAAACACAGGTTAGTCGAGAGACCTCCACTCGGGGTCCTTCCTCGCTAATGAAACTAATGTTTTCTGAAACAGTAAAACCACACACTGGGGTAATTCTCACATTGCTCACATACGCTGTGTAACCCATCAGGTATGTAACTGTTTGGTGTGACTGAACCAATGCATCTCTGTGGTGAGCAAATTTAGTAATTTAGTCATTTTCCATTGATTTTCGTCTAGGGCTCAGTATTCATTTCTGTTTTTGTTTTTTATCCAGAAGAAAACAACATCACATGTAACAAAACATGTGTTGTTTTCATCGATATGACCAAGCAAAGGTATACTGCAGAACTTTAAGAAGTAATGACAATGATAAACATTTGAAAAATCCCTTAGTGTGAGGAAAATGGTGAGATTCGATGTGTGAAAAGACCTTTCAAAACGTTCAAAACTTCCTTTTTGTCTTGTGTCTTAGACTAAACGTGTTTATTTTCTTAATTTAAACTCTAAAAGGTCTATGCTGGTCAGAACTATTTGTCCCCTTGGTAAATATGATCAAAGTTGGCTGAAAAAAAATTAATCCACTATGTTCCTTTTGAAATTTAAAAAAAAAAGCGCAAAAAATCTAACCTTTTATTGAAGTAAAATAATTGAGAGTGGGGGGGAAATCACGTTATGAAATTAACGTTTTTCTCCAAAACATCATTGGGAACAATTATTTGCCCCCTTTTATTAACTACTCTTTACCTCAATTTTACAAGATAACCGCTCTGAGTCTTCATAATGCCGGATGAGTTTGGAGATCAGACACCAAGAATCTCTCCAGTCCAGATCCTGCAGATTCCCAGATCCATGTTGGTGCTTCTCTTCAGTTCAGCACATTCATTTACTATAGGTTTCAGGTCAGGGGCTGGGACGGTCATGGCAGATGCTTGGTTTTGGATCACTGTCCGGTTGGAAGATTCAAACATGGCCCGTTATAAGATTTCTAGCACAGGCTGTCAGGTTTTGATTTTTTTTTTTATCTGTTGGTATTTGATTGAATCCATGATCTAAACAAAATGTCCAGGACCTTAGGCAGAACATTAGAAGCACAGCATTAAAAATACAGCAAAGTATTTACATCTGCCAAAAAGGTTTTTATTTTTTCATCCGACCATTGAACCCGTCCCGCTTGAAATTCCAGTACAGTGTCCGTTACTTTTCAAACCGTCTATGGACTGATTAAACAAAACAAAAAAGAGCTTTTTGGCTGCAAAACACTTAAGATGTCAGAAAAATATCTGACTAGCATTTATTGGGATAAAAGGATATGTTACTTTCGATCCAATTTGAATCAGACCAGGCATTTGAGTGAAACGCATCTTCTTGGCTTAGCAGCGCACTCTTGTGGTGACTCTCAGTAAGTGCTCGTGCTTATATTCGCCTCAGATTTTAAAATCGGCTAAAAAC
The DNA here is from genome assembly GCF_016745375.1 of Pimephales promelas. Next base: position 4,331,543 of record NW_024121100.1, on the reverse strand, counting down.
ATCGTCAACAGATATTTATTAATATAGCTCTCAGTGAAATTTAATCTAATTCACAGTAAGAATATTTTCATACCACAAATGTTGGTCGAGAAAGGTACTTAATCTACTCATCTCCAAAAGCTTTTTACTCATTTGAAAACACTCACTTTGACTCATTCAGTATTGGCAGGCCTATGTTTATTCAGTTCTTCTGGTTAAAGTGTTCTTGTATGGTAACTGCCAATTGCCTAACCTAATGTAACCTATAATGTGAAATCTTGATCTTACCACATAAAGACGGTGGAGTTCTGTGTTTGTTGACAAACGGGGCTGGAGATTTGAGTAGGCCTATTATTAATTTTCACTAATGATTGTTTTATGCAAATATTTGAATGATCATCATCACAGATGAGACTGAATGAAGTCTCTTCAAATGTCCCAGATTCGAAGAGTTCCAAGAATTGTGTCTGTAAACCTCACCTCATTTCCCCCCTCATGTGATGATAAAGCTATGTACATACACAAACACTCAAACATGTTGTGCACTGTGTGGTTTGTGGTCAGTTGATAAATAGCTTCAGTTGAGCAGGGAGAGTGTACACGCTTAACACGATACTGTATTGACACGGAAAACACATTCCTAAGAACACCCAGTTTTTGTTCTCATCTTTCCGGCGAAGTTCTTAGAATTGCCAGAACCAGCCGCAAACAGGCCTACAACTTTCACACCAACACCTCTAATAAACAACATGTGACCTCAGAAACCCTTTTTCTTGCTCACTCTGAAATGCATACACTTATAGATTTCATCAAGCTGAACAACTTTCACACTTTAAATCATACACCAGCCCAACACAAAGTCAGCTATTATGGGTTGTTTGAAAAACGCCTGCCTTGGAATTTGATATACTCCTCGACGTGTAAACTCGGTCAACATAAAGCCAAGACATTGGCCAAGGTAACAAATTAATAGCAAAATAAGGGAAAGAGGAAGGGTGTTATAACTTCTGCATACATTGACAGTTTTTTATGAAACTTCAGGTGTGTTCGTAGTAGGAGGCCAATCCCATGGATTGGCGCCACCAACTGGCAGCAAGAAGTGTGTCACTTTCAAAATGTTTTAAAATCACCCTCCTATTTTTACCAGATTGGTTTCAGTCTTCATCAGAATAATGTGAAGACACCGCAGATGTACACTTGTGGAAGGATTATTGATATCTAGAATACTGTTGTCATGGCAATGTGTCAACTTCTTTTGAGCAGTATTAGCATACTTCAAATTGCATGAAACTTGACACACACATCAGAGTTGTCAGCCAGAAGACATGGGCAAAACCTTAGAAATGGGCAACCTTTTAACTAAAGTTGGGGGTTAGTTTTACCTACAGTCACCAAACTTGGTACATATATTGTTCTCATCGAGCTGGAAAACGTTTTAATTTACAGTCATTACAGTCAAATAGCCGACCAACAGGAAGTCAGCTATTTCAGTTTGAATATGAACTTTTTTTTTTAATCAAGCTCTGAATTTTTAACTACTGCTCCAAAGGCTGTCATACGATGCACACCAAACTTTCTCAACATGATGCCAATATATTGAAGATGCTAAATTGCAAACGGATATTGTATATCTCAAACTGTGTTGTTTGAGATATGCAATACAAACTGTGTTGTTTAAGATATGGCAAGGGATTAAAAGGTCAAAAAAAGGGAAACAAGAAGGGTCTCATATCTTGTAAAAAAAATTGTTTGATTTAAACTAAATTAAGACTATATGTTTGCTCATTGAACCTGAAAAAAAATTAATGTACTATATTTCAGATCAACATATTTGTTTTCTTTAAACTGTTGTATTTTGAGATTAATTCATGAAACTAAACAATATTCTCCTCTGAATTATATACAATGTATTTCTATATAAGATTTGAATAACAAAACAAAGGCATTTAACTATTTCATTTGTAGTGGCCTGACAATATAGATTATATAATTAGTTTATTTATTAGGTTAATAAAAATATAAAATGACCTTAAGAAATACTTCTCGAAGTACAAAAATTTGAGATACAAATATAGATTTATAATCACTTTAAACTGACATACGACATCCTGTCACATGCAGTTCATGGATGTGGCTGTTGTGGTTCACGGTCATAGTGGCACCAGCTGCTGCAGTAAATGTAGCGTACAAATGACTTTTGACAACTTTTTTTACATTTTCCGGCATTAGATGGATATTGCCCGTTGTACACAGTCACCCTGAAGTCACCGAGGTGGCGGTGGAGCCGGAGCCTGGGCCCATCATCGCTGCTTGCAGCTATATTTAGTTTTTGTGTTTTTATACAGCACAGGTATCCATCTCTAAGATGTCTGCTAAAGAGCGCTTAATCTGGAAAACATCTACAAAAATCTGATAAAAATATTCAAAAAAACAATTTTACTTATATATATAAATCACAAATATCTTAAAGATGTTTTCTAAATGTCTATTTAACATCTGAAAATGTCTGACGTCTGCTCTTTTACACTTTTGGTGACCTGGACATTAGTTAAAAGAACCATTGTTTCTTAGTGTAAAGAACATTTGACTAATCCAAAGAACATTTTTTTTCCCACTATAAAGAACCTTTTCTCCAAAGGAAAGGTTTGGTGGATGTTGAAGGTTCTTCATGGAATCGTAGGCCATGCCAGTACAGGATCTTTATTTATATGAGTGCATGTGTTTGTAGTGTTTGTGTTGTGGTGTGTGCATGTGCTCTGGTCAGCATCTCTTCTCTTCTGTTCTCTAAATCCTCCTCTGTGTTTCGCTCTCTCCAGCACAATACCAGCACCAGTTACCCTGCTGGGTCACAGACACATAAAAAGGTTTTTACTCTGTGAATACGGGACAATGTGCTCAGAACAGACAACAGAGAACAGTGTGGTGAGTGAAGAGAAAAATCTATACTTATTGACAGGTCTGTGTGTGATATTGCTTTTATATTTTCTGTATTTACAGTCCATTTACGGACATCGAGCGCTTGTTCTGAATTAAAGACCATGACCTCAGTTCGGTTTGGTATTGGTGTGACTGCTTTCTGTTTTAGGTCACTGGCTTTACCTTGAGGGATCATCTGTAACTGCAATAGAAACGTAGTATGGCATCCAAACTGAGTTTAAGGGAATTTGAGTGAGTTGCATGATAGATAAAACATGTTTATTATAATAAATTCAGACAAGAATGAAAGAGCACACCTCTCCTTTTCCAGTTCTCAGAGCCCAAAGTCGGATGTCAGACATCACACGGATGAAAATTATAAAACAAATGCATGGCATACTATGGTCAGTGTGTGTGTGTGTGTGCCCATTAACTATATTTTGTGGACTAATTTGTACCCAGACGTTACCAAACCCTGACAAAATCTCCAAAAACATGTATGTGTTTGTGTGTGTGTGTGTGTGTACTCTGTATCAACCAGTTGACCTTGTCATTTTCAGACCGCAGCGTTCCATCAGATATCCGAGAATGACGCTTCTCGAGATCCCAACCATCCCCAGTCTTTCCTGGCTCAACAGAGAATATCTGCGGCACTCAAGAGGATCCGTCTCTGCAAGGACAAACCAAGCTAAGCAATGAACTTCTGGTCTAAGAGCAGGCATTCAGGGAATAGGACAGACACACAGTCACTGGCTCCACCTGCTGGACACTGAATGCATTCACATGCGCAATTATGCTGTAGTCGTTCTTAAAAAAGCTGACAATGCTGTTATTTTTATGTCTTGATGTCTAAATATAAACACAAATGTGTTATAGGTTAATGGACTTATGAAATTTTATTTTAAATAGCCTAAATTGAGTTACCCAGACACTCAACGTGGAACATGTACCAGATGTGGCCCGGATCTGGGCCGACTCTATGTTGCTGTCTGGCCTAAACACTGAAAGAAGGCTGCACTCTTCAACCAAACTATGGGTTTTGCCAGATATAGTGTATTGTTCTCTGATATTAATTTATCAACATAATTAATTCATCACATTTCAGTATAGTTTTGATAGTTTTGTCAATCGAGCACCAATAGCCTGAAGTTAGCATGGGTGGTCGTTGTTCGTACACTACTTTGAATTACATTTTGATTGGTCCTCGTGAAATGCTATAAGGTTTAAATTGACATTGTTAAACATTGTGTGGTTTAGTACAAAATCAAAGCTGCAAATAAATGGAAGTCAATGCATGTTCAGATCTGGAGTGATTTGAAGAAGATTTAGCTTCATCAGGTGTGGCAGATCCTCTTTGAGACGCATATCAACTAAAACAAGACGTCACTTTGCTTCCCTGCTCCTGCACTTGTTCCCTTGGGAAAGTTATGATTATATGATTCAGACTATACTTGTCACGCAGTGTTAACGTAAGGTAGGAAACACTTAGCACCCGAGCTCAACATCTGACTGTTTGAACTTCAGGTGAGCAAAGCCTTCAGAACCTGTGAGAAAGAAACCTGTGTAGCCATAAACACATAAGACAGTTATTATTGTGCATAATTGTGAAATTAATAACCTTCTCGTAACCATATTAATAATATTAGTGTTCTTGTTGTACAGTAACGTTTGAGTCTCTCAATGAATCCACTGACTAGAACATTATTTAAAATAATGTTGGCCATATTTTATCACTGTAAAAAAATATTTTCATGATTTGTAATCACAACATTTTTTATTTTGTCAAATCAACTTAAATAATGTATGTAGCTCAGATAACATAATATTTTGAGTTTCTGAAGATTGAATCAATTTCATTGGATTAACACATTTATTCCATTTCAATGAACTTAAAATTTTAAGGCAGCCAGGTTACTTCATTTTTTAAGTTAAACCAACAATATTTTGTAATATATATATAGCGTGTGGCCTATTTTTGTAATTTTCTTGTAAAACGAAAGAAGAAATTAAGATTTTCACTTTGGTTAAAAAACATCATCTGTTGATGCAGCTGAAAGTAAAGCCTAATTTAAAGAGTGAAATAAAAATGAACTGATATGTAATTTTAAAAAGGTTAAATGTGAAAAGCACATGTTCCTCAGTTCCCACAGGTGTGATATGAAGAGATGAAAGCTGCACTTGTCACAGCCTCACGAAAACTCACCTGTCACTCACAGCCATAATCTGAGTACAATCGCTATGTTCACACTTAATAAAGCAATGATGAGCAGTCATGAAAGAACCCGCTGAGAGTATATAAATGGTCAGCTCCGGCTTCGTGTCCACAACGACAGCAAGGTTACCCTACGGAACCTTGAACCGCGAGATTATTCAACAAGCGACATCCTTCAGAGAGTTTTTCTTCAGCTAAATCGATTCCAGATAAACCTTGAACCAATATTCGATAATTTCGCAAAAATGACCAGCTTTTTTATCCTGTTGTCAGTGGTCACTTTGGCTGGCGCTTTCCCTCGCAGCGCCTTTCAACGCGACTTTCACCGACACATGGCGAAAGATTTGGAATCCTCCGGGAATGGACCAGACGAACCTATTCGGGGATCTGTGAGAGTTGTCAAACTAAACCCTCATCATTTTATGCGACGGGCAACCAGTAGTCATGTGCCGTCCAAAAACTCCCCTAGTCGAGGCGCGTTTCCCGCGTTCTTGGCCCTCGGACGTGCTGGTCCGTCGGCCCTGACCCGTACCAAACCTTCGGGCCTGCTCTCTCCGGTGAGCGCGAGCGGCACCGGCGCAGACGCGAGGAGAAAACAGGGTCTCGAGATGTGGCAGAAAGTCATGCACAAAAGCGAGCGAAGCAAAGAGGCCGTGGCGCTGCCCATCAAGCCCAAAGACATGTCCAAGCAGAGCTGTGCCGCGGTGCCCTTCACACAGGTAAGAATTCATAACTGTACGATGGAAATGTTTTTGTCAACAATGTTAGACCATTCTATATGTAATAGGCCTGCGTGAAACTTGAAGTTGCCTATTTTGTGACGTCATATACCCAGATAGCACAAGTAGGTCTGCAAGATGTCTGTTAAAGATCACTTCATCTGGAAAGCATCTGCCGTTTATTAACATCTGATAGACATCTTTAAGATGTCAGTTTAACACACATTCTAAATCATTACATCTTAAAGACATCTTTCTAAATGTCTATTTGACATCTGACAGGAAATAGACGCGCATTGCAGATGAGCAAACACTCTAAAAAAAAAATACATCTTCCAGATGTAAACACACACATCAGAATAGACGTCCATGTGATGGAAGTGTGCCTATCAGGCCTAGCTATATCGTAGGCCACCGCACATAAAAAAAATAATTTTTAAAATAACAGAAAAGTTAGCCTATGGCAGCTTAATATTACTCTTACATCATCTATAGTGAATTTACGGACATTTCCGTTAACCCCAAAACACATCGCAATGAAGTGTTTCAAAAATTAAAATACAGGTAAAACACCTGTAAAAATAAATACGGAAAAATTCCGTTTAATGAATAGCTACAGCTATCTACATTGTGCCCTATTTTTACGGATTTTTTAGAAATAGTATGATTTAAGTAAAATAAAAGTAGTGTCAAAGCGACAACATGCACATGTTTGACCATTATTAATTATATTTCGTATAAAGGGAATTTGTCATCTTGCTAACATACGATATAAATAGGCTATATGGACACATCCATGTGATATTGTTTATATATAATGAACATTCTAGGCCTGTATATATCTAAAATGCAATTGATCTTGACAACACAATGCGTTGTATGGAAAGAATGATTCTATCATAGTGACATGACAGTGGGTAAATTATAATGTCTTAATTTTCAGTGATACAAATCATAATCATCGGCGTTATTGTTATGAAACAGTTTGCCCTTTAAATCAGTGGATCTCAACCTTTTTGACTTTAGTCAATCTTTTGATTTTTTAGTTGTTTTACCTTTTTTTAATGCTTATTTTAAATCATTTTAATTCATCTTGAGGACCCCTGCGTTGCTAGCCTATTACATGTTCGTTTGTGTTCACCGTTCCAGCGCATAACGGAGGACGGCTGTGAGACGGTGACCGTTCACAATCATCTCTGCTTCGGTCAGTGCAGCTCCATGTTCGTCCCGTCCAGTGGAGAGGTTCGTGCACCAGGAGCTCCGTGCACGCGCTGCGGCCCCTCTAAATCGCGCTCCGTGCGCGTGCCTCTGCGCTGCGGGACTGAGGTGCGCGAGAGGCGCGTAATGGTCGTCGAGGAGTGCAAGTGCGAAACCAGCAGTGAAGAGGTCACAGTGCAGACACAGAAATGCATCATTTTATAACTGAGAAGGTTTCACTTTATACATTTATTCTAATATTTAAGTTCACCAATGGTGTGTGTGGTCTCTGTGTGTCTCTCTGTGTGTGTCTCTGTGTGTGTCTGTTTGAGGACTAGGCCTATATATAGCCACATAAATGTGAAATATTTGTGTTGTTAAAAGTGTCGGGATGTATTTACCACGAGTCCCTGTGAACAACAGGGAAAGCGTCTCTGTAAACTACCGTCTGATATTCGGCGGGATCTTTGTGTTAATTGTAATGACGATGCTTTTCATCAGTTTAATGAAGGCTACATGGACACGTGTCATTTCATAGTTTCACCAGTAAGTGTCGCGGTTGCATGAAAATTATTTCAGCAATGCATTTTACTTTAGTTCACCCTGGATAACGAATAATGTGGAATGGGGTAAATTGGCTTTATGCACAGCTGCACTACTTCCTGAACTTAAGCCAGCTCATTGTTTCCTGCCTGCCATTATTGGACAAACCGATTAATCCAGGTGTGTCTGACCTCAGTAGTCACAACAACAATAATCAGGCACACCTGCATTTTGTGGAGATGTATTTGAGTGGCAATATGAGATATTTAAAGCTAGTTCAAGAAAAGAAAAAAACTGTACAATGCATCGAAAATTTCACAGTGTTGCAGTAGCCAATAAAAAGCTATGTGAAATCAATAAAACAAACGGAAAAAGCCCACATCAGCATGCCTTTCTTTTTAAATGTCTGCTAATGCTTTACCATCACCATCAACATCATCAACCAATGTACAAAGATGTCTTACCGATGAATAGCCTATTTATTTTTGAAGGATCATGTGACACTTAAAGGGATAGGCTAGTTCACCAAAAAATTCTCATTCTTTGTTACAAACCTGAATGAGTTTCTTTCTTCTGTTGAGCAAAAGATATTTTTAAAGATGGTGTTATTAAAACATTGGATGGCAGCCATTGACCTCCATAATAGGAA
>NW_024121100.1:4120062-4322828 GCF_016745375.1 Pimephales promelas | reverse complement strand
AATATATACTAAAGAAATATAGCTGCGAGCAGCGATGGCGGGCCCAAGCCGGAGGCACCGCAACCCCCGGTTCCTTTAGTTACCTAAAGGCACCCGGGTGGCGGTGCCGAAGGCTTTGGCCCTTTCATGATTAAATGTTAAAGCGCGCTTGCCATACTCTGTCATTTCGACTAGTCACAATTATGTTACAGATTCTTAAATGATAATACAAACTATCCAAAGTGTAACGACTAGACAGAAAGACGTTGTTGATATCTACAATGTTAATCCGGACAGGCAAACTTAGCTTTTAAATGTTAAAAGGGCTTGCCATACAGGGACGTAGGCTCAGAGAGAGGCTCACCATATTCAGACCAAAATATCTGACTTCCTCTTGGTCCGAGCTAATGACTATGTATTAGAAAGTTGTACGGCTTGAGGAGTACAATGTATATACCGATTTTTGTAACTGTAGATAAAACTAACAACCAATGTAGTAGCACTTCTTCTTTTTTGATTGGCTGATGCGTAGCAGGGTCGACTGCTGAACTCCAGGCGAGACGCGCTTGATTCTCACGTGAGAGCGGCGCGGCCAGAGAAATTGCGTATATTAAATATATATTAAATAGTTTTCCGCATGAGAATACAATGTGTGACGGGAGTGTGAGACAAAAGACTGAAACGAGTGACTGTCATGCTCAATGCGTGACACACTATAAAAAATATTTCACACTGACTCCACATTTAGGGGGCCACAAGGGGTCCAAGCTTGTTGTCGCAGGGCACTGGCCCCCCAGGCCCCCGCCTAGAACCGCCATTGCTCAACACACACACACACACACACACTTTCTCTCTCTTCAAGAAGCAAAAACATGACTGCTAAAGGTTGTATCAGCGATGGCGGGGTAACATCACTTAACATCACGAGTGCTATTCCCTTAGGCCACGCCCCCTTGTCTCCCCAAAGTATTATAAGCATCATGCGCATCCCGTGTGCAGAATGATGCACTTGAAGCAACACCAAGTCACAGCACGCAACGCTTCACATTGAAAAGAACATAGCGAAGGGATGGTATCTATAATCTATGCTTAGTAGGGCTGCACGATTTGGGAAATGTCATATTGAGCCAATATTGCAATTGCGATTTGCGACTCCGATATAATAAAATGGTTTTCATGAGTCCCAACTTGCTTGTTCTAAAGTAAAATGCACACACAGATTAATGTTTATTTCTCAACTCAAACTAAAAACAACAACAACAATAAATGATTGATAACACCTATAATGATCAATAAACCATCAACCAAACAACATTACAGTGATTCCATCAATTGAAAGCCATCAACTTTTTAAAAAATTATTACGCTTAAAAAAATATATAACAGCTTTTTAAATTAAGTGAACTTCAAACAATCCCCCACAAACCCATAATAAAAAACATATTTACCTGTGCCCTTCCTGTCTTAAAGGTACAGAAATTGAATAAAGTTATCAAACAGTCTGCGCTGCCTGAATCATAAATTATATATATAATAATCCTTATTAAAGCTACAAAGTTCTTTACTCAAGATCAGTGAGTAATTTTCTAATTTCCCTTTGTTCTTTAACTTTACTGAAAGAACGCTTTATTCGCTGCTGGCCCTTTAAGAGCACCCGTTGCGAGACGCGGATCTCACACGCGCCTCATAGCACAACTCTTTTCATCCATAGACTTTTCTTATGTTATGAAGATACTAGACAAAATCACATTTTGGCATAATTGTGTGTGCTATTGTTCGTTCAAGCTCGAAAGAGAACTGTTTATTCTGGGCTGGCACACGGTCAGTGCATGCGCATTATGCGAGTCTCATCTATTCTAATCTAGGGCACTCACAGGCAGCTTTTCACTTCTTGTCGTGCAAAATGCGAAAAGGCATTTGAACCAATAAGAGGGGATCTTGTAACACTAGTCAAAGGATGACAAAAAAGAAGAGATGCTGCGCTAATAGCCCTACTTTGTTTATTTCATATAAAATCGCGGCATTTTTGCGTTATATAATTGCATAGGTTTGAGATCGCTATTACGACTGCGATATAATTAATCGTGTGCAGCACTAATGCTTAGTGTATTCTAAAGGGCAATAAACTCCACTCCAGCAAGATAGTCATTTTATGCAAATCATAGACCTTTATGCCTTATCTACAAATAAAGTATAATATTGGGAACATTGATCTTGAAGAGAGTGTCGTCGTGTTACTGTCGCAACCGAACGCGACGCGCTAATGCTGATGCATGGAGAATGACTGAGGCGAGATGACTTTCCGTTAACTTTAACTTAGAGACTAAAATATTAATTTTACCACACATTAAGCTATTGAATGACTTTAGAAGTCTTGGAAATATAGTGTGAAAACTTGATTGTGCTTTACAGTTTTTATGCCTTTAGTGGGGCTTAACAAAATAACACAATATGCAGAATGTCGGACGTCACTTATAGGCTAAACTGTTTTTATAGATAAAACTATTTACATTCGGCAGTCATGAAAACAATCTCAGATAACGGTTGACTAGGTAACAATGTGTAATTTTGCGCCGGAGTTCTCCTTTAACTTACATTAGCTAGCTAACTACGAACGAGCTAACCAGATAACATTAACAAATTGACAAGCACTTACTGGGCACAGTGGGCAGAATGGCTCTTCAAATGACGGACGAAATTGGAGGTTGTCATCTGACTGTCCGCGATCTTAACGTTGCATGTCTTGCAAAGCGCTGTTCTTTTGCCATCTTGTTGTAAGAAATTCTTGAATCCAAAGCGACGACGACCCTCGTTATCCTCCGGCTGACATGTTGATGTGATCTGATGTAAGTGGGCGTGGTGTGCGCGTAAGGTATGAGAGGGCATGACTGATGATCTCGTGATCCAGTCATGACAGCGCTATTCTCAGCCTGCGCTCCAGCTGGATCAACTTTATTTTTTTACATAATTTATATATTTTATATTCAAACTGAAAACATGATGTGATTAACACTCAAGTCATATTATTACATGCAAGTGTGTTTGATTTATGGACCAAATTTTCAGATCAAGTTTATGGACCAAGTTAATTTAATTAATAAACCTATAAAACTATTAATGCACTACAATTAAACTGGTTATATGCCTTTACTTATAAAAAATAAAAAACTTATTAAAAAAAATACCAGGCTTAAGGCATTTATTTTTTATGCAGGCCATACACACAGGAGTGAAATGGTTAAGACCCCTCCCCCTACAAACACACACACATACACAGACAGGCAAAGACAGAGATGTAGGCTCAGATTAAGCAAGACCACATTCAAACAAACATATCTGACTTTCTGTGGGTCCTAGCTAATGAGTGTCAATTAGAAAGTTGTCCGGCTCGAGGAGTACAATATACATACCGATTTTTGTAACTGTAGATAAAACTAACAACCCTACTTTTGTCAAAAGGTGGCGCTACTGAGCCCTCACCACGCCCGTTTCTGAAACATTGCACGTGTCTACTGGCTAATAAATGTGATGTGTCTGTCGAGTTTCATGCATTTTGAAGCATGCTAAGGGTCTCAAAAGCATCCTAAAAGCATCCTAAAAGAAGGGTAAAGTTTGATGCGTCGCCACGGCAACAGTTTCAAAGATATCAAGAATCCATTCACAGGTCTATATCTGCCGTATGTTTACATTATACATATGAAGTTTGAAGCAAATCGGGTAAAAATAAAAGGGTGATATCAAAGCATTTTGAAAGTGACACACTTCCTGCTGCCAGTTGGTGGCGCTATAACTTTGACTCACAATAGTCACATCCATGTGATCGTCCTCTTACAGCGAACATACTGCTGAAGTTTCATCAAGATCAGTTAATGTATGCTGAAGTTATAACAAACTTCCTGTTTCACGTTTCTCGCCATGATTTCGTTTCCTCGCCACGGCCAAACCGTTCGAGATATCAAAAATCCCCACACAAGCTTTCATCCTCAATGTCTTCACTTTACGCTGACCGAGTATCGTCGAATTTGGATCAAAGCTCTAGGAGGAGTATTTCAAATAACATTGCGAGCGTTTTACAAACAAACCTCAATAGCCGACTTCCTGTTGGGCTGGGGTAAAAAGTAAAAGCGCGAGGTATAGATGAAACGATGAGATCAACATGCGTACCGAGTTTCATATTATTACATGCAAGCGTGTTTGAGTTATGGACCAAGTGTTCGGACCCCATTCCAGGGGGCGCTGACGAGCCCCCCTGCCACGCCCCGGGTACCATCTTCAGCCCGGCTCTGATGGCCGCGGGTTCTGACCCGTGTGCAAAGTTTCAAGAGTTTTCGAGCATGTTAAGGGCCCCAAAAGTGCCCGAATAGTCGTAAGAAAAATAATAATAATAATAATAATAATAATAATAGAAAAGAATAATCCTAAGGAAAAACAATAGGGCCTTCGCCCTTTCAGGGCTTGGGCCCTAATAATAATCCCAAGGAAAACAATAGGGCCTTCGCCCTTTCAGGGCTTGGGCCCTAATTATTCTTGAACATGATATTGAAGACTGGAGTAAGGATGCTGAAAATACAGCTTTGATCACAGGAATAATTTACACTTTAACATTCACACAGAAAACAGTTCTTTTAAACTGTAATGATTTGACAATATTACTGTTTTACTATATTATTGGTCAAATACACTCACCTAAAGGATTATAACAGTCTCAGAAAAAAAGGTACAAAAGCTGTCACTGGGGCTGTACCTTTTCAAAAGGTAAGCTTTTGCCCATTTCAGGAGCTAATATGTACATTTTAGGTCCTAATATGTACATTTTAGGTGCTAATATGTACATTTTAGGTGCTAAGTACATTTTAGGTGATAATATGTCAATTTCAGGAGCTAATATGTACATTTTAGGTGCTAATTAGGTGCTAATATGTACACTTAGGTTATATGTCCATTCCAGGAGCTAATATGTCCATTTTAGGTGCTAATATGTACATTTTAGGTGCTAATATTTACACTTAGGTACTAATATGTAGATTTTAGGTACTAATATGTACACTTAGGTACTAATATGTCCATTCCACGAGCTAATATGTAGATTTTAGGTACTAATATGTACATTTTAGGTGCTAATATGTCCATTCCAGGAGCTAATATGTCCATTTTAGGTGCTAATATGTGCATTTTAAGTGTTAATATGTACATTTTAGCTCCTAATATGTACATTTTAGGTGTTAATATGTACATATAGGCACTAATATGTCATTTTTAGGTGCTAAGTACATTTTAGGTGATAATATGTCCATTTCAGGAGCTAATATGTACATTTTAGGTGCTAATATGTCCATTCCAGGAGCTAATATGTCCATTTTAGGTGCTAATATGTACATTTTAGGTGCTAATATGTACATTTTAGGTGCTAATATTTACACTTAGGTACTAATATGTACATTTTAGGTACTAATATGTCCATTCCATGAGCTAATATGTCCATTTTAGGTGCTAATATGTACATTTTAGATGCCAATATGTACATTTTAGGTGCCTTTGGGTACAAAAGTGTACCTTTTGAAAAGGTACAGCCCCAGTGACAGCTTTTGTACCTTTTTTTCTGAGAGTGTAGGAACACCTGTTTAATTTCTCATTAATGCATTTATCTAATCAACCAATCACATGGCAGTTGCTTCAATGCATTTAGGGGGGTGGTCCTGGTCAAGACAATCTCCTGAACTCCAAACTGAATGTCAGAATGGGAAACAAACGTGATTTAAGCAATTTTGAGCGTGGCATGGTGACCATGGCCGGTCTGAGTATTTCACAATCTGCTCAGCTACTGGGATTTTCACGCACAACCATTTCTAGATTTAACAAAGAATGGTGTGAAAAGAGAAAAACATCCAGTATGCGGCAGTCCCGTGGGCGAAAATGCCTTGTTGATGCTAGAGGTCAGAGGAGAATGGGCCGACTGATTCAAGCCGATAGAAGAGCAACTTTGACTGAAATAACCACTCGTTACAGCCGAGGTACACACACAAATCAAAACAGTTTTTTAATTGATGTGATCATGCCAGACCTCACAGTGCCTCATAGATTTTCTTTGTTGAATCACAACATCAAAGTGAGCCGCACAACAGCGTAGAGAACCAGGACACACACGCCACCACAGAATTCCCCTCGACTGCGTGTTAAGAGTCAGACGTCTAATAGACAGTTACAGTCTGTTAACTCGAGAGCACTGATAAGAGACGTCCAGCACACAGACGGCCAAAACGAGACTGTACTTAACAGCGCATTGATAAGAGAGAGAGAGAGACTGAGACAGGAAAGTTGAAGGGTGTGTGAAAGCAAATATTTGGCTGAAATGGAAGCTGTGAGTTTTCTGAAGTAATTGCTGACTGACTGACAGGTACACAAAGAGTCAGCGTTGTTCGAGGTTGTTTGCAGACAAACAGGTGTAGTTTTGACTAGACACCTTGCAGGCCGTCTAGTCTGGCGGGGCAGGCTGACAGTTTAACACGACAGTGGAGAGAAAGTGTAATGCTCAAGTCCACATACAGAGACACACCCACATACAGACACACGCACATCCAAAGAGACACCCATTATACACTTAATTACACACAGGCAAACACATGGGTAACTGCATGTAAACAGCACAATAATAGAAATGAAGAAGTGTCCGTGTTTCTGTGTGAAAAGGAGATACGGGTATGATGTTTACTTGCACGAAAACCACTTTTAAATCACTGTGTGGAAACAATGATGTAGGGTGGTGTTTATGTATGATTATGCGAGTTGCTGCTTTAATGGCTAGCTTGGCTAGCAACACCACACAGATTAAAGACAACAGTGGGAAAAACCCCTCAGATTTCTGTCGAAACACAGGTTAGTCGAGAGACCTCCACTCGGGGTCCTTCCTCGCTAATGAAACTAATGTTTTCTGAAACAGTAAAACCACACACTGGGGTAATTCTCACATTGCTCACATACGCTGTGTAACCCATCAGGTATGTAACTGTTTGGTGTGACTGAACCAATGCATCTCTGTGGTGAGCAAATTTAGTAATTTAGTCATTTTCCATTGATTTTCGTCTAGGGCTCAGTATTCATTTCTGTTTTTGTTTTTTATCCAGAAGAAAACAACATCACATGTAACAAAACATGTGTTGTTTTCATCGATATGACCAAGCAAAGGTATACTGCAGAACTTTAAGAAGTAATGACAATGATAAACATTTGAAAAATCCCTTAGTGTGAGCAAAATGGTGAGATTCGATGTGTGAAAAGACCTTTCAAAACGTTCAAAACTTCCTTTTTGTCTTGTGTCTTAGACTAAACGTGTTTATTTTCTTAATTTAAACTCTAAAAGGTCTATGCTGGTCAGAACTATTTGTCCCCTTGGTAAATATGATCAAAGTTGGCTGAAAAAAAATTAATCCACTATGTTTATCCTTTTGAAATTTAAAAAAAAAAGCGCAAAAAATCTAACCTTTTATTGAAGTAAAATAATTGAGAGTGGGGGGGAAATCACGTTATGAAATTAACGTTTTTCTCCAAAACATCATTGGGAACAATTATTTGCCCCCTTTTATTAACTACTCTTTACCTCAATTTTACAAGATAACCGCTCTGAGTCTTCATAATGCCGGATGAGTTTGGAGATCAGACACCAAGAATCTCTCCAGTCCAGATCCTGCAGATTCCCAGATCCATGTTGGTGCTTCTCTTCAGTTCAGCACATTCATTTACTATAGGTTTCAGGTCAGGGGCTGGGACGGTCATGGCAGATGCTTGGTTTTGGATCACTGTCCGGTTGGAAGATTCAAACATGGCCCGTTATAAGATTTCTAGCACAGGCTGTCAGGTTTTGATTTTTTTTTTTTATCTGTTGGTATTTGATTGAATCCATGATCTAAACAAAATGTCCAGGACCTTAGGCAGAACATTAGAAGCACAGCATTAAAGATACAGCAAAGTATTTACATCTGCCAAAAAGGTTTTTTTTTTTCACCCGTCCCGCTTGAAATTCCAGTACAGTGTCCGTTACTTTTCAAACCGTCTATGGACTGATGAAACAAAACAAAAAAGAGCTTTTTGGCTGCAAAACACTTAAGATGTCAGAAAAATATCTGACTAGCATTTATTGGGATAAAAGGATATGTTACTTTCGATCCAATTTGAACCAGACCAGGCATTTGAGTGAAACGCATCTTCTTGGCTTAGCAGCGCACTCTTGTGGTGACTCTCAGTAAGTGCTCGTGCTTATATTCGCCTCAGATTTTAAAATCGGCTAAAAACATCGTCAACAGATATTTATTAATATAGCTCTCAGTGAAATTTAATCTAATTCACAGTAAGAATATTTTCATACCACAAATGTTGGTCGAGAAAGGTACTTAATCTACTCATCTCCAAAAGCTTTTTACTCATTTGAAAACACTCACTTTGACTCATTCAGTATTGGCAGGCCTATGTTTATTCAGTTCTTCTGGTTAAAGTGTTCTTGTATGGTAACTGCCAATTGCCTAACCTAATGTAACCTATAATGTGAAATCTTGATCTTACCACATAAAGACGGTGGAGTTCTGTGTTTGTTGACAAACGGGGCTGGAGATTTGAGTAGGCCTATTATTAATTTTCACTAATGATTGTTTTATGCAAATATTTGAATGATCATCATCACAGATGAGACTGAATGAAGTCTCTTCAAATGTCCCAGATTCGAAGAGTTCCAAGAATTGTGTCTGTAAACCTCACCTCATTTCCCCCCTCATGTGATGATAAAGCTATGTACATACACAAACACTCAAACATGTTGTGCACTGTGTGGTTTGTGGTCAGTTGATAAATAGCTTCAGTTGAGCAGGGGAGAGTGTACACGCTTAACACGATACTGTATTGACACGGAAAACACATTCCTAAGAACACCCAGTTTTTGTTCTCATCTTTCCGGCGAAGTTCTTAGAATTGCCAGAACCAGCCGCAAACAGGCCTACAACTTTCACACCAACACCTCTAATAAACAACATGTGACCTCAGAAACCCTTTTTCTTGCTCACTCTGAAATGCATACACTTATAGATTTCATCAAGCTGAACAACTTTCACACTTTAAATCATACACCAGCCCAACACAAAGTCAGCTATTATGGGTTGTTTGAAAAACGCCTGCCTTGGAATTTGATATACTCCTCGACGTGTAAACTCGGTCAACATAAAGCCAAGACATTGGCCAAGGTAACAAATTAATAGCAAAATAAGGGAAAGAGGAAGGGTGTTATAACTTCTGCATACATTGACAGTTTTTTATGAAACTTCAGGTGTGTTCGTAGTAGGAGGCCAATCCCATGGATTGGTGCCACCAACTGGCAGCAAGAAGTGTGTCACTTTCAAAATGTTTTAAAATCACCCTCCTATTTTTACTAGATTGGTTTCAGTCTTCATCAGAATAATGTGAAGACACCGCAGATGTACACTTGTGGAAGGATTATTGATATCTAGAATACTGTTGTCATGGCAATGTGTCAACTTCTTTTGAGCAGTATTAGCATACTTCAAATTGCATGAAACTTGACACACACATCAGAGTTGTCAGCCAGAAGACATGGGCAAAACCTTAGAAATGGGCAACCTTTTAACTAAAGTTGGGGGTTAGTTTTACCTACAGTCACCAAACTTGGTACATATATTGTTCTCATCGAGCTGGAAAACGTTTTAATTTACAGTCATTACAGTCAAATAGCCGACCAACAGGAAGTCAGCTATTTCAGTTTGAATATGAACTTTTTTTTTTAATCAAGCTCTGAATTTTTAACTACTGCTCCAAAGGCTGTCATACGATGCACACCAAACTTTCTCAACATGATGCCAATATATTGAAGATGCTAAATTGCAAACGGATATTGTATATCTCAAACTGTGTTGTTTGAGATATGCAATGCAAACTGTGTTGTTTAAGATATGCCAAGGGATTAAAGTAAGGTCAAAAAAAGGGAAACAAGAAGGGTCTCATATCTTGTAAAAAAAATTGTTTGATTTAAACTAAATTAAGACTATATGTTTGCTCATTGAACCTGAAAAAAAAATTAATGTACTATATTTCAGATCAACATATTTGTTTTCTTTAAACTGTTGTATTTTGAGATTAATTCATGAAACTAAACAATATTCTCCTCTGAATTATATACAATGTATTTCTATATGAGATTTGAATAACAAAACAAAGGCATTTAAGTAGTGGTCATAGGCGTCATTTGTAGTGGCCTGACAATATAGATTATATAATTAGTTTATTTATTAGGTTAATAAAAATATAAAATGACCTTAAGAAATACTTCTCGAAGTACAAAAATTTGAGATACAAATATAGATTTATAATCACTTTAAACTGACATACGACATCCTGTCACATGCAGTTCATGGATGTGGCTGTTGTGGTTCACGGTCATAGTGGCACCAGCTGCTGCAGTAAATGTAGCGTACAAATGACTTTTGACAACTTTTTTTACATTTTCCGGCATTAGATGGATATTGCCCGTTGTACACAGTCACCCTGAAGTCACCGAGGTGGCGGTGGAGCCGGAGCCTGGGCCCATCATCGCTGCTTGCAGCTATATTTAGTTTTTGTGTTTTTATACAGCACAGGTATCCATCTCTAAGATGTCTGCTAAAGAGCGCTTAATCTGGAAAACATCTACAAAAATCTGATAAACATATTCAAAAAAACAATTTTACTTATATATATAAATCACAAATATCTTAAAGATGTTTTCTAAATGTCTATTTAACATCTGAAAATGTCTGACGTCTGCTCTTTTACACTTTTGGTGACCTGGACATTAGTTAAAAGAACCATTGTTTCTTAGTGTAAAGAACATTTGACTAATCCAAAGAACATTTTTTTTCCCACTATAAAGAACCTTTTCTCCAAAGGAAAGGTTTGGTGGATGTTGAAGGTTCTTCATGGAATCGTAGGCCATGCCAGTACAGGATCTTTATTTATATGAGTGCATGTGTTTGTAGTGTTTGTGTTGTGGTGTGTGCATGTGCTCTGGTCAGCATCTCTTCTCTTCTGTTCTCTAAATCCTCCTCTGTGTTTCGCTCTCTCCAGCACAATACCAGCACCAGTTACCCTGCTGGGTCACAGACACATAAAAAGGTTTTTACTCTGTGAATACGGGACAATGTGCTCAGAACAGACAACAGAGAACAGTGTGGTGAGTGAAGAGAAAAATCTATACTTATTGACAGGTCTGTGTGTGATATTGCTTTTATATTTTCTGTATTTACAGTCCATTTACGGACATCGAGCGCTTGTTCTGAATTAAAGACCATGACCTCAGTTCGGTTTGGTATTGGTGTGACTGCTTTCTGTTTTAGGTCACTGGCTTTACCTTGAGGGATCATCTGTAACTGCAATAGAAACGTAGTATGGCATCCAAACTGAGTTTAAGGGAATTTGAGTGAGTTGCATGATAGATAAAACATGTTTATTATAATAAATTCAGACAAGAATGAAAGAGCACACCTCTCCTTTTCCAGTTCTCAGAGCCCAAAGTCGGATGTCAGACATCACACGGATGAAAATTATAAAACAAATGCATGGCATACTATGGTCAGTGTGTGTGTGTGTGTGCCCATTAACTATATTTTGTGGACTAATTTGTACCCAGACGTTACCAAACCCTGACAAAATCTCCAAAAACATGTATGTGTTTGTGTGTGTGTGTGTACTCTGTATCAACCAGTTGACCTTGTCATTTTCAGACCGCAGCGTTCCATCAGATATCCGAGAATGACGCTTCTCGAGATCCCAACCATCCCCAGTCTTTCCTGGCTCAACAGAGAATATCTGCGGCACTCAAGAGGATCCGTCTCTGCAAGGACAAACCAAGCTAAGCAATGAACTTCTGGTCTAAGAGCAGGCATTCAGGGAATAGGACAGACACACAGTCACTGGCTCCACCTGCTGGACACTGAATGCATTCACATGCGCAATTATGCTGTAGTCGTTCTTAAAAAAGCTGACAATGCTGTTATTTTTATGTCTTGATGTCTAAATATAAACACAAATGTGTTATAGGTTAATGGACTTATGAAATTTTATTTTAAATAGCCTAAATTGAGTTACCCAGACACTCAACGTGGAACATGTACCAGATGTGGCCCGGATCTGGGCCGACTCTATGTTGCTGTCTGGCCTAAACACTGAAAGAAGGCTGCACTCTTCAACCAAACTATGGGTTTTGCCAGATATAGTGTATTGTTCTCTGATATTAATTTATCAACATAATTAATTCATCACATTTCAGTATAGTTTTGATAGTTTTGTCAATCGAGCACCAATAGCCTGAAGTTAGCATGGGTGGTCGTTGTTCGTACACTACTTTGAATTACATTTTGATTGGTCCTCGTGAAATGCTATAAGGTTTAAATTGACATTGTTAAACATTGTGTGGTTTAGTACAAAATCAAAGCTGCAAATAAATGGAAGTCAATGCATGTTCAGATCTGGAGTGATTTGAAGAAGATTTAGCTTCATCAGGTGTGGCAGATCCTCTTTGAGACGCATATCAACTAAAACAAGACGTCACTTTGCTTCCCTGCTCCTGCACTTGTTCCCTTGGGAAAGTTATGATTATATGATTCAGACTATACTTGTCACGCAGTGTTAACGTAAGGTAGGAAACACTTAGCACCCGAGCTCAACATCTGACTGTTTGAACTTCAGGTGAGCAAAGCCTTCAGAACCTGTGAGAAAGAAACCTGTGTAGCCATAAACACATAAGACAGTTATTATTGTGCATAATTGTGAAATTAATAACCTTCTCGTAACCATATTAATAATATTAGTGTTCTTGTTGTACAGTAACGTTTGAGTCTCTCAATGAATCCACTGACTAGAACATTATTTAAAATAATGTTGGCCATATTTTATCACTGTAAAAAAATATTTTCATGATTTGTAATCACAACATTTTTTATTTTGTCAAATCAACTTAAATAATGTATGTAGCTCAGATAACATAATATTTTGAGTTTCTGAAGATTGAATCAATTTCATTGGATTAACACATTTATTCCATTTCAATGAACTTAAAATTTTAAGGCAGCCAGGTTACTTCATTTTTTAAGTTAAACCAACAATATTTTGTAATATATATATAGCGTGTGGCCTATTTTTGTAATTTTCTTGTAAAACGAAAGAAGAAATTAAGATTTTCACTTTGGTTAAAAAAACATCATCTGTTGATGCAGCTGAAAGTAAAGCCTAATTTAAAGAGTGAAATAAAAATGAACTGATATGTAATTTTAAAAAGGTTAAATGTGAAAAGCACATGTTCCTCAGTTCCCACAGGTGTGATATGAAGAGATGAAAGCTGCACTTGTCACAGCCTCACGAAAACTCACCTGTCACTCACAGCCATTATCTGAATACAATCGCTATGTTCACACTTATAATAAAGCAATGATGAGCAGTCATGAAAGAACCCGCTGAGAGTATATAAATGGTCAGCTCCGGCTTCGTGTCCACAACGACAGCAAGGTTACCCTATACGGAACCTTGAACCGCGAGATTATTCAACAAGCGACATCCTTCAGAGAGTTTTTCTTCAGCTAAATCGATTCCAGATAAACCTCGAACGAATATTCGATAATTTCGCAAAAATGACCAGCTTTTTTATCCTGTTGTCAGTGGTCACTTTGGCTGGCGCTTTCCCTCGCAGCGCCTTTCAACGCGACTTTCACCGACACATGGCGAAAGATTTGGAATCCTCCGGGAATGGACCAGACGAACCTATTCGGGGATCTGTGAGAGTTGTCAAACTAAACCCTCATCATTTTATGCGACGGGCAACCAGTAGTCATGTGCCGTCCAAAAACTCCCCTAGTCGAGGCGCGTTTCCCGCGTTCTTGGCCCTCGGACGTGCTGGTCCGTCGGCCCTGACCCGTACCAAACCTTCGGGCCTGCTCTCTCCGGTGAGCGCGAGCGGCACCGGCGCAGACGCGAGGAGAAAACAGGGTCTCGAGATGTGGCAGAAAGTCATGCACAAAAGCGAGCGAAGCAAAGAGGCCGTGGCGCTGCCCATCAAGCCCAAAGACATGTCCAAGCAGAGCTGTGCCGCGGTGCCCTTCACACAGGTAAGAATTCATAACTGTACGATGGAAATGTTTTTGTCAACAATGTTAGACACATTCTATATGTAATAGGCCTGCGTGAAACTTGAAGTTGCCTATTTTGTGACGTCATATACCCAGATAGCACAAGTAGGTCTGCAAGATGTCTGTTAAAGATCACTTCATCTGGAAAGCATCTGCCGTTTATTAACATCTGATAGACATCTTTAAGATGTCAGTTTAACACACATTCTAAATCATTACATCTTAAAGACATCTTCTAAATGTCTATTTGACATCTGACAGGAAATAGACGCATTGCAGATGAGCAAACACTCTAAAAAAAATACATCTTCCAGATGTAAACACACACATCAGATAGACGTCCATGTGATGGAAGTGTGCTATCAGGCCTAGCTATATCGTAGGCCACCGCACATAAAAAAAATAATTTTTAAAATAACAGAAAAGTTAGCCTATGGCAGCTTAATATTACTCTTACATCATCTATAGTGAATTTACGGACATTTCCGTTAACCCCAAAACACATCGCAATGAAGTGTTTCAAAAATTAAAAATACAGGTAAAACACCTGTAAAAATAAATACGGAAAAATTCCGTTTAATGAATAGCCTACAGCTATCTACATTGTGCCCTATTTTTACGGATTTTTTAGAATAGTATGATTTAAGTAAAATAAAAGTAGTGTCAAAGCGACAACATGCACATGTTTGACCATTATTAATTATATTTCGTATAAAGGGAATTTGTCATCTTGCTAACATACGATATAAATAGGCTATATGGACACATCCATGTGATATTGTTTATATATAATGAACATTCTAGGCCTGTATATATCTAAAATGCAATTGATCTTGACAACACAATGCGTTGTATGGAAAGAATGATTCTATCATAGTGACATGACAGTGGGTAAATTATAATGTCTTAATTTTCAGTGATACAAATCATAATCATCGGCGTTATTGTTATGAAACAGTTTGCCTTTAAATCAGTGGATCTCAACCTTTTTGACTTTAGTCAATCTTTTGATTTTTAGTTGTTTTACCTTTTTTTAATGCTTATTTTAAATCATTTTAATTCATCTTGAGGACCCCTGCGTTGCTAGCCTATTACATGTTCGTTTGTGTTCACCGTTCCCAGCGCATAACGGAGGACGGCTGTGAGACGGTGACCGTTCACAATCATCTCTGCTTCGGTCAGTGCAGCTCCATGTTCGTCCCGTCCAGTGGAGAGGTTCGTGCACCAGGAGCTCCGTGCACGCGCTGCGGCCCCTCTAAATCGCGCTCCGTGCGCGTGCCTCTGCGCTGCGGGACTGAGGTGCGCGAGAGGCGCGTAATGGTCGTCGAGGAGTGCAAGTGCGAAACCAGCAGTGAAGAGGTCACAGTGCAGAACACAGAAATGCATCATTTATAACTGAGAAGGTTTCACTTTATACATTTATTCTAATATTTAAGTTCACCAATGGTGTGTGTGTCTCTGTGTGTCTCTCTGTGTGTGTCTCTGTGTGTGTCTGTTTGAGGACTAGGCCTATATATAGCCACATAAATGTGAAATATTTGTGTTGTTAAAAGTGTCGGGATGTATTTACCACGAGTCCCTGTGAACAACAGGGAAAGCGTCTCTGTAAACTACCGTCTGATATTCGGCGGGATCTTTGTGTTAATTGTAATGACGATGCTTTTCATCAGTTTAATGAAGGCTACATGGACACGTGTCATTTCATAGTTTCACCAGTAAGTGTCGCGGTTGCATGAAAATTATTTCAGCAATGCATTTTACTTTAGTTCACCCTGGATAACGAATAATGTGGAATGGGGTAAATTGGCTTTATGCACAGCTGCACTACTTCCTGAACTTAAGCCAGCTCATTGTTTCCTGCCTGCCATTATTGGACAAACCGATTAATCCAGGTGTGTCTGACCTCAGTAGTCACAACAACAATAATCAGGCACACCTGCATTTTGTGGAGATGTATTTGAGTGGCAATATGAGATATTTAAAGCTAGTTCAAGAAAAGAAAAAAACTGTACAATGCATCGAAAATTTCACAGTGTTGCAGTAGCCAATAAAAAGCTATGTGAAATCAATAAAACAACGGAAAAAAGCCCACATCAGCATGCCTTTCTTTTTAAATGTCTGCTAATGCTTTACCATCACCATCAACATCATCAACCAATGTACAAAGATGTCTTACCGATGAATAGCCTATTTATTTTTGAAGGATCATGTGACACTTAAAGGGATAGGCTAGTTCACCAAAAAATTCTCATTCTTTGTTACAAACCTGAATGAGTTTCTTTCTTCTGTTGAGCACAAAGATATTTTAAAGAATGGTGTTATTAAAACATTGGATGGCAGCCATTGACCTCCATAATAGGAAATAAACATACTATAGAAATCAATTATCTTCATTTGTGTTCAACAGAAGAAAGAAACTCAAACGTGTTTGGAATTGGAACAACATAAAGGTGATTAAATGATGACGTTTTCATTTTTGTGTGAACTATCCCTTTAAGACTGCAGTAATGGCTGCTGAAAATTTGTTGTTTTATAGGCTATTAGAAATTGTAATATATTTCACAATATTACAGCTTTTAGTTACTGCGTTATTGGTCAAATACATGCAGACCAGGTGAGATTCCTTTTAAAAACATAAAAAAAAAACTTAATTATTCTATTCCATATTCCAATAATTAGGCTAATTAAAGGGGATAGGCCTAGGCTACAGAGAACATTGATCCTCATTTACCTTAAGTAAACAATGCGACCTTAAGCAAAAAAGACCCTAATTTGCTGCATTAATTATAGACTATCGTTTAACATCAAAATGCATTTTAGGTGTTGTTAGACCCTTTTGCTGCCGTTAATCACTCTTTTCAAAACTGTGGGAATCCCCATCAGGACAGCTGCACTTCAGTCCTGAATGTGTCAGAGAAAAATAAAAGTTGTAGGCTATTCATCGATTTTCTGGCACCAGACTGAAAAATAGGTCGAGTTTACTCATCCTATAGGAAAAATCGCCCGAGGGAGAACAAGGGGGTTATTCTTTACATCGCCTTTGGCAGTCTGTCAAAACGGCATCTTCATTTTGCATTGCGCGCGAGTCATCCGCAACCCTGTTGTGGGTTTTACAGTTCTTATCTGTATAGTGGTTAATTTGGTGAAAGAAGTCAATTAATAATTTATTTTAAAGCAAAGTGGTTCCTCGGGTCGCGCAACAGATGTTGAGCGTTTTTATAAACCGCGAAACACTTTAGCGGCGTTGCCACGCCATGAATAGCACGAGGCGGGGGCTTTTTTCTTATTTGGGCTCGCGCTTCACTTGTGCCAAGAACCAGGGCTATGGGAAATATAACCACCGTGAGTAAGCTCGTTAAAGGTAGACAATGACAACAACGCGAGCTGCTAAGTAAGCCTATATGTGTAAGGTTGAGCAAGCAAAGAATGGGGAATAACGCAAGAGAAACGCGACATTAAAACTGCATTAGAGGGAACTTAAAGGGATAGTTCACTTTGAAATTAATTTTTGATATGTTTTAGCTTACCTCAAGGGCATCCAAGATGGAGGTGTCCTTGTTTCCACAGTATTTTCAATTTTGATATTTTTAGGTCAAACCGTTCTTGTCTATCAGTCATATAATGGAGGTCTATGGTCACCACCTCAAAGAGCATGCACAGAGAAGTCCAAATTAAACATGATTTAATGACTCGTAAATGTAAGTACACATTGATGGCCTAAGACACAAAACGAGCGGTTTGTGTGAGAAAACGAACAGTTTTTATATCGTTTTTACCTCTTGTAACCACATGTCTGTTGATATATCGAAATCGTCTTCCATTGCGATTTCCTGTATATAACTAAATATGTTTAGATCTTAACAAATCATTAAATCATGTTTAATGTGGACTTCTCTGTGCATGCTCTTTGAGGTGGTGACCATAGACCTCCATTATATGACTGATAGACAGAACGGTTTGACCTAAAAATATCAAAATTGAAAATACTGTGGAAACAAAGACACCTACATCTTGGATGCCCTTGAGGTAAGCTAAAACATACCAAAAATTAATTTCCTATCCCCTTTAAGTGGCACGTGGTCAGTGCGATCGTAAGACTGCAGGAACAGCGGGATCAGTTTAATAGCAACTAGGGAAATATTTTTAAATCATGAAAGCGAAAACATCCTTTTATGTTTAAACCTCATTATTTGTATGCATATATATTTGCATGAACGACAGTGAAAAAAATAGTATCTAACTTGTCACTCAGCCCATCTTATTACATTTTTTAAGCCTGGTTTAATTTGCAATCGCCCCACACATGCCCAGCACCGCATCTCTCCTGAGAGTGGACCAGTTGGACCTTTGCATATTGAACCTTCCTAATAATGTGGCACTGATTGAGGCCTTTGAAATGTAGGCATGGGTCTGAAGCGGGTCCATGGGTGGATGGTGGATTGGTTGGACCTGACAGCTCTAAGCATGGTGATAGGGGCTGCGTTCCTGCATGCCTCGGGGTCTTTAGTGTGAAATGCCAGGGTAAACTTAGAGATGGTTCGATTGCAATGACATGGATGTGGCTCGGGTGCCCGGGAGCAGCTGGGCAAGGTTGGCACATGATTGCCATTGGGAGTTTGTGCCGCAGGGCATCGCCGGCTTCCAGTGCTTCAGTCGGATCCCACAATTCTCCATTACAATTGTACATTAAGTTGCCTTCACTTCACATCCAACCCACAATATCTACAAAACCCAGAGCAGCTGTACATGTAAAAGGACACCGCCAGCCAATGTGTGTCTTATTAAAAAGCAAAAAATTTAATCATTGCAATGGAAATCATTGCTTTTAAAACTCCAAGCTTTTTACATATTATGGAGTACTTTGTTTTCTTTTTGTCTTTATTTCTAAATGAAGTGATGCAAAGCACCCAGGATTGTTCAGTGTTCATTCATGGTGTTGTTCCAATGCCAATGTTATTGGAGTTCTTTCAATGGAACATAAAAGGAAAAAAAAAATCTTCTGGTTTTTTATGCATCTTGTCAAGCTCATGAAATACACAAAACACTATAAAAGTATCATAAAGCTATAGCATGTGACTTTCTGAAGCCAATACTCAAGATTACAAGACAAAGTTATGTGGCTCACTTTTAATTCAAGTACTTAAAAGCTTATTAAAGAACAGTCAAGTTCATTTAGGTAAATAAAAATGACATACAAACACATATACGACGCTTGATTTTAAATCCAAATGAATATGTATACATGAAAGCACATTAGCCTACTGCAATTAGTGTTTTTTCACTGTTGCACTTTAATGCATTTCTCTGTCGCTCTCATGTGGATGCACAAATGCATGTGATTTCCGGTCCTGGTTTTTGACCTGTGGGATGTGCAAACATATTAATTAGACGTTATAGATTAAAGCCTGTGAGATGCAGGTGATGTCACATAACAACTCTAATTGCATTAATTAGGGTAATTAAGGCTAGACATTTGGCAAAAGCATCTTGTGTAGCCCTGCCTGATGTCATATTTTCCTGTCGTGCCATGTTTCAGAGCTCAGCGTCCATGTGTGGCGGTGTCTGCTGGCATCAGCATAACTGTGTTCATTTACCCTGAGAGAACAGGAGACATAAGCTCTGTTCCAGCGCCTAGTGAGCTGCCTACGTTTTAAGGCATCATATGTGTGTTCCCGACACGAAAGCTGTTCCAAAAGGTAGGCAGTGTAATTATGCTGGCTTCTTAAAGTCACAATGAAACAAAATGGACAATTCTTGTTTTTTCCAGGATTTTTCTCCATATAATGGACTTCAATGGGAACCAAACGGTTCAAGGTCCAAAAGACAGTTTCAGTGCAAACTGTTCAAAGGGCTTTAAAAATGACACCAGATGATGAATAAGGGTCTTATCAAGCGAAACGATCGCTTATTTAAAAAATAAATAAAAAAGTGTACGTTTTATAGGCACAAATGAATCGTTTTTCGAGTCATTTTGTTCATTTCGTTTGTTGAATATACCAAATGCCTCGAAAAAAGATTCGTTCATTTTGATTGTGAGTGAGCATCGCAAGAATTCCAGTCAACTCGCTCCGTGTCCAATTAAAACAAAAATAATTCACATGCACCGTTTTCTTCATGTAAATTCTTCCTTTAATCCAAACTCGTTAGTAAATAAAACAAAGAAAAGAAAAGAAACCAAATATAATCTTAAATCCTAAATATCACGGATGCGGTAAAGAAAACTGTGCGACTCCACTCTATTTCCTATACAGAACGCACAACCGCCTCACTTACAGTCGCACTTCTTAAAGGGCCAGAGTACAATTTTTACACTTACCAAATTTCAAGGTAAATATAGAGAATATTTGTCTAATTAGTACACACAAAGAAAGAAAGTTACAATCAAAACACAAATATTAAAGGGTTAGTTCACCCAAAAATGACAATTCTGTCAGTATTTACTCACCCTCATGTTGTTCCAACCCCCGTAAGACCTTCGTTCATCTTCGGAACACAAATTAAGATATTTAAGATATTAAGATCGCTCCTGCATACAGTCCATAGGCTTCTTGAGGGACTGGCTCTTGCTGTCCTCGAAAAGTCATTAAAGACATCGTCAAAATAGTCCAAGTGACTACAGGGGCTCAATCTTAAGTTTATCAAACGACGAGAACACTTTTGTGCGCAAAAAAACAACAAAAATAACGGCTTTATTTCAACTATTCACTTCCTTCTCCATGAGCCTGTAAGTCAGTTAACGTAGTGTGATTGCGTAGAGCTACGTCACACGTAGGCTCACTATTGGCCGACGCTGGTCATGTGTGTGTGATGCGTGTGACGTACAATAACAGAAGCTTACGCTATTAAACTAGTAACCTGACTCGCGCAGAGGGAGAAATAAACGAATATTTGAAATAAAGTCGTTATTTTTGTTGTTTTTTTGCGCACAAAAGTGTTCTCGTCGTTTGATAAACTTAAGATTGAGCCCCTGTAGTCACTTGGACTATTTTAACGATGTCTTTAATGACTTTTCGAGGACAGCAAGAGCCAGTCCCTCAAGAAGCCTATGGACTGTATGCAGGAGCGATCTTAATATCTTAAATATCTTAATTTGTGTTCTGAAGATGAACGAAGGTCTTACGGGGTTGGAACAACATGAGGGTGAGTAAATACTGACAGAATTTTCATTTTTGGGTGAACTAACCCTTTAAAATACTGAAATACAACAGATAATATGAAATAATTGTCACTGAACAAAAGCAAAATTAGGCTCCTACACAGAGCATTTGTGCTTATAAAACTGTTTCGCTAGATAAGACACGTATTCATCGTCTGGTTTCGTTTAACGCATCATGTTTTTAAAATTAATGTGCCCTCATAATCTTTCATCAAAATAACCCGACATCTCTTCTCTGATGATGCGTTTACTGGCGTTAGGGCGGGGCCTCCTGTCACTCACATGAGATCCAAACCACAACCATCCAATCAATTCCCAATGGACAAAATCAAGCTCCGGCCTACATTTGTTCTTGTTCGAGAGGCCGTTTCACTCAAATACACAGTTCGTCACAATAGGGAAGACAAGCCTATCGCAACTTCCATTTCATGCCAATTTTAAATATATATTCTTCAAATCCCATAATGCATTGCGATGAGCATCCAAAATGTAGAGTATAACTTATTAATGAAATATTTGTGTGTTGTATTTGTATACTTGCACATACAAACGTAAAATGCAAAATCCGTTGTGATAATGTAGGCAGTAAATGGCGAGAAAGAAAGTGGAGAAATGATGGATTTCTTCCAGGAATGAATGCCAGGTTTTAATGGGGAGAAGCTCATCATTTGTCTTTTCCTCAGCTTTCGACACATGGCTTTCAAGTGCACAAGGGGAAAGAGGAAGAGGAAATGGAACTCTCTTTAAGAATTCATCACTCTCAGAGATGCAGGAAGTGCCCGCGGGAGCCATTTTGTTTCTCGCATTGTGCAGAGCGGAGAGCAGCGAAGAGAGAGAATCTGGGCACGGATGAGCGTGAATTCTGAATGTCACTCCGACTCCAGAGAGTCTCTAATTGATTTGGGACTTTGATTCTTCGCTTATTCTGGGATCACAACGCTCGGAGAGACACTCCCTCAAGCTTTTAAATGTCTTCTGTTAAACATGACACAGATGCCGAGCAAAACTTTTTAAAAAGAGCTGTTTGAAATAGTGTACATATATACTCTGGTTCTTTTTTGGCATCTATGATGATCAATGATGATAGAATAGCTTTCAATTATATATAAGGTTCTATAGTGGGGAAAATGGTCTTTACATTATTAAAATGTTAAGAAAAATGGGATATTTTAAGAGAAGTTTTTGTTCTTCTATGGCTTAGAGGTGGAACCTTTCTTTTGCAGAACGAAAACGTGCACACTGTAAGAAGAAAATCCGAATAAAATGGATAATATTCTGACAGAAATTGACCTTTTCTGTTAAGTTCTTTCAGCCCGAGAACACAACACAATGCAAATCGCATGGATAAAACCCCTGTGAAAATATATGAAGAGTTCAGATGCAAAAGCCTCTAAGTGCCATTTGAAATTTTCTTCTAAAATGGCCATTTTTATCAAGCTTGTATATTTAAGTTCAGTAATTTCACTTAAATGGCAATGAAGATTACCTATTAATTGTCATTTAAGTGAAATTACTGAACTTAAATATACAAGCTTGATAAAAATGGGCATTTTAGAAGAAAATTTCAAATGGCATTTAGAGGCTTTTGCATCTGAACTCTTCATATATTAAGAAATAGTTCAAATTAACATACATTATGCTGTATTTTACAGACTGAATTGGACCTTCCATTTCCATTATATAACATAATATGTCACTTAAAGTCAAAAGAAAATTCACTCTGAAGTGATAGAACTGGATGACCAGAGAGAAAGAAACTGAAAAGGTCTAAATGTTTGAAAATGCAATGTTGGAGAGATTCTGGCCTGGGCTTTTGCTGGATTTCATCCGCCCGCTGTGCCTAACTCTGCTGGCCAGGCTAGAGTAATCGCTCCACCAGCCTTGCACTGTCTGCATGAAGATAAATGAGACAATTAGAGCTTCTCTGTTATCAATTACACATCCAGGACGGCTGTTTTACATCAAACACTGCAATTGCGATTCACTGCGAATCCAGATTCTTTTGTTCAGACTCCCATCGGGCACCAATCTAAACTGAGGATGCCAGTTTTAGGTAGATTGTTTTTTTGGACGTTGTTATTGTACATTCAAGGCCAATTTCGGATGTTTCGGGATCTTGTGATTTTTGCTTCTGTGATTGCCTAGAATTCAAACTCCCACACACATATGCACACAGAGAGCGTATACAGAAGTGGGAGAGGGGTCTCGGGCTACAATTTAGGGGGTGCAGGTGGCGCTAAGCCGGTATGGGCTCTGCCCGCTGTCCCTGCGTGATGCCAGCGTACTTGCACACATACACACACATACACTGATGATGCCAATACCATCTGTCATCGGTGAGAACATCTGCAGCTCAAGGTGCCCTTGTCACCCATAGTTAAAGTAACGAGAGGGAGAGATAAAACACAAATACAGATCTTATTAGGATCAACCAAAATGCAACTCAGCTGAAATAAACCTGCATCATGTTTTGATGAAATTACAATTTGTCCAGACAGTCATTGTGAAGAGACGACTCGACGCCGGCGATATGTTATGCCCTAAATTAATACATGATTAACTGTATTTTTTTCAATGAAATTCAAACAAATCAATAGGCCTATATTGTGCCCATAGCCTATACTTGGTAGCTTCTATAGATTGAAATGTTTACAAAGCTTCCACTGATATGTTTATTTAATGTTTATTGCTTGAGAAAAAAGTATAGCCTAATAAATGAGCGATTCAATCTGCATGTCATGTTTTGAACGACATGAAGGATTTGAAAATATATGCTAAAATTAATAGTGGATAACCCCGATTAATTGAGAGCTGTCGGGGCGGATTTCCCGGGAAACTTCATAGGCTACTTCCGTCCGTTCGTGTGTACGTCATGATTGTAAATAAAGGCCCCGTCTGCGCGTGTATGGTGAGGAGGAGTATCGTGTTCGTGTGGTAGGCCTAGTTGTTTTAATAGATGTTATAGGATATCTGTCTCTTTTTCTTTATTTTATTATTTTTCAGGAGGGCGATAAGTTCACTTATAACATATGTAGACTAGCCTATACAAGCCTCAAGTCAGATTAATCGCGCGCAGAACAGCAAAGCAAACCAAGACAGCAAACTGACATTGAATCAACGTGGAAACGACGTCTCTCATGATATTGAAACAACGTTGATTTTGCTCATCGAATTAACGTTGAACCAACGTCAGACGCGGCATTCTTCAAAGCTAAATGAAAATCGAAATTGGTTTGCTGTCATAACCTTGAAACAACGCGTTGATTTCAAGTTGATTTTCCGTTAGTTTTGAAAGAATGGCGCGTCTGACGTTGGTTCAACGTTAATTCGATGAGCAAAACAATGTCAGATCAACGTTGTTTCTATGTCATATTTCCACGTTGATTCAATGTCAGTTTGCTATCTGGGAAGCCTATGTAGCCTAATAATAACCAAACTATTTATTCCACGTAATTTAATGCTTTAACCGCCAGAGGGCCAATCATAGCGTTGAGCAATTCATATATAGAAATGAAATGAGTAAAACATAAATTAATTACAAAACGAATTAATTAGGCCTATGTTTTGTTTAATATAGAATAGCTTCTTCCCAACAAAACAACTAAAATCACGCTTTCTTTTAGACGTAGCCTATACTTTGTTCTTTAATTCTTCTTGAAGGTTCTTTTATAGATTATTTTTTTCTGTTCCTTTTTGTTTGATTCTTTAGAAACACAGATGGTTTCTTTTTCATCTCTCTATCTCACACACACTGCCTCCCATCATCTGACAGGTGCAGAACAAACACACACACACACAAGTTATCAATGACATACGTCTCCTGAGAATGACAGTAGTCAGGGGCATTAAGACTCTGCCAGGCTGAGTTTGGCTCTGTATGAGTCTTTTGATAGAAACACCTGCAAGATGGCTGAGTTTATCTGTCTTTAACGCCTCTCCTGTCTTGGCATGGACTCTATAACACTTCGGAGACAAGAAAAACAGAGGAGAGGGGGCTTTTATTCTGCTTAAGGTTGAGTGATCACTAGAACCATGCGTGAGACAGGGGGTTTTAAGCTTGAATACATCCACTCATATGTGCTCCTCCTGATTAAGTGTTTACATGTTTTTTTTTATTTTTTTTATATATGTGTACATATGAAAGTGTGTGAGGCAGATGGCATGGCTGGGTAGCTATGCCAGTTTCTGAAATATATTCAGTGTTGTGTTCCATCTGTGACCCTGCATGCCAAAACCTGGCCTGACCCTAAATCAGTCTAAGAACAAGCAAATATATAATGGTAATTTATATATATATATATATATATATATATATATAATGGCGTATTATGCATCTCTTCTTTAATGTTTACCTTTTAAATACCTTTAGTCTATAGATTAGTATGATAGTATTAGGCCAACTATTTGTTATCCTGGACCAAGACTTTCAATCGAAGCTATGAAAATCTATTATGAAATTAATTTTAAATGTATAAAACTATATGAATAAAAAACCATTTCAATATGTATTTGATTATTTTTAAAGTGATTTTCAAATGACTATCTTTGTCTCTTACTTTCCACCACAAGGAATTTGGTTTCCTAATTGTTTTTAATTATTATTTTTATTTTGTTATTGTTATTATTTTTTAATGCTCCTGGTTATCAAGGAAAAAAATCTGAATGGAAAAGTTATGATGTGTGAAGGAAACCACTGGTGAACAAAATATTGTATAGTGCATAATTTCGAGTCAAACTGCACTAAATTGTAAAAATAGGCCTAGTGTAAAAATATTATGTCCACAGGCCTAAATATGTATCAAATCAGCACATAGGCTACTACTAACAGTTTGACTTTCTGAAGGTTAAGCACATTACACGATGTAGAGGAAAATAACAACATATGACTTTCTTTTATTTTATATTTTAGAGTTTAAAGTGTTTTTGGCGCCGATTCTGGAAAAGTGTCACGTGACTGTGTTTGCTCGCCCGGACTCTTGCGGCCTCTGGAGTCAGTCAGCAGGTTCATCGGTAAGTACTGTTAAGCTTTATTAGTCCAAGTGCTCCTTTATGACACGGTGAATCCTGTCTGAGATCTGTGCAGACTCAGAGGTCGGGCTCATACCTGACATTTGAGGTTTACCTTTGTCGCTTTAATTTTGCTGTTGTTGAGAAAGCTCAAAATGAGATCTACCACGAAATAAACGGCTGGTTTCAGTTAGGCATAACCATATTGACGAGATTTTTAATTGATCAGAAGAACTTGTGTATCCTGCCAAGAAGACGTTTTAAAGATTAATTCGACTTAGCTACTTTTATAACCTGTAATTAATGTTTTGTTCAAAACAAACAGAAGTTATTCCATGTAGGCCTATTATTAAATCGAGTGTTGTACCAAACCATTGAATACACTAGAGGGCGCCAGAGGTTATTTTGAAAATGAGTTTAATTTTCTATATAACCTAATATAGATCTACAAAAAAACTTAAAACGTCACCGGTCTCAATTTATTATACTCTGACAAGTGTGTTTGTGCTTATGCTTATTGTGTGAACAGATACTACTTGTATTGGACAGTTATTATTATATCTATATATCTATATTTCACTATAGAGTTTTGCTTTTGATGTCAACAGGTTTGTGTGATGGCTTGGGTTTAGAGATAGGCTTTAGCAAATGCAATCACCCTCCTTTTTATATTTAATTTTTTTTTTATTGAATGTGGAATCACCCTCCTCTCTAACATGTGTAATGTCTTCCATAAAATATAGTGAAACATCCGAATTCACGTTTAAATGAGACTAAGTTTGGAAGAGACCCAGTACTGTATGCATTAAAAGAAAATACATTTAAACTATGTTTTACATTTAAAATTTTTACAATGTTCCTATATTGTTAAGACACTGCAGGTAGATATTATTAAGGATTTAAACCTTTGCTGTATATTGCTTTACAATTCTGTTTGCAGTCATTTTGACCTCTGCATAAAAATAATTAAAAAATTTTAGAAAAGTGCAATAAGTAAAATTGCTGGGTTGTTTCAACCCAGGTTTGGGTCAAATATTGACAAACCCAACCATTGGGTTTAAAAATCTTATTTAAAAAAATTAAACCCAACGGTTAGGTTTGTCCATGTTTGACCAAACATGCTGAAAAACAACCTTGTGAATATCGATAAATAATGAAAAAAACCCGAATGTTTGGGTTGTAAAGTATGTTGACGTAATATGAGCAGTGTGTTTTAGGTGAAAATATTCATGAAAGTTGAAGAAATCTTAATATGACCCTATAAAAGTTAAACAAGCGTAAATGTGGGGGCCTTTTGACGTTTTAAAGTGCAGTTGTGTGTGTGGTAGTTATAATGATGCAGTCTAGTATTTCTCAACATTCTGGGCATCTAGAGTGCCTGAGACTTAAAGGAACCTGGCATCGGTTTTTACAACACACACACACACACACACATAGTTTGCTTTATAAGGTGCCCACCGATACCATGGCAACCCCCATGTTCTCAGTGAGAAAGGATACCGTATGCCAAATAAATGCCATGGTAACTTAAAAAAGAACAACATGTTGCCCGGCAACCTTTGAAAGTTATTACGGGAAATAAGTGGGTACAGAGAAATTGATAGGGTGTTAAAAAGAAACGGGGGAGGGGGAAGAGTGTGTATCCTTTTTTTTTTCTTTCGGGGGCGAATTAAAATCAAACCATGATTAAATGTGTGTGGACACAATTACTCATTTGTGGTGATCAGCAAAGTTATTGTATATGGATATACATTTTGTTTGAGTTTAGTAGAGGCTCTCATAGGTCTAATACACACCGCTGTGTGTGTATGCATGTGAAACCAGGAGGTTTGAAATGTGCTCTTGTAACATCAGCTAGGCTTACATATTATCATTCTCAGAGATTCATATACTCTACATAAAATAAATAGTTGTGCTGTCAAACGATTAATCCAAAATAAAAGTTTGTGTTTACATAATATATGTGGTTGCACTGTGTATAATTATTTTGTATATATATAAATACACACACATGCTTGTATATGTAGGAAATAAATATTATTTATATATCAAATATTTATATTATGTAATATAAATTATATATAAATCTATATACAGTATATACATGAAAATATTTCTTAAATAGATACAAGCATGTGTGTGTATTTATTTATATATTTAAAATAATTATACACAGTGCACCCACATATATTGTAAACACAAACTTTTATTTTGGATGCGATTAATCGTTTAACAACCCTAAATAAAACTAAGTGTGATATTATAAAAAGACAAATTTCAGATCATCATAAGAAATCAAAGATGTTATTAAAGAAGTTTAAAAATAAAGATGCCTACCATTTGAATATTTATCTATTTCTATTTTAAAATGATATTTTTTTCCCCTAATTAAGTCTTTTAAATTATTATTTTTATTATGTTGTCAAGGAAAAAGTGTCTTTGAAATATACAAATAAGGTGAACAAAATATTTTATTATGCATAATTTTGCACACTAATTAACAGTATTTCTACAGTTACATTAGACATTTTTTTCTAGTTGTATAGAAATACATTTTTATAGAGCTTATCACAATAAATTTTGCAGGAAAGATCAGAAAGAAACACTGAAGCATACATTACGTCTCACAAGTTAGATTTTTTTTTTAATTTTTAAAAAAGATTTAAAGTTAGATTTCAAGTTAGAGTCAGTAAGATTTTTATTTTGAAAGAAATTAATACTTTTATTTAGCAACGATGCATTAAATCGATTAACAGTATTTATAATGTTAC
The DNA here is from genome assembly GCF_016745375.1 of Pimephales promelas. The sequence continues at coordinate 4,293,765 of NW_024121100.1, read as the reverse complement.
AAAATATTTCTATTTTACTAATACATTTGTATTAATCAACACAAAAATATGACTGTTTTCAACACTGATAATAATCATAAATGTTTCCTGAGCATCAAATCATCATATTTGAGTGATTTCTGAAGGATCATGTGACTGGAGTAGGCTAATGATCATATTACATTTTGATATATATTAACATAGAAAGCATTTCATTTAAGTTGTTATAATATTTGACTGTATTGCAGTTTTTACTGTGTTTTTGATGCCGCATTTGGTGAGCAGAGTCAAAAACATGAATGAAATGAAAAAGTAAATCAATAAAAATAGATTTATTCTTATTTTTTACTGTTAAAACACATTTTAGCATTCCCTGTAGTCCGCTGTGGCTCTGTCGCTGACGCCCGGTATGAAATCAACCTCATTACTCTGTTAAATTCGGTGTGTGTTTACATTTATGTGCTTGGCAGACACTTTCTTAACAAAGCCACGGTGAAGAAAGTGCATTTGTTGTGGTGTGACGATGATTGCTCGAGCTGATCGCTGGGGGACCAATTTGAGCAGTAAGACAAAACCACAGCATGCTAATAAGAATGTAATTCCAACAAGACTTTAGAGCGGCACAATAAAGGAACTGTAATGTTTTCTTGGTAGGATTAGACAGTGTGCATTTCGAAAACTATATGTTTGTGTGTCTCTCTCGCTCTCTCTCTCTCTCTCTCTCTGTGGTTGTAGCTTTCCATATAGCCTGGAGTGATATGGGCCTGGTGCCCGATCTCAGCTCTCTCTCTCTCTCTCTCTGTGTGTGTGTGTGTGTGTGTGTGTGTCCGTTGAGGCGCAGGCAGATTAGACCAGGAATTGCTGCCACAAAAGCGCCCTGTCTAGTGCTCTTTAATTCCTCTAAATTAGCACCTCGCGCCAGGCACTTTACACACTCGCACACACACACACACACACACTCACTGAGGCAGTGCCATGCTTTTAACTGCCTTGATAATCACAGCGTCGACTAATAGTCTTTCTCTCACACTTTCCTCGCTCGTACAGGCAGACAGACAGACCCTCTCACACGTTTTCTCGAAGTCTTGGCGTCGTCTGAGGTTTGTCCGTCCTGTGAGACGCAGCTCTCGGTTAGCAGCTAATGTGAAGCTCATAGCGCCGGACGCTCTAATGCCCTTTAATTCACTTACCAGCGCTGAACTAACACAATACCTCTGTAGACACAACCAACCAACGTCTCGAATCCCTTTAACTCGGACATTGTGTTGTGTTGTTGATAAAATACAGTTTGTCCCGCAGCTATCTATCTATCTATCTATCTATCTATCTATCTATCTATCTATCTATCTATCTATCTATCTATCTATCTATCTATCTATCTATCTATCTATCTATCTATCTATCTATCTATCTATCTATCTATCTATCTATCTGTTTGTCCCTTTATCTGTCTGTCGTTCTATCTATCTATGTCTGTCATTCTGTCTGTCTCTTTATCCGTCTGTCTCTTTATCTGTCATTCTGTCTGTCTGTTTATCTGTCTGTCGTTCTGTCTATCTATTTATCTTTCTGTCTGTCTATCTCTTTATTTGTCTGTCTATCTATCTGACTGTCTGTCTCTTTATCTGTTGTCCTGTCTGTATTTGTAGGTCTATCTATCTATCTATCTATCTATCTATCTATCTATCTATCTATCTATCTATCTATCTATCTATCTATCTATCTATCTATCTATCTATCTATCTATCTATCTATCTATCTATCTATCTATCTGTCTATCTCTCTTTCTGTCTCTTTATCTATCTATCTCTTTATCTGTCTATCTTTCTATCTCTTTGTCGGTCTGTCTTTCTATCTATCTTTCTTTCTGTCTGTCTCTATCTGTCTCTCAGTCTCTTTATCTGTCGTTCTGTATTTGTCGCTCTGTCTCTTTATCTGTCGTTCTATCTATCTATCTCTTTCTGTCTGTCTCCCTATCTTTCTGTCTATCTATCTCTCTTTGTCTGTCTATCTATCTTTCTGTCTGTCTTTCAGTCTATCTATGTCTGTCTGTCTCTTTATCTGTCTATCTATCTGTCTGTCATTCTGTCTCTTTATCTGTCATTCTGTCTATCTTTCTGTCTGTCTATATCTATCTGTCATTCTATCTATCTATCATTCTGTCCGTGTCTCTTTATCTGTCATTCTGTCTGTCTATCTCTTTATCTATCTGTCTGTCTATCTATCTCTCTTTATGTCTGTCTGTCGTTCTTTCTATCTCTCTGCCTGTCTGTTTATCTGTCTGTCGTTCTATTTATCTATCATTCTGTCTGTCTGTCTATCAGTCTGTGTATCATTGTATCTGGTATATCTCTCTGTTTTATCTGTTGTTCATCAGGAAGTTTTGATATGTTTCTTTGTCTTTACACTGATTACTGACATCTGTTGGTGTGGATGCATGGGTTTCAAGCTCTGCCTCTCGAGTCTCGAGCTCAACTTTCATGTGTTGTTGGAGGTACATGCAGGTGTGTAACCTGTCCTTCAGTCTTTCTGCTGGGTGTGGTGTCATATTTTGTTGTATATATTGATATAGTTCCCATTGCTCTGCTGGTGGGGCATTGCTCTTCCAAAGTCATGGGTTGGATTCCCAGAAAACACAACCCGATAACATGCACACCTTGAAGGCATTGCAACTCGCTTTGGGTGATGTAGCACCTGCCAAATGAATAAATGTTTATTTCTGTTTGCTTACTTTGCTGCTCAAATGTTTAATGATAATAATCTTGAGCATTGACAAAAAGCTCTATACTGTTTATATATTTTTACTATTATCAGTCGTTATCATCATTGTTGGTCATGTGACCCCATGTACATTTTTATGCTTCTGCAAAGCGACATATTTTGCATTTAAATCATATTTTTCAAAATAAATATTATTTAATAATGAATAAGACAATATAAAGGAGCATTTAACTTACTAAGTAATATTCTTGCGTGTGTATGTGTGTAAAGCATGCTGCATGTAGAGATCTATTCACTAATCCCCACTGCCCTCTGCATCTGCACACACACACACACAGTGTGCTATCTGGGGCAGCAGAAGGTCTGGGCATGAGTTTTGCACTGTTGGCATCACAGCCTGGGCACTGGCACTCATGAGACTGAGAGAAAGCTGGGTGTGGTGTGTGTGTGTGTGTCTTAGTATACTAATGAAATTAAGAGAAGTGGCGAGGAAAGAAACAAGATGGGTATATACAGTATACTATACATAGCATAGACATACTAAAGCAATGTTCATAAATGACTGGGACAAGACAGAGACGTCGAGTTAGACAGAAAAAGGTGGAGTAATTGATTGTTGGGTTTAGGGACAGTAATTAAACACCACCAATCATTTTTTGTCACAGTTCGACTGATATTTGTAATCTCTTCCTATCTGAGAGGGCAGATGCCCAGGTCATCCGGCAACAGCTGGCTCTCCATGTGCTGCGACCAAGTGTTGGAGGGTGTGTGTGTGTGTGTGTGTGGTTTCAGCAAGTCATCATAAATATTCATTGTCTCATTGAAATTTTATTGCCAAATGATTCTCACTAATGCCAAAGAATTAACTATCCGTTGGTTTTGTCCTCATGCTCTTCTCTGTAGCTCTTTTCTGTATTTCTATTATAACAAAGCTTTTTATGCATGACTATAAAATGTAACTAAATACACACACACAAATATATATATATGAAGAGTTCAGATGCAAAAGCCTCTAAATGCCATTAGAAATTTTCTTCTTTAATGATGATTTTTATCAAACTTGTATATTTAAGTTCAGTAATTTCACTTAAATAACAATTAATAGGTAATTATCATTGCCATTTAAGTGAAATTACTGAACTTAAATATACAAGTTTGATAAAAATCATCATTAAAGAAGAAAATTTCAAATGGCATTTAGAGGCTTTTGCATCTGAACTCTTCATATACATACACACATTCCTGACCATTCAAATTAATTGCATATATCAGTATTTGTTGATACCTTAAATTATACAAAAAAAGAGCAACAAAATAAAAGTGCAAAATAAAAAAAAGGAAAGTACAGAAGCTTTGGAAGTCAACTTTTTTTTTTTCTTGTGGCGTGAGCACATAATCAGGGGCCGTTTTAATATAAAAAATGTTTTAAATGCATATTTTATACAGTTAAATATATCAAATGTATGTGTTATATTCTACTTTATGATCATATATTGTTAACGTTCTGTTAAGTTTATTCAGTACTGCTTTTTTAAAGTCCAGAAGAAGTTATAATTTCTCAACGTTTTTGATCGTTCTGGCCTCTTGGAAGATTTATTTTCCTCTGACTCTTGCTGTCAGGAATTCATGAGAACTGAAATAACAACAGCAGATCTATACAGGTATGACTCCTTCATAAATTCTGATTGATGCGAATCAGTCACTTGTAATCAGGGCCAGATGGAGAACTGGAAAGAAAACGGCTGAAGCTCACAATACAGAGATGAGAAATGGAGTAAGAACCTGTAAACTTTAAAAGACAGAAAACAAAATGAAAGATGTAAAGCCCAGGTATTGTAAGGGAAGAGAGACGGGTAGAAAAAGAGTGAAAAATAAAAACATAAGCAGAATTCATTAGGCTTGAGTTAAACAGGACATCATCCAAAAACTGAAGAAAGAAAAGCGTTAAGAACAAAAGCCTCCCAGTCAGGAGTCGCAAACTCAACAAAACTTTAGCTATAAAATGGCTTTATTAAACTAATTCTTGCCTTGTTGCACACCAAGTGTGCTTCAAAGCTACAGCCAGCCAAGAGTAAAACAGCCGTGTTAACACTGTATGCCCTTGAGTCAAATCTGAATAATGCTTCATGAATAATGTTGAAAAGGTAAAACAGAAGGACACATTGTAAAAAAACAACAACAACCACATCTTCATGTCAACGTCTTTTTGTTTGTTTGGAATTGTTTTATTCGCCTGAGACTTTCCAACAAAATCAGAAAGGTTTTAATCTTTTCACATCATGTGCCATTTTTACCTGGTTTTTGCCATTTAAAAGTAGCTCTGGTGTTACATTCCAGGATTTTCTCCATATAATGGACTTCAATGGGAACCAAACGGTTTAAGGTCCAAAAAACAGTTTCAATGCAGCTTTAAACGACAGCAGACGATGAATAAGGGTCTTATCTAGCGAAACGATCGCTCGTTTAAAAAAATAAATAAAAACGTTTAAGTTTTATAAGCACAAATGCTCACCTTGCTCTGTTCTGTGATTCGCGTCTCCTGTTCGAACTCGTTTATCAACATGAACAAATCTTTTTTTCAGTCCTAGATTCATCGCCTGGTGTCGTTTAAAGCCCTATGAAGCTGCACTGAAACTCTCATTTGGACCTTGAACCGTTTGGTTCCCAATGAAGTCCATTATATGGAGAAAATCCTGGAATGTTTTCGTCAAAAACCTTAATTTCTTTTCGACTGAAGAAAGAAAGAGGTGGACATGAGTAAATTATCAGCAAAAGTTTTTTAAAAGTGAACTACTCCTTAAGTTAGACAAAACCAAATTTGTTTGTAATTGGACATTGTTATTTATATTATAACTATGAGTCTTTCTACAGTCCTTGCAATCTACATAAATCTGAGCTCAGAATACACAAACGCAATGCATCCAGCAATCCTGTTTCACACGCCAATGACCCCCTATAGCATCTGCCCGAAAGCCCTCGGCTCTGAAAGACCCCAAAGAGCCAAAGTCAACGCCCTCGACTCTTCAACAGCGGCTGGATTGGTGGCGTCCACCCAGGAGTCTGACCTCTTGCACCGCAGGGGCTTCCAGAAATGAGGTAACAAGGGCCAACGGAGACCATGTTGTCATCAAACCATTGGTTCCTTGGTCAACCTCATGCATTTGACTAGTAAGAGGCAGGAAAATTCATAGGCAATGGGACAACTTTTTAGAAAAATCTCAAACTAAATGAACGAAATAGTCCAAAGTGGCATATTTGAGTGTTTGTCCGGTGGGCTTTAGCTGTAAGTGAAGGACACGAGTTGAAGAGCAGCCAGTGACCCTAGGCGGATCCCAGGCCAAACGCCACGGGCAGTGTGCTCAGCTGATAAGGTCACTTTGCGGTGATCCAGTACAACAGAACATGATTTGGCTTTTAAGGAACATCGTTTGTGTGGAGTTGCTGGTGGTCCAGGCTTAGCTCATCACAGACAGGCCTCGGGTTAAGATTGAACTTTACCCTGATTGCAGTCAGAGTTGTGTGAGATGCACCTGGTCTTCAGCTGGTTGAAGAGTCCATCATTGCAGTGGGGTATTATTAGGCCAACGCAGAAGTTTACGTCACCCTGGTTCCCTCGACAAAAATCAAGTAGGACTTTTTTTCCATTGGCTTTTGGATTACTGCATAAGCTCAGTGACCAACAAAAGTTTGATTCTTGAACGTTTTGAGATGATTTTTTGAAGCCTAAATACAAAGCTGAATGTAGGCTTTTCTGACTTTATTTAAACACGTTTTCCCTGAAAGTGTGAGTTAGAATAGTTTGCAAGAGTGCGAGAGGTGAAAGCGGACAATGGTGAGTTTACCGGTTTAATGTACTCGCCAAACTAACTTTTTAATCGACTGCCTTTCTCAAGACAAGTAAAAGATTTAATAATACCACAAGGGAGTATTATTGAAGTATGTTATGCCGTTAAACAAAACATGAAAAATTCTTGAGCTTGTTTTTCACCACAGACCTTATTTCAGGCATTTAACCAAAAACCCATTGACTTCAGGATGTTGGAACCAGAAGTGCTAAAATGCTACAAAAATACATCTGCGTCCCGAATCACATACTCTCTCCAGTTGGTACTTAAAGGATTAGTTCACTTTCAGAAAAACTTTTGCTGATAATTTACTCACCCCCATGTCATCCAAGATGTCCATGTCATTCTTTCTTCAGTCGAAAAGAAATTAAGGTTTTTGATGAAAACATTCCAGGATTTTTCTCCATATAATGGACTTCAATGGGAACCAAACGGTTCAAGGTCCAAAAGAGTTTTAGTACAAACTGTTCAAAGGGCTTTAAACGATTCCAGACGATGAATAAGGGTCTTATCAAGCGAAACGATCGCTCATTTAATAAATAAATAACAAATGCTCGCCTTGCTCTGTTCTGTGATGCACGTTCGTGACTCTGCTTTTCAAACTCGTTCATCAAAATGAAAAAATTTTTTCCTGAGTCAACTCGTTCATTTCATCAATTGAATGAACCAAATGACACGAAAAAAGATTTGTTCATTTTGATGAACGAGTTCGAACAGGAGAGTTTGCACTGAAACTGTCTTTTGGACCTTGAACCGTTTGGTTCCCATTGAAGTCGGTCATCCAGGTAATGTTAGCCTACTCTTTTTATGAGTATTGTGAATTCTGACAAACTACTTTTGTCACATCGCCTATTATACAGTAGGGAAGTGTGAGATTTCAGATGCAGCTTTAACTCTAGCTTTACACGGCAACTTTTTGACACCAGATGCTCAGTTATTAAAAGTTAAATGAATGCAAAAACTGAGTGTACTACAATGACTGTGTTATATTTGAACATTTAGTAGTGAAAATTGTGCAACAATAACAATGTCCTCCTTGTTCGCGGGAGGATTATTACACTATTTGCTTACGTAATTGCACAGGAACATGAACACTGCAATGGAAAGTATGACTTGAAAGTTCAAAATGACACAAATTGAAACATTAATTTCGGAGGGTTCTTCTGAGGCCCGTGTAGAGGCGGTTTTCCCCCTCGGAAAATTTGCCTTGTGGTTAATGCAGGCTGTGTGGGAAACAGACGTGTTAAAGCAGAGATTATTAAATGAAGGGATGTGAGTGGAAAAAAAGTTACATGTCTTTGTGGCTTTGCTAAGTAAGAAAGAGGAAGAGATTTGGATACAAATTTCGGTCATTGGACCAAAAAGAGCATTCATATATTTTGGGATTCTTTGTACATAGAAGTTTAGAGGATGAAATTAAGCCAACTCTAAAAAATGCTGGGTTATTTTGGGTCAAATATGGATAAAGTCAAACATTGGGTTAAAAATGTAACCCAATGGCCGTATTTGACCCAAAATTGGGTTAACCTTCAAACGGTCTTAGTTTCCTGTTTACACTTCTGGGCTTCAGGGTCCGCAACAATTGATTGAGTAATTATACGAAAAATATACATTTTTTAAATCATACAAATAACATATCATTTTTTTTGTTTGTTTACTTCTCATCTATTCATTAATGCTGTGTTTTTGGAGATATAAAGTACTTTTGTATCCATATACCACGCAATTCCTCAACTACACCATTAGCTTGCATATGAAATATTATTTTTATGATACATTGCATTTATGCTCAAGAACTATTCATTTCTGTGTGTAAAAATTCAGATTTATGCCGGATTTTTTTGTTGTTGAAACATTAAGAAAATATATTTCGTTTTTTCACATTTCCCATTCATTTCAATGTGGGGTCATATTGACCCTGAAAACCAAAAGTGTAAACATTTTTTTGACATACCTTCAGAACAACTGAATCAAGCCCAGTTTTTGTATGTGTGTGTGTGTGTGTGTATAGATAGATAATTTATGAAAAGTCACAAAATCTTATTCCACTGAGATGAAGGGAATCCTTTTTTTATATTAACCCTAAAACCGTATTCTGGACAAATGTAGGAAAAATAGTTTTGATTTATTTTTAAAAAATTTCCTTTGATCTGAGCGGTACAAGACTTGGCTACTTTTCCTAAGTTTGCCTCCTGAACACACACAATTTATTTTTACTCAATTCTACAATGTTAAGTGGGTGAAAAAAACTCCTTAATCTTGTATTTGGGTCAAAAATGGGCACCCATAGAAATGAATGGGAAAAAAACTAATTTAGAGCATTCGAAAATAAGCCGAAATAAGACACCAGTTGACCGAAAAGTCACTTCATCTTTAGGTTTTAGCTCTTAAGAACTTTAAAAAAATAAATAAATAAATAAAACTACATAGTAATTAATTTACATAGAAAATATGATACTTTTTGAAGTAAATAAATTCAAAAATACCCCCAAAATTAACAAAGAATACCATAAATGGATAGACAAAACTTTATCGAAGACAGTGATATAACATTTATAATAAATAAAAATTAGGATCACACCTGAGTCCTCTGTGCCCACATTTGTCCACAATTACAGGATTAAGGGTTATAAAGTGAATACGGTTTGAGGGCTATGTAAAAGTCGATTGGGGTCATATAGACCCCATGACCCGATTGAGGGCTACAACAAGCCAACATTTTTTAGAGTGTAGGTTTAAGTCACAGCAGTGAACATTTTATTACCATAATCCTTCTTTGACATATAATTCTGGAAGAAACTTCCTTTTTTTGTGGTCTACACTGACGTTTGACGAAACAACATTGGCCTTGTCATGCGCGCCTGTTGAGGCTCAGGTCACGTACGCCGAAACAACTCAGATTGTTGTAGGCCAGAATTCTGCATAGATATGGTTATCCGCACCGAAGCGCCCTCGCTGTGGTCTGCCAGGCAAATCTACAGCTATCAGACCACGAGGCCTGTGGTGGTGAACTACAGATAAATGAACTGCTCGACACACCCCTCACTAAAACACCACACACACTGCTGTCGGTCACCTGAGCTGTGGGGAAAGCTCTTTTCTAAAAGTTCCTTTCGCTCTCAGAATCGAGTTCATGATTTAAAATGATGTCGATTCCATTTCCCGTAATACAGGATATGTCCTGCAGTGAATTATGATCCAATGTGTGTCTTAAATCCATTCACACTTTCTGAAAACTGTCCTCTTTTAGATGAGAAAATGTTAAGAGCAGCAGTCGAAGCCAAGACTCGCATTCTTACCACATTGTTGCTTGGGAGTAACTGTGTTTTTCTTGTTGTTTTTTTTTCTCTCTGTCCGGCTTCCATTTCTCCTTAAAATGAACAGCAGAAGACCGTTACAGAATACCAAGAAAAGAAAAAGTGGCGGGGGGAAAAAAAGAGAGAGAATGTTTTGTAATTCAAAACGGCACTTAGAGAGCCAGATTAAAAGAAGAGAGGAGGCAGTTTTCATCTATCTCTCGCAAAAATAAATCATTAAATGCTTACACATCAGTCATGTTGTAATTTCACAGCCAATGCTTGTCCTGTCTTATTTAAGAGGTTTATATTGCAACAAGTAATGTTTTTAAATCATTTTAAATCTAGTGTATTATTAATAGTATTTTTTTTTAAATGTACACTCTAAAAAATGCTTGGTTGTTTTAACTCAAATTTGGGTCATATATGGACAATCCAAGCCTTTGGGTTAATTTTTTTGAAATTACATTTTAACCACACGTTTGGGTTTGTCCATGTTTTACCCAACCCAGCATTTTTAAAACAATTTCCTCAGTTTAAGAAAACTGGCACACAGTTGTAATTAAGTTATTGCTCATGATGATCTGAATTATAATTATAAATCACAAAGGCCTTGACAGAGGCTTCACTCTCAGAAAAAAAAGGTACAAAAGCTGTCACTGGGGCGGTACCTTTTCAAAAGGTACACTTTTGTACCTAAAGGGTGCTTTTGAAAAGGTATCGCCCCAGTGACAGCTTTTGTACCTTTTTTTCTGAGAGTGTTGCACCAATTTTATAAATAAAAAGTGATTGTCTTCTAGCTTGAGGAAAAATTCGGCCTTCGTAAAAATCTCCATAAACGTCACATTTTTTTTAAAGAATTTCTTATTTTTGTTATAGTTGTGTATTGGATGGTTTGTGTTGCATGTATTTGTTACATGGTGTCTTTGTTTAGTGGCATTGTGCTTTTGTATTATTGATGACAACAACAAAAAATGTAATGATTCATACACTCTAAACAATGCTGGGTTGTTTTAACCCAAAATGTTGGGTTAAAAATACCGTTGAAAGTAAAAGTTGAAGTTGGGTTAACATTTTAAATTACATTTTTAACCCAACATTTGGGTTTGTCCATATTTGACCTAAATTTGGGTTGAAATAACCCAGCATTTTTTAGAGTGTAAGTTATGACATTTTTAACTTTGAAGTACAAGATTCATCTCATTTTTTAAAATCCGTTTCATGTCATTTAAATTGAAATTACTTAGTTTAGTTAAAACATCCAAGTTTTTTTTTTTTTTAACAGTGATGTAGTCTTCATACACAAAATGCTGGGTTGTTTCAACCCAAATTTGGGTCAAATATGGACAAACCCAAATGTTGGGTAAAAAATGTAATTAAAAAATGTACCATTGAAAGTGAAAGTTGAAGTTGGGTTAGCATTTTAAATGATATTTTTAACCCATCATTTGGGTTTCTCCATATTTCACCCAAATTTGGGTTGAAACAACCCAGCAATTTTTAGTGTGAACATTAGGGTGTAAAAAATTAAATGATCCATAAGTTATGACAAGTTTTAACTTTGAAGTACAAGATTCAACTCATTTTTTTTTAAATCTGTTTCATGTCATTTGTTAGTTAAGTTAAAACATTTTTTTTTTACAGTGAAGCAGCCTTACTCTAAAAAATGCTGGGTTGTTTCAACCCACATTTTGGTCAAATATGGACAAACCCAAATGTTGGGTTAAAAATGTTCAACTTTTACTTTCAACGGTACATTTTTTAATTACATTTTTAACCCAGCAATTGGGTTTGTCCATATTTGACCCAAATTTGGGTTGAAACAACCCAGCATTTTTTAGAATGCATGGTCACTGTAACACACAGAATTTAATGCATCAATTAGCCTGTACATTATTTTATAATTTATCGACACAGTTGTTTTCATGCTGTGTAATGAAAATGGTTCATACCTAAGCACACCAAATGCAGTGACCCCTTGTACAAATAACTACTGTTCACGGTCCACTCGGGTCAGATGCACACGGGTTTCTACAGCGCTTCTGTGCTGCACTGAGAGCTTTTTTAACTGTAGTTTATTACAGCTGCTGTCTTGTCTTCTGCCAGGTATTAAAACAGCGTGGTACCGCCTACACTGCATTGCGGTCACATTAAGAGGTCCTGTGGCGAGCAGGGCAGCGCTATAGACTCTCGTTAACTTTAACCGGGATTTCAGTGATGCTGAACCCACGCCGCTCTCACTCTTTCCCGCGCTGTGCGAGCGCAATTAACGGCGAGTCCGATTCGCTCCAAACTCGACCTGGAACGCATTATTCGATCGTTAAAGATGAAGTTTACTGTTGCTTCTAATTGTTCCGTGTGAAAAGAGCCACTGGGGAAGATTTCTCACAGTGAGAAGTTCTGCTTTCAGTTCCTCGGCCACTCACTCGCTGCAATAAACTCATATCGGGGATTTAATAGTTTCACAGAATTCGATTACAAGCGGATAAATGCATCTTTTGATGATCAAAACTGCATATTTTGATGTGTGTAAAAGTATGTTCATTGTACACGTCTTCATCAATTATGGATGAACGTTATTAATTAGGCTTATTTGACTTTAAAACCACAAAAAAAGGACACGATTATAATTGGGTGTAATTGTAAACGATCATATTTTCGAAGAGATTCGAACTTTTCTATACGAGTCATTTTATGTAGTAATAAATACATAGTCTATGAAATACCAAATATAATCTACCTTATTTGTTTTAATAGCAAGATACAGTTTTATTTAGGTTGTTTGTTGAATTGATTTTTTTTTTTAAATATATCGCTGAAGTTCAAATTTCACTGTATTAAAATAATTTTCATGGCAAATTATTTTAAGTCATTGTTCCTGTAAACATTTTGCTAAAATACATTGATACATAAAATACATAAATGTAGTTTATTGGGTTTATTCAGCTGATTAAATTATACTTCAATAATAGTTATCAATAATTGCGCAACATTATGTTGTACATTTGTATATTACACAATTAAAGTGAGACATTAATGGATTTGAAATTCTGTTCGGCAAGCTGCACTGCAATGCATTTTAGAATATCATAATTATGATTATAAAAATCATGTAGCCTATTACGAATTGTTATTTTTAGTTAGTGTTTAATTAAATAACTAATTCAATAGTAGCCTAAGTCTTAGGGCATTTGTTAAGGTTATTTGTTACAGTGTTCAGAAATGTTTTAAAGTGACTAATTATAGGCTATATTTAGGCTAATAATAACGAAATCAATGGCGATCAATAACAAAGGAGAAAACATTAATAAATGAATCGATGTATAACGGAAATGAATTATAGTGCTAAATTAATGCAAAATATTGTACTCTTTCACAAAGGCTTTTGTTTGATGATCCGCACAATTAGCGTTGTAAGTTGTATAAATTATTATGAAATGCTAAATCGTTTTTATTTTGATCAATTCACAGTTTAATTTATTTTAAAGAATATCTGGCAAGTGGGTAAAAAGAGATCCCCACCAAAACGAAAAATATCCACTAATTATGCGGGACGCTTATTTAAATATTGTTTAAAAACGTATTATTATTTGAAATTATTATTTGTATTTATTATTGATACATCATATGAGTATCATTTGGCCAAAATTAAACGTGTTATTTATTTATCACTAGCCTATAAATCATCAACATATAGTTATTGATTTTTTCCATATAATTTCCCCATTATCTTACTATACACATATAAAAAGTATAGGCTAAATGTATAAATAAATACAAAAGACAATGGTTGACTGCCCCAGAAAATGAAGCATTACCCGTGTGTTGGTCATTAAATTATTTAAATTAAAATAATCATTATATTAATAACACAATGATGTCAAACAAATTAAACCCAGATGGATTTATTTTGATTTTAAGTGAATATTTATCAGAGTCAGATCTATTTTCTCTGTATCAGATCATTATTTCTGGGAAATTATTTAGAAATCCACAGTAATATTTATTATTATTTTGTAAACTGAATGTAGTTCGTTTATCATTATATTATCGTTATTCGTACGCTGGAAACTGCGGGTGGTGAAAAATTCTGCTTAACTGTTCAACATGTTCTCACTTTCTTTCAATGTTTGTTTATGTATTTTAATCACAATCTTATGTATGACTCTGTGTATAGAGGATATATCTCTCTCCAAGTCTAAGGAAATGAGCTAATCATAGACTATCGGGGATAAACTTCGAAACCCTTTCTGAATGCATGCATGCAGTCGTATCTTATTTAAAATAACTAGGCAATCTGAATCTGATGCTACACCTTTTGGACGGTTTTGTAGCCTATTGGAAGGTTGTGCTGATGCATTTTCTTGTATTATTGATGGGCCGTTGGGTCTTGTTTGTGGCGTTTCATAAGTGACAGAATCTGAAGGATGGCACGAGACACCGGCTGAACGGGATCATCATCACTCCTCTTGGCACCGCCTATTAACTTGTAAGGACTGAGAGCTTTTCTGATTCGACTGCCTTTAAATTTACTGACTTGACCATATAGGCTACCCCACAAAAATGAGTTGGAAGGTCATTTCCCCCACATAAAAATGTACGTTTCAACAACGTTTGAAATAACGTTCCAATAATCAAAAAGTCCTTAGAATTGAGTCATTACGCACTATTAACAATAAAGGTTCCAAAAGTGTGTTTTTACAGAGATGCAACAGAAGGACCATTTATGGTTCCCCACAGAACCGTTTAGTAATCCGTGCCTAAAAGAACCGCCCCCCCCCCTTATACTCTTAAAGGTAAAGGTTTGTATTGGCATTGATGGATCCATGAAGAACACATTACATCAATGGAACATTTCAAACCCAAAAAAAGGTTCTTTATTATTTCAATATTCTTCACACATGACTCTTCACTGAACGGTTCTTTGAGGAACCCAAAATGGTTGACATCACTGCGAAAATCGCTTTTGGAACCTTTAGTTTTATGAGTGTGGGAAGAACCTTTTCCCAATATAAAGAGCCTTTTGTAAATAGATAGATGAATGCTAAAGGTTCTTCATGGAACCACTGATTCCAATAAAGAACATTTAGCATTAGCAAAGCTGATCAATAACGGTCAACGCAAACTATAGGCTACTGTCATACCAAATCATTGTAGAATTACACACCATAAATAAACGAAAGTGTTTTGTTTAAAACGTTTAAAGTATCCTGACAGTTAGAAAACTGCGCTAGGGGCGCCAAAAGACAATTTGGGTTGCGCAAGCCGAACCTCAAAATTACAGACATAAATTGTTGATAAAATGTCGACCCCCCCGGATGAATAATCATCAGTGCTCCCACATGCAAGATGGAACTCATGGAATGTCTATAGTTCTTGCACTTTTGCTCGTGTTCTATTTAAGTTCTCTCTCTTTTTTTTTTACCCGTCTATCCCTGTGTGTACCGTCTGGCTTGGTGTTCAGTAATCCGCACAGTCCATGATTTTCCCACAGCCCTGCTAATGCCCCAAAGCTGCAGCTGCCACACCGGCCGGCCGCGGAGCGCCACACGCTGCCAGTTGCTACATTGATCAATAATTCACTAGCTCGACGCCTCCCCAAACCCGCTACCCCGGTGCAGCCTCGGGTCGACTGAGGCGACAACTGATATTTACTCACGCGGAGGGGACGTTTACTCTCCCGTGCGTTTAAAAGCAGCGGTAAGCTTTAGCCAACAGGCGAGATCCCTTCGGTGCGTCTACGGATTAGACTGTCGCAATGTGCACGACTCGTGTTGGTGACTGACTGCGACGCCTCGCGCTTTCATCTGTCCGGGAACAGCGGGGGTCCCGTTATGGTGCGGACAGTCGGAGGCTCGAAAGGGGAAGATGCAGTCAAGACAAACAGGAACTGACTTCAGGACATAAAGACGACGAAAAATCACTCACATTCACGTCCCTCACGCGAGCTGTTCTGCGTTCACCGGCGCTCGCGGAGCTTTTCGACCGAGCCCGTGAATCCTCCGGTCGGTGCTGACGGGGAGGCTCCGTCGCTCGGCCGATGACAGTTGGAGAAACACATTAAACACGGAACCGAGGACGTCGATAATTCCGCAAAAGTGCCAGAGAAAGCTTTTACTTTTACAGACGGAACAAACTCTGGGAAACAGCCCGACTTGTTGAGTTGTTTTTTCGCTTCCGGTATCACCGAAGAAACCGACGGGTGCACCCGCTCCCTCTCCTCTTTTTTTTTGGACGCTGAAGGTTTTAAAGAAAAATGGGCTTTTGAGGAGAGCTGGCAATTTCCCCTGAACTACAATGGTACGTGCTATGCGAATCAATATCTTTCCCACTGTTTTCCGAAATCTTAGCCAACAGATTTCAAATGTCAAAGAGCTGTTTAGAAATGGAAAAAAAGGCTACAACTTGTCGCTCAAAGAAAAAATATATATGAAGAGTTCAGATGCAAAAGCCTCTAAGTGCCATTTGAAATTTTCTTCTAGAATGATCATTTTTATCAAGCTTGTATATTTAAGTTCAGTAATTTCACTTAAATTACAATTAATAGGTAATCTTCATTGCAATTTAAGTGAAATTACTGAGCTTAAATATACAAGCTTGATAAAAATGATCATTCTAGAAGAAAATTTCAAATGGCACTTAGAGGCTTTTGCATCTGAACTCTTCATATATACTTTTCTCTTTTGTAGGCCTACATGCCTGTTAATAAATATTATAATATGTAAATATTATAAATATAGTAATATTATGTAGCGTTTTTGGAAAGTGCTGTAAAATACCCAAAACACTTTGTTTATATTTTAGTTTTTTCGCAGTTAAAGGATAATAATAATAAGTACGTTTCCTGCAGGTATGAAAACATATAAGGTCATTAGTCTATTAAAAAATGTTTAATCTGAATCAGTGTAACAGCTAATATAATTTATTGATTGTTATGAGGTTTTTTATTTTTAGGTTCATTTTAGGGTGAATACTTGAATGTAGATTTTTATTAAAAAAGGCATAATCTCGTCAAAAGCAACATCTAAACTGAAAGCAGACAAAGTCTAAATCCACATCATATGGAAAACTTATCTGGCTAAATTAAAATCTTCTTTTATTGAGGATTGACCAATTAAATATTATTTTGTATTAATTAATAAAAGTTTGCAAGACTGTCTTGCAGGAGATCTTGTTCAAAGTTCTCTTATTAGAGTATTTATTTTATAGTGTTGTGATGCTCAAGATGATATTTAAAGTAAAATAAAAATACAAGACATATCATCAGCCAGATGAAAACTGCTGAGATGTACTATATCACAGTTAATGTGATGATAAAATTATCTTTTTTGAGGGAGGGAGATTTTCAGTCACAGATTTTTTGCACCATAAAAAAAGAGCTGCATTATTCACATTAAAATACATACTGGGTCAGTTACATGATATAATGAAACCATATGCAAGAGAAAACTTGTGATCTCTCCCCTTCATATATCGACAGTGCTCGCTTGAGACTTTCACAGGTGTGAGATACAAACTCCAATGTGTTCAGACGAGCAACTTCATTTCCAGTTATTTGTTAGTTTAGGATTCATACGCTCTAGTAATTGTGTCTGAATAAATATTTGCACAGCAAGCACATTAGGCTGTGTTTAGATAGTGAGTTCTGTGCTTTAAGTCAGTCCTTAAATGTGAGATTGACAGGCCTTTGCAGGCTGAAGGGGCTGGATCTGAATACGAAACACCACATTTGCCTGCAGCGAGCATTTTTTCTTCATGACAAACCTTTTCAAAGAGATGAACATCCTCTTCAGCCAAGCACACCTGTGAAATCTACGCAATAAAATAAATGCAAAGCTGTGAATTCGTGAACGAGGTCAAGCACTCGAGTCAGATTGAAGCGTCCGGATGCATGGCGCGCACACACTCAATGCATCTCGCAAACCTGCGTTTGCCGAACTTGGTTATGGTTACGTCTTTTCTAGATTGACTGGATGCCAGGGTTACCATGGATGCGATGGCCTGCAGTGATTGGTGGACTGTTGCATGAACTTGTTTTTGGGTGTAAACTTCTCATGGGAGGACTTTTTTTGTGTTTGTGGCATCTGTGTTGGCACATAAGATGCCATGATGCAAATCCACCTACACACACTTTTATTCAGCCCGTGATGAACATGTGCGAACGCACTGAAACACCACTGCACACCTGCACACACAAATGTAACTCCTAGTGAATGCGTGCATGTATAGATGCACCTGGACCCGAACGTTACGGAGAAGGCAAGCCGTGAAAGTGGAGATCAGAGGTGCCGTGTGCAAACGGGGTTTGGCGTGGGCCAGAAAACTCATGTCAAAACCCCAAACAGAGCTTTAATAATTAGCAGCCTCTCGTTCATTCCAGATTCTCTCCATCTCTTTCTCCTTCTGCTATTGCCTCTGAGATGCTGGTGTGAAAAATCACATTTTTCCAACAGTTCTCCCCGAGGTGCTACTGGCAGACACACAGAGAAAGGACGCTTCATCCTTTTATATAGCACTCGTTCTCTCGTTCCTCCTTCTTTCTGCTTTTTTTTTCTTCCCTCTCTCCATCTCTCTTTGATGCGGTTGCCATAGAGGACAGGTTTATATGCGGTTTGATTTGGCTCGGCCCTGCCAGCTAGTAAATTATAATGATAAAAAACAATGGTGCTAATAGTAATTGCTGTGTCGTTTGGAGACAAACAAAAGACAAAGAAAAAAGAGGTGAAAAAAGGAAAAATCAGTGGGACCTGTGTTGATTGTTCTCGGGCCAGCTGGTTTTTGAATGTGTGGAGGACAGCCAGGTGTGTGTGTGTTTGTGAGAGTTTTCAGATAGATATGAATAACTGCATTACTGCAAGCGCTAGTGTTGGGCGGTATTGCGATATACATCGGTATATCAATGCATTTTCATCCCAAGGCGTCATATACGACTCTTTTGCCAAAGCGTAGACATCAAACGGCACCTTTTAGCGTCAAATGAGATGCTTCGGTTATGGTAGGTTTAGGTATGGGGTAGGGTTATGGTTAGACCACTAGGGGGCGCCTTCTGCCCCATATATCTGCGTCTCATTTGACGCAAAATGGTGCCATGTGCGTTGGGTGTCTACGCTTTGGCAAAAGTGTCGTATATGACGCCTTGGGATGAGAACGGGCTCGGTATATATAAGTGTGTGCACAGAAAGTCGCCTCATTCAGAAACGATTCTGAAGAGAAAACGCAAAAGTTGCGTTGCGTTATCACTTTTTATTCTGCGTTTTGGGTGGGATATCCGCATGCATTTGGTGACGCAAAAGCGTGTGAAATTCAATGTAGTATGCACTCCAGGCGGCTAGGTGGCGATGTGAAGCACTGCCACGCAACAACGCCAAGTCCGCGCGTCTGCGTACAACCTTCACTCTCAAGCAGGCTATTGCGTTTTTACCCTTTACACGGGAACGCGGTGGTGAAGCGTGGTTTCACTTTTTTTGCGTTTTTAAGCCCCCAAAATGCCGTCGCCGCGTAAACAAAAGGCACATCCGATAAAATATTTTTACGTTTTCACCCGCGAGTGTTCTCGTGTAAGCAGGGCCTTGCGAATTTGCTACATGCTCAATGTTAAAGTGTTAAGCACAAAGGATAAGCAGTAAAAAGAGTGCAATGCGATGTCTCAGTTCTCTTTCACGTCTTATTGCGCTTGAATGGTCGAATACTCGCGCAATTATGTCAAAATGCCCATCGTGAAGTATTCATGGAAACACAGCTGGTTATGTCTCAGGTCAAAGTAAACAGGGTGTAAACTGGATGTGTATCAATGTATTGGATCTGTGCGTTTGGTCTTAAAGTGACAGCAGCCTAATATTCCTGTTGCTCTTGCTCTGTGTTTTAAAAACAGAAATTTATCGAGATGTGTATCGTTATCCTGAAATAAAATTTCTCATATCGTGAAATAACAATTTGGTCAAAAGAGACATTTTTATTTTGATAAGAAACAGCTCGAAGGGCTTTTACTTTTGCTCGTATTTTGGGGTTTTTCAAGTAACTTTGGCGTGTAATATTTTGGCTTGTTGGGAAAAGATGTGCTATTACTTTTTATAAGGATCTAGGAAGCCTTAAAACAGCTGGTTAAAAACTAGACTTGTATTGAAGAGTGTGGTTGTTTTTTTGTTTTTGTTTTTTCATTACAATGAAAGTCAATGTGGTCCAATGTTGTTTACAGGTTTGGAACAACATGAGATTGAGTAAATGATGTCCAAAGTTTAATATTTGTGTGAGCTATCCCTTTAAGCAACCACCCAGATCACCCTATAGCAACTGCATAGCAGCGCATTCAACCCGATCTCACGGCAATTAATTCGACTACGAATTCATACAACCTCACTTGTACAAATTCGTACGATTTTTGATAACTCGTAAAATATGTACGAATTAGCAAAAATGACCCCTGACCCCACCCCTAAACCCATCACATGGGTTAAGACAAATTGAATTAGTACGAATTAGCCACTTTTTAACCACTCGTACGAATTGGTCGTGAGATAGCGTAGGCGCATTGTCCAATTTAGGATGCCAATCACCACTGAAATTTCTTCTGAGAAATTTAAAATGATAGTTTAAAGGTAAAGTGTGTAATTTAAAAAAAAACAAACAACAACATTGGCTCAAGCAGTTTGGGGGCGGGACTACCAGTTTGGCCGAGCAATGGTCGACGGGGGTTTGAAAGTAGTTTGAAACCGATATTTATTTTGCTCTTCAATTTGGCGCTGAAATTATTTACTTCGTTCTAAAACTGTGTGTGTGTGTGTGTGTGTGTGAGAGAGAGAGAGAAACTTCAGATTTCAGGAATTTAACCACTTAAGCATTCCACTAAACCACAAACGTATTGCCATATGCCTCCAACCCATATACACCTCTCTCTCTCTCTCTCTCTCTCTCTCTCTCTCTCTCTCTCTCCCATATATGGAGGAAACCCCCTCATTTGATTCCGTTATTCCCACCAATTAAACATTTTAAACAAAGAGCTCTATTTATCGGTGAGAGCGAGGAAACTTGTCGTAATTAACACATTTACATACATCTCCATTGACTCCAATTAGGTCAGAGGCTCCCAGAGCCGCTTTGAAATGTCCCTCTTTTCTCTGTGCGCTTCGCCTCTAAAATGTTAATTAAGAAGAGGCTTGAGATTCTGGCTGAGGGCTGGCCATATGGACCCTGCATATGCTCCATATGCATACAGCCCATATATAATTAATAGATCGCTACAGAAAAATGGGAGCTTTTGGAGGCGAAGACGAGTCTGAAGGTTCCTTCTCTCAAAACGAGTATAATAGTGAAATTATGTGAGTTCCTCCAGGTGCCAACATAGACTTCTGTCCTCCATCTGTGGACAAGACAAATGAACGGATGAGCTCAGCACCGCGAAATGCGGCCGAGTTGAGTTTGTTCAGCTGGTTCGTGCGGCCTGGCCTCACCGACGACGGCTTTGATTTGCTGGTTTGTCTTAAAGAGATGAAGATCGAGTCAATTAAATGAAGAGAAATCGAATGAGTGAGTGGAACGTTTTCCGTTTTCTGCTTCAGTTCAGAGCGAGGGGAGCCTTTGGAAAGAGCATATGGTGAAATCTGGTTAGATGATTTCCAGGAACATGAGAGTAATCAATACCCTGAAACTAAACAAAAGTAAACACTCGAGTCAATCAATACCTCAAATCCGCATAAAGAAATCCAACCATCATCAGCCATTTTGACATTTGGGAAGTGTTTTTAAACCTTCCGATTGCGTCAAGCCCAGATCGTTTTTGCTAGACCTTTGGGTCTTTGCTTAACGTTCTTCGAGCGACAGTCGGGGCTTGAGAATGAAAAACTCACCTGCCATTCAATGATCCTTCCCACAACTTTCACTCTTCAACTCTTCTGTTTTCAACACATTTCTCAGAGAGCCGTGAACTCGCCTCTGATTAACGTTCTCTTTAATTATGAAAATGCATGTTTGTGTTCTAATAAAGCCAATCAGCAATTGTTCCCTGCTTGAATGAGATTTTAGCGCGCTAGCTAAGACCCTATAAAAGTGAGGGAAATTTGGGAAAGCTAACGTTTCATTGGGTGGATATGAATAGGCTTTGTTATTCACCACTGCCCGAGTCTAGTGCCAATGCCTGGGACTTATTATGAGCGAACCGCGTGTGTGCGTATGTGCTGGAATAGATGTTGATATGTATTTATGCACACAAACGTGCATTTGTGGTTAAAGTTTATTGTTCATATTTGAACATTATTAGTGTGGATAGTTGTTGAATGAGGTCCTGGTTGGCTCACTGGAAACCATGCTGTGGTTTGTGAAATTTGAAGTTTTAGTCTTTCAAATGGTACTTTTCCCTTTCTTTTTCATGGAGGTGAGGCCTACACCCACTTTATACCTTAGGCCCTGTTTACATGAGAATGCTCACGGGTGAAAACGTAAAAATATGTTATCGGATGTGCCTTTCGTTTACACGGCAACAGCGTTTTTGGGGCTTAAAAACTAGGGCTTTCAAACGATCAATCGCGATTAATCGCATCCAAAATAAAAGTTTGCGTTTACATAATATATGTGGGTGCACTGTGTATAATTATTTTGTAGATATATATATATATATATATACACTCACATGCATGTATATTTAAGAAAAAACATATTTATATATAAAATATTTATATTTAAATATCACATAAATTATATATAAATCTATATACAGTATAGACTTTAAAATATTTCTTAAATATATACAAGCATGTGTGTGTATTTATATATATATAAAATAATTATACACAGTGCACCCACATATATTATGTAAACACAAACTTTTATTTTGGATGCGATTAATCGCGATTGATCGTTTGACAGCCCTATTAAAAACACATAAAAGTGAAACCACCCTCCAGAGTGGAAATCTTAAAAACGCTCCACCGCCGCGTTGTACGCATGCACGCGAACCTGGCGTTGTTGTGTGGCAGTGCTTCACATCGCCACCTAGCTGCCTGGAGTGCATACTACATTGAATTTCACACACTTTTGCGTCACCTTATGCACATGGATTTCCGTGTAAACATAGCCTTAGAGACTGCTTTTAATAATAAAAAAAGGTTTCCGTCCATATCCATGTTTTCAATTCAAATGTTGAATTCACAAAATGTTCCATTTGCCATCATTTACACAGATGATCATATGCTCCTATTGATAATTATATAAGTGACTAAAGAGCAAGCCCATGTATGTTCGTTTTTTTTTTAAATATTGAAATAATAACCACTGTCTTAATGCATCAAAATACATTGCATTGTATGAAATGCATCATATGCCATAACAATAATCATATGCAGTCACCATAAACAATGTCAGCGCCAACTTGACAAGCTTTAATGCCTTCAGAAATCAACTCAGTGCAGGATAGTGCTATGTTTGCATATTATATTACTGTATTTTAAAATGTTTTACATACTTTGTGTGCTTCAGTGCTACCATTTATTACTAAATGCTTATGCTCTTATTTATAATGTTTAGTGATTTCAGATGATGTTTTCTCCACCCATATCATTGTGGAAATGATTTTTTCAGTCGCAAATAAAACAAAGATCATTATAGAGAGTGTTTTAAAAATAAAATACTGTCTTTCAATTTTAGTTCATTTTGTTACGAATTTTATCATCCATTTCCGTGCGAGTAAATTGTTTTGAGTAAATTGAGTAAATTGCACCATTGTTTTTCAGTGTACATACAGAAAAGTATGGAGCCCCTAAAGAGACATGGTGATGGAAAAAAAAAAAAGCTTTTGCGTTTTCGCTCACGAAACTTTGCGTTCGATTGAGTTATTTGCGAGGGAATGCAAAGTTGCTAACATTTTGCGACAGAACACAAAAGCATTGACTTCCGGCTCTTTAGTAAAGGGTGAAGTTGCCTGATAGAGTCAGATAGATCAATCGGAGTTCCCTATTGATATCTATATTCTATATTCTATCTATAGATATTATCGATACGCTCTTAAAAATGAAGGTTCTTAACTGGCATCAATGGTTCCATTTAGAGCCTTCGACATCCATGGAATCTTTCCATTCCACAAAAGTTCTTAATTGTGGAAAAAGTGTTATTTGGATTATTAAAAATGTTTTTCACACTTTTTTTCTTATTTTTAGCACTATTTAGGTTATTTGGGGGAACTGTAAGGTTATTTAGGAACCTATATATCTATATTCAGAAAATATGCACATCATTCCTCTGATCAGGAAGGCTCCACTAATTGTGCTAGCTAGTGTCTATTTGACGTCCAAACATGAGAAACTGGTTTATTCAAGAATTGAAAACACATAGGAACATGGAGAAGCAATAGAGTTATAGACCATGTGATTGATCGAGGTATAGTCCAGTAAAGTTTCATGTTTCAGGCTTTGCGATGCTGCTCTTTGTCAGATTTAAGATCTCTAAGAAGTAAGACTAAATTTGCTCTGCATGTTTTGTGTTGTATTGCAGGCCACAGAATCGTATTTGGTGCATGAAGGTCCCCATCGAGCCCCGGGCATCTCAGAGTGTTTCCTAGTGCCTGAATCCTACAGGGTACAAGCAATTTTCCTCTTTCTGTCCTTGTTATTGTTGTTCATTTCCTTTTCTTTTTTCTATAAAACGACTGTAACCGGATGAATTGAACTTTGATTTCTTTCTCATGGCTGATGTAATTAATCCGCTTTCAGGCCAGACTGAGTTGGACTTCAGATTGTGATAAGATGAGTTGGAAGCAAACTTTGATAGAGCAGAGATTGATACGCTCTTAAAAATGAAGGTTCTTTACTGGCATCGCTGGTTCCATTTAGAACCTTCGACATCCATGGAATCTTTCCATTCCACAAAAAGTGTTATTTGGATTATTAAAATGTTTTTCACACTTCTTCTTCTTCTTTTAAGCACTATTTAGGTTATTTGGGGAACTGTACGGTTATTTAGGAACCACGGTTCTTCTATTTGATCTATCCTATAGCCTTTTTATTTTTCCGTTTCATAGTTTCGTAGCCTGTGAAGCATCTTTCAAGAGAACACTGTGTACGTATGCATCATAAATCTCATCGGCCATTTATGATCTCACGTGCTGCGTTTATATGGTAAGATGGTGGTTGGCGTTGAGAGGAATGGCGAGTTTATGTGGAGAAGCAGCTGCAGGAATTATCTACATAAAATACCATCAAGATTATTTAATTGCCAGCCATGAGGGAAGGGTAAAAAGCAAAGTGTGTGTGTGTGTTTGTGTTGAGCTAAAACCACACACACCGACTATATGGCTTGCATATGGTTCTCTTATGCGAGTTTTAATGGAGGTTTTAGCTGCTGCGACCGCAACCCGACCGTGGATCTGCTTAACAAAGAACTGGGTGTGTGCGTGTGTGTGCATGTATGTATTTGCTTGTGTGTGAAAGTATGCATGCGCTGAAAGCAGAATTGTTTTCATGCTGTTTCGTAGAGTAATGGCTGCAAGATCTGTGTGAAGCATGAAGACTCTGGTTTTGGATTTGTGCCTTTCGATGTTGTAATGCCAACCTATGTGCCCTTTCTCTGACCTCGCTCTCTTAACTCTTAATGTCAGTGTTTTTCTTGTTATATTGGCTGTTTTGCAGATGTATTTTATCTTATTAAAAACATACTGTGTAGGATTCTGGAAAATCATAGGTTTATGGGTTGCCTCTTAACTGTATTTAGACCTATAACCTTATTTATAGCTCTTCTTTGCCGTTAGGCCAAGGTGAATGAACAGCCATCTATAAAAACAAAACTGTTTATGTGCTCATTGCATCTCAAGCAGGTCTGACATTATCACATTACACGACAACGAAGTACTAAAAACGGAAACATTTTTCGTGTACAGACGACAAATTTGTGAAAACAATACCCATTCACATGAATCCGCTAAAATAGATTAAAAGCGCTGTATTATTCATGCCAGGCCAGTAGATGGCGATGTCACTTTGTAAAGAAACACTACACTAGGGTTGTCAAACGAATAATCGCATCCAAAATAAACGTTTGTGTTTGCATGGGTGCACTGTGTATAATATACACACACATGCATGTATATTTAAGAAAAAAATATTTATATATAATATAAATTATATATAAATCTATATACAGTATATACATGAAAATATTTCTTAAATATATACAAGCATATATATAAAATAATTATACACAGTGCACCCACATATCTTATGTAAACACAAACTTCTATTTTGGATGCGATTAATCGCGATTAATCGTTTGACAGCCCTAAACTACACGTCTACAGACTGAACACTTAAAGGGATAGTTCACTTTAAAATTAATTTTTGGTATTTTTTAGCTTGGCATCCAAGATGTAGGTGTTTTGATATTTTTAAGTCAAACCGTTCTGGTCTGTCAGTCATATAATGGAGGTCTATGGTCACCACCTCAAAGAGCATGCACAGAGAAGTCCAAATTAAACATGATTTAATGACTCTAAATGCAAGTACACAATGATGGCCTAAGACACGAAATGTGTGTGGAAAAAACTTCTCTGTGCATGCGCTTTGAGGTGGTGACCATAGACCTCCATTATATGACTGATAAAAACGAACGGGTTGACCTAAAAATATCAAAATTGAAACTATGCGGAAACAAAGACACCTACATCTTGGATGCCCTTGAGGTAAGCTAAAACATACCAAAAATTAATTTCAAAGTGAACTATCCCTTTAATACGCATATTTGTGTTTTTGTAGTTTACACAAATTATAACGGTATCGTTTTTAAAAACTTACACTTTGAAACCAGTTTCCAAATTTAGCTTTTTCAGGCCCTCAAAACGCAGTCGAGTAAATAAACGACAAAAAGTTTTCCTTTGAAAATGCCGTCGTGCATATCTATTAAAATCCTGGATTAGGGATTCAAAAATGACAAATATTTCTCTTCTTTGTCAGATTGGTCAAATCCGTTTTCTGAACCAGTAATTTCTAAAACCATTGGTTACCGTAAACCCAATTTTCTGTTTTGTTTTCCCAGATGTTGATTAAACTTTATGCTGGATTAAGCTTGTAGTCCTGGATTAAGTTGTGCTGTAATTGGTAAAACTCCTTTGTGGTGTTGGCTTAAGCAGTCTATGAGAAAGCAGTCCTAATAAAAGAGCAAGCTAATCTGCCCCTTAAAAGTTTGACAGCAGAGTTTCACGGCTGGAGAAGGTGCAAGATAAGCATAGTTGAGCGTGCTGCTAGGCAGCCTGGGCGCTGTGGTTTGCCACAAAACAGATGTGGATTTAGGAGACCACCCTGCAATACTGTGATGCAGGACTGGGGCCTATAGATGAGTCATAGAGGAAGAGCGCGGGGGAAAGAGGGGTTACTTACCTTCCATTACCTGATTAAAGATTGCAGGAGTATTGAATGGGGGAAAATGTATCGCAAATGTTTAAAAGAACATTGACTCAAATATTGCAGCCAGTCAGTCCTGCTACATGGCATTGATCAAGCTTTGCATATTTACATTTTAGGTTCCTATTTCCTAAGGAATTATGACACATTTTCAATGACCAATATTTTAAAGAGCAGGGTGACCGATATATAGGCTATTGCACAACAACAATATAGCTCACCATATTTACTTCAAATTCACTATAAGAAAAAAAAAAACTTTTTTTTTAAAGTAATTGATCATTGACAGGATTTCGGAGATGGAATAAGTGGAAATTACCACTCAAAACTGACCTGGAAACATTGATCTGTAATCGATTATAACACCAATAGTTGCCTAAATGATAGTGTTGAACTGCTGTGCAATTCGTTTATGTATTTACCAAAATGTGTAGGCTATTTCATCTTTCCAATCGTTAATGAATAGCAGGCTGTCTTCTGCAAGGTTTTAGAGAATCAGAGAGCGAAGGGGGAGAGCAAGAAGGAGAGAAGTTTTTTTTTCTTCCTAAAGTTTGAGCTTTCACTTTCTGCTTCGAGGCGGGGTTAGCGGCGCGAGCAGCATGGAGTAGGCGAAGGGGGACGGCGAGCTCTTGCAATGCAGCAACGCGGCGAACTTCCACTCAACTTCAAAACGAGATTCATTTCCCGCCTCTGAGATAACTATGTACTCTCCGTACTGCTTGACACAGGTAAAATGCATTCATTTAATTAATCGCTCGTGTCTGTGTGTTCGGATCCTGCACTGCAGAACCGTGGCCGTGTGTTGTCTTGTCTGTCGCTGCTCAATAAATGCATTACAAGTTATGCATTGCGCTTTTTTTAAACATAATTTTCACGCGCGCGTTTATTTGCAGCTCTCAGCGCGCGCGCGGCGTTGTTTCGAAATCGGAACACTTCTCGTGCGTTTCATTGCACATGGGATCGAAGAGAAAATGGCGCTTCTCCCAAATCTATTTTATATAAAAGGAGATTGGTTTGACCCGAGAGGAAGCGCGGCTGGCATTAAACAGCTCGATTTTTAGATGCCAAGCTCTAAAACGTTATGGTGATATTTCTTTAAGCGGCTTTTCCCAAGCTGTGATGTTTCAGGAGTTTCAGGACTACAGCTCCCGTGCATGAACTTCTCCGCGCCCGAGTTCAGAGACACAACGTGACATTGATCTACCTGTCCGGAGTGAGAAATACCTCCAAAATCTGTAAAAGAGGCTTTTCAGGGTCGCGCTTTATTACCCGGGAATTGTTTACCTATTTTATTTAGACGGAAGAGAATATAAAGTGTTAAAACGCGTTTATTTTTTACTTTTGGCAATGCAAAATGTTTTGCTGACTTTATGCAATATGCTATTATATGCATAGTCTATATAAAATAACTTATGAAATGCAATTTAAATATGTTTTGTAGTTCAAGATATTCATAATTTCTGAAAAAATAAAAATAAAAATAAATGCTTGATTAGTTTATGAAGCGAGGATGCACACTGGCCTAGTCTATTTTTATACTGTAAATTTAAAATCTTGTTTTTTAATAAAAAAACACAACAAAACATTAACATGGTGATAAATGTAGCCAACTTTTATGATTATGCAATTAAATTATCGGTCCATGACTGTAGACTATTATAGGATAAGATTCAATACGAGCAAGAATGCCAACCTGATGGCTGACTTAATTTACCATTCACCATCTTTGAAAAAAAAAAAAAAAAATACATATTATCTTTCTCTACCGTCTATATAGTATTACCCAATAATTGGCAAAGTGTCAAACTTTTGCAGTTACAAAATATTGCATTAAACTGTCTTGTAGGTCAACTAAAACTTTGCTTTGTTATATTCTTTGTCTGTATCATATTTATCTGTTGGCCACAGAAAAAATATATAATGCTTACAAATATTTAGCAGTGTTTAATATGCAAAAAGGCCTGTATTTGATACAAATGTCCGTTTTTGAATGCCTGACGGCCTACACTTGACAAGCCTTCTTGCTTGAGGTAGCCTATCGGCATAGGCCTGCTATTATTATTTTTTTAAGAAGCATTTGTGTTGTTCAAAGGTGTGTGCATTTTAATAAATATTTCAGAAGTAAATGGAAAATGTCCTTGCAGTGTTGTGCCATAAATGCGCGCAGGGGCTTGTTTGTGCTTCACGCGATCTGCGGAGCGGCGGCTGGAGTCTCGGGCTTCTCCCTCGCGCGCGCAGTTTGGCCCGGGTTTGTGGCACTCGCTCTTTCTGGCTCCTAAATATTCTGTATAGCAGACATTCGACAAGTCTCTAAAATAACTTTCCTTTGGGGTGAGACATGGGCCTAAATAATTGAATTATCTAGGCCTATAGCTGATAGGCGTACCTAAACTTGTTTCTCTCGTTCTTATAATTTCTTTATTCAAGGCTATTTCTTCATTTTTAGAAGATTTTGCTATTGGCTTTAATTTCTTGGCTGGAAATAGACCTTTCTCTTCTCCCCAACCCCCAGTCTAGGTCACGCCAAACTCGGTGAATCCAAGACGTGTCTAAAATAAATCAAATTTTCTCTCATTTTGCATGGTTGACGGCTTTTGTTTTTCTGGCTATTAATTGTTTCCTTGCTTATTACATTTTTAAAGCAAATGTCCAATTGCCCTTTTCCACCCTATATGTAAAGAAGGCCTAAACGGCATGCCGGTTGTAAAATGTCTGCAACCATTCTGATATTTTTGAAGAAGCATTTATGTTTTACAAAAGAAGTGTGTGAATTTTTATTTAATAATACTAAATAAAATGGAAATTTGTTTGTGTGCCATATATAGCCATACGAACACGTGCTTCTGCATCTCGCGGCCTATCAGCGAACGCGTTCACTCGCGCGCATTCGAGGCTAATTAGTGTCCTGCTTTTAATTTTTTCTTAGTCTTATGATGTGTCAAGAACACGTTTTTAATTATTATTTTACATATAGCTAACACTTCCGTAACCGTCATTCCAATAGATTTGAATATTTCAATATTTGCTTTGCAGTAGGCTATGCCATTGGGAGAAAAGGGCGATAGAGATCCAGAGTGAAAAGTAAACATTAGGGTCAGTGGCAAATAATGTCCGAGATAAAATGGATTAATCTTTTATTAATCTAGTTTAAAACACGTGGCAAGTTCTTAACGTAGCATACTTTTTTATTCACGTTGGTTGGCCTAGAACATTTAAAACAAATGCATCAAGGTGAAATATTTTACACTAGCCTACATAAAGACTACAAATGTTTAATAAATGCAAATATTTCTGCTTGACTTGAACTGTTGCCCATTCAAGGTCAAATTATGTGATTTTTCAAAATGTCCTCTTTTTATGTTGCCATTTTGTGGCAAATACAAAGGCATTGACTTAGTCAGCAAAATTGTGTGAACTGATTTATTTTAATAAAAATATGGCAAATTACAAGAATTTATTTTTGAGTTTAAGCCTCAGATTTTGTTGTTATTGCATATTTCATGTATTCTTCCCCCATAGGCCCAGTAAATTCGTTAGGGAACGCAATTTCTCCCAGGAGTTAATTTGTTATTAGGTGTAGGCTTATTAGTGTTTATGTAACGTGTTTTCTTAATTTTTTTTTCAAGTGTAACAAGGTGTTTTAAACAATAAAGGCCTCACGGCTATGCTCCCTCGTCTAAAATCTTTGGCATTATCGACTGGGATTTTGATCGCGGCGATAAAAGATTATTCGACCCTGCAATCGCGCCACGTCGTGCGTGTGTTAAAGGAATCCCTCCTTTGTCTCTTGTGGCTTTTGGTGCGATTCAGATTGTAGGCTGGATAAATCTTGCGGCAGGCCACGTTTACGTGGAGTCAAAACTTGGGTGAGGTTTGGTGGTTTCTGGGACGTTTCTGTGCCTTCATGGAAGATGGAGAAAAGAGGGAGGGTGCGATGTGTCTGGTAATCCCATCAGCGTGGATGCTCTCGATCTCATCCCACACTCACTCTATCCGGTTTGTTTTGTCGTCTTTCTTATTTAATTACGGTTAATTATTCAAACAAACGAGGACGCATACGGCGCGTCAACAAATGTGAACAATAACTAATGAATTATTAACGTTGATAAAAGGTTTTCTGGAATGGACGGAACAGGTGGGGAATCTCAAGCTTACCACGTAATGGAAGTTAAGCATGGGTTGCCAAATGTGCAAAATGTCGTTTGGGGAGTCTAAGGGCCTCGGTTGGGGCTTTGCACATATCTCAGGACAAGTGGTTAGCATTAAGTTTTAATGTATTTTAAATTTGCTTACATTTGTCCCAGCAGGGGAGTATCTCGGATTTGATGACATTGGGGGTTTAGTTCCAAGTCATTGTGGCATTTTTGTAAAGTTTCTCAATAGGCTATTTATAATATTTATATGTATGTATATTTATGAGAGACAGATATTGAAATTGTATGTGGATCTTGTGACATTATCAGCTTCGTAAGCCATAGTTTACAATATAATAGTGCTAGGATTAGCCATAAATGCATTGTCGAATAATGGAAATATTTGCAGATGAGAATGAGGCTTAAACTTGTAGGCCTATACATTATTTTCAAAAAATTGTGTTTATGTAATCTAAAATCCTTGTCTGTCACATGATGCTTTTTACTGCATTTAACTTTATATAAAATTTAAATTTTATTTTCCCCATTCCACTTGTTTACTGACAGCTAAATTTCAAATGTATCTTTCTTTCTTTGTTTTTATCAGTCAGTTGCTCTTATTTACTGGGTAAAGATGGGTGATTGGTTGGATACGCACTGCTTGAGTGATTTTAACCAAACATGTGCCGTCAGATTGTTTGTTTCACCTGGACTGAAGTGCTGCTTTCACTCTTGATAGATATTGCAGATTAGCAGGGCAGTTTAACGATAATGACAAATGCTGTTTTCTTGCCCCGTCTACCTTTATTGACTTTCCCCTTTCAGTAAGGGTCTTTTTGGGACATGGCTCTGAGGGAGGAGGACATTGCGTCAAACAAGAACTGCTCTTTCCTCCAGTTTTCTTGCTCACCCTGGCAGGGAAATCAATGGCTGTAACTGGGAGAAAGTGTATGGGAAATCCAGAAAAGCTGGAGAGAACAGGTTGGGACCGAGGCAGCAGCCCTGGGGAACGCCACTCCATCTCCGGGTCATTTATATATGGAAAAAATATATATACACTAGCTATAAAATGTCATACTCAATAAAATGCATGACTGAAAACACTTGTGCGCCCCAAGGGTGCCGTCTAGCTTTCCTAATGTTCGCCCGAACGTGTTTTTGATTACGCTGAAGCAAATAAATGATCAGTACTGATCAAGCCACATCAAGAGACCGAGCTTCTGCATGAACATCAACAGCCGTGGGGTCTTTGCCTCTGTTCAGAATATAGTGAAAATTGTTCATATCTTCAGTTTGTTAATTCAGGAATCACTTTAAAACCCCTCCCCCGCAGCCCAGCATGACCTCGCTGCAGTTCTGCTGGCATAACTGTTTGGTGTGGTAACAATATGCAAAGTTACGTTGTGTTTGTTCCTGGCACACCCAGTCTTACCAAAAGGCATTAGAAGAAAATAAATGTCCTGTGTTTTAGTTGGCAGATAAAGACTCAGCTCAAGTGCTATATGAAACCTCAGGTTCTGAAAATAACAAACATGTCAAACTGCTGTAGTAAGATGTTACACTTTATTGGCATCCATGGATTGCCAAAGTTCTTCATGAAAAGAAAAAATGGTGCATGAAAGGTTCTTTGAGGAACCCCAAAATTGTCTTTTAGTAAAAAAAACAAACACTTTTGGAAACTTAATTTTGTATACTGGAGCATACTGGACAGATTAGATCTGCTCTTGCATGAATCCCAGGATGATAGTTACTCATCTGCTTTCTCTCAGAGTCTCTGTCTGTGATTTGCTTTTGAATCTTTGTTCCTCTCCATCATCCGTCTCTTATTAACCGTCAGATGTAGTTGTCGTGGAGACCAGCGCGCACATACAGTATATGCACACGCAACACCAAACACACTTTGCTCATTATTTTCCTCATAATCACTTCACTTAGCAGCACAAGTGTGTAACAATGCCGTCTTTCACAGCGGTGACCGCGCTCTTGAGTATGTCTTCTCTCTTGTTGCTCATTTAAAGAGTACCAGCGTTCTGGCCCAGTGCTGCTGTAATTCACTAAAGTTGTGTGTCTTTTATTGGCCAGAAATAAGCTCCATTGAAAGGTCATGGTAATATCGAGGCAAGCATATGTTTTTCCTGCTTTTATGCTAGATTGACTTTTTTTCCTCCTTTACTGTTCATAATTTAACTTTAGGGTTAAAGACCTCAAGGTGAGTGAACATGCATGCCTTGAGACCAGGCTATTAAAAAGTAGTTTGATTAGCTCTCGCACATAGGCTGCTTGAATAAAGACACTATCTGTTTTGCTTTGCTTTGTTTTTTTTTTTTGTTTTTTTTTTTGAAAATCCTCCATTGACTATTTGAGAGTGTGCCATTCAAACCCTAATTGTCTTCAGACCAGGGTCAGATATGGACCAAGATGCTATTTTATTTTATTTTATTTGTTTTATTTATTTATTTTATTTGTTTTGTTATTTTATTTTTGTTTTATTTTTATTTATTTTATTTTATCTGTTTGTTTTATTTTTTTATACATTTTGTTTTGTTATTTCATTTGTTTTTTATTTTTTGTTTTGTTTTGAATATCTTCCATTGACTATTTGAGAATGTGCCATTCAAAACCTAATTGTCTTTAGACCAGGGTCAGATATGGACCAAGATACAATTTTATTTTATCTGTTTTTATTTTTATTTATTTATTTTGTTTTGTTATTTTTATTTATTTTATTTTATCTGTTTGTTTGTTTTATTCATTTTGTTTTGTTATTTCATTTGTTTTTTATTTTTTGTTTTTATCATATTTTATTTTATTTATTTCCATTTAAATAAAAGGATCCCTTTTAATTTAATATTTCATTTTTATTCCTGTTTTTCCTCCTGTTTATTTAATTATTTAAGTGAATTATTTTATTTTATTGCTTTCACTTTTTTATTTGTTCTATTCTATTCTAATTCTTCCGAGGTAGCAGGCTGCTCCTCGGTAATATTTGTATCACAGTGTGAGGCTTTAGGACGGCAACTAACCATGAAATGAGAAAGAAAAGTCCAAGAGCCACAAAAGGGTTTTGTAAAGGGCTTTCAGATGACGGCGTGTGTGAGTGTGTTTGACGAGCCCGTTGCTCTCTGTGTAGCTGATAAATGGAGGGTTTAGAGCAAGTGTTTATAGTAGCACAGTAGCTGAAGAGGCCTGCTGTACCGATGGGCCTAAGACACTCAAGGTCGATTATTTCTGTCCTACAGTCTGTGTGTGTGTGGCTCCTGAATACACCCGACTCAGTCAGTTGGCATCTATGACAGCAGCTCTGCCATTCTAGTTATATGTTCAGTAGAGGTCTGTACCGTGAATTGTATAGGGCATGCAAATGTTAATAAAGTAAGTTCAGCTGTTTTGTTTTCAACGTTGCATACATCTAAAAAAAAAACCTTGCATGGACGCAAATTCTTTGCTCGTTGCCCTGGCTGTCGGTTGCTCCCCATATTGTTGTTTGGCCTTTGGAATGGATCATGTGGAGCAGTGGTGAACTGGTGGTGGGCCTGGCTGGGGGAAAACTGACAACAAACCTTAACATTACAACATTTTATCCTTAGAGGAAAAAGAGCAGTGCATCGGTTTGCTTGACAGCAGGTGATTTTTGTACTTGTTTTGTTAGGAACTATGCAGCATAACACTCTATGCACAGATCTTCCCAAAGTCGTGCAGAATTTTGCATTACTTTGCTATGAACGCTGAACTGCGATACCCAAGAGTGCTGTGATCTTGGGAAAAATAGAGCAATTAGTCTTTTCTGTCGTTTATGCAAACATTCCACTGTAGTGACGGTTGAATGTACACACAAACTCCGGGGCTATGCCATTTGTGAAGGTATATAAGGTCTAAAAGCGGTATTATGAATCAATAAGAATCACTCAATGCTTTTTGCACTATTTGCATTTTTTTTTAACATTAATTTTTACATTTAATTGATCAGACGAATTCAGTAAAATCATTAGTATTGTTAAATTTGCTGAATTCTCAGCATCATTACTCCAGTCTTCAGTGTCACATGACCCTTCAGAAATCACTCTAATATGATGATTTGATGCTAAAGTAACATTTCTCATTATTATCAATGTTGAAATCAGTTGTGCTGCTTAAATTTCTGTGTAAAACGTGATCCTTTTTTTCCAGGATCCTTCGATGAACACAACGTTCAAAATAACTTGAAATGTAAATATAAATGCGCTTTTGATTAAATTAAATGCATCCTTGCTGAGTAAAAGAAGTTATTCTCCTTAAAAAACCCAAAACATTCTGACTCCAAACTCCAAAGTTATAATTGGCAAAAATCCAGACTTTAAAATGGTTTTGTAACAGAGCCTCTATCAACGCAGGCTTTCATGCATGGAACTTCACACAGTGGCTGCGTGTATGATGGATATTTTACTGTCATCCTATCAACACAACTTGGGAGCGGGCGATGTGTGAGAAATGTGGCGCTGCAAGCATGTGTTGTCTGACCGAGCTGCGTTCTGTAATCCAGTGTAATCTGGCTCAGGTCTATTAGCGATTAATTGATTGTGCATCTAATCTGAGCGGACTATTATTTATGATGGTTATCATCGAAATTGCCCGTAATGGCAGATAATTATGGCCAGATGTGGTCAATCTGAGATTAGCTTTTAAAGTCAACACACATTACAGTAAACCATCGCAGATGTGTAATATCCACACACACCCTCCCCCTTAATCTAAGCATCATGTTTGTGGAATGCAAGAACATACGCAACTTCATCTCTCCTAACCACACACACACACACACACACATACACATGTTTGTTTCACTTATTAGTGAGGACATTGTAACTTCCATTGATTTTATATCAGGTTTTTTTTTCTTTCTTTCTTTTTTTGTGTGTGTTTTCTATTGTGTCTCTTTGTGTCTTCAAGAATTATTCAAGAATGAAGAACTATGGGCTCCTACTTATAAGCTTTTGGTGCTTGTTTGGCAGACCCATTTCACTGTACCCAATCTAGTCTGTTCCTTAAAACTGTATTATTGTAAAGCTTGAAGAGGTATTGTGAATAAACTAAACTAACTTAATGATATTTTCTATGGCCCAACCTCTACCCATTAACCTACCCATCACAGAAACATGTGCAAAACGCTAGAATTAAATTATAAACAGATTTTGGGCTGATTTATAAGCCTTTTACCTAGTGAGGACCAGTGAAATGTCCTCCCTAGTCGGCTATATTTTACCATTTAAGTGAGGACATTTGGCCCTCACAAGTATAGCTAAACCTGTACTCACTTACTCACTCTCACTCACTCACTCACTCACTCACTCACACACACACACTCTTACTCACTCACTCTCTTACTCACTCACTCACTTACTCTCACTCTTACACACTCACTCACTCTCACTCACTCACTCACTCACTCTCACACACTCACTCACTCACTCTCACACACTCACTCACTCACTCACTCACTCACTCACTCACTCACTCACTTACTCTCACTCTTACACACTCACTCACTCTCACTCTCACTCTCACTCTTACTCACTCACTCACTCTCACTCACTCACTCACTCACTCTCACACACTCACTCACTCACTCACTCACTCTCACTCACTCACTCACTCTCACTCTCACTCTTACTCACTCACTCACTCACTCACTCACTCTTACTCACTCACTCACTCTCACTCTTACTCACTCACTCACTCACTCTCACTCTCACTCTTACTCCCTCACTCACTCACTCACTCACTCACTCACTCACTCACTCACTCTCACTCACTCACTCACTCACTCACTCACTCACTCTTACTCACTCACTTACTCTCACTCTTACTCACTCACTCACTCTCACTCTCACTCTTACTCACTCACTCACTCTCACTCACTCACTCACTCACTCACTCTCACACACTCACTCACTCACTCACTCACTCACTCACTCTCACTCACTCACTCACTCACTCTCACACACTCACTCACTCACTCACTCACTCACTCACTCTCACTCTTACTCCCTCACTCACTCACTCACTCACTCACTCTTACTCCCTCACTCACTCTCACTCAGTCACTCTCTCACTCTTACACACTCACTCACTCTCACACTCTTACTCGCTCACTCACTCTCACTCTTACTCACTCACTCACTCACTCACTCTTACTCCCTCACTCACTCTCACTCAGTCACTCTCTCACTCTTACTCACTCACTCACTCTCACACTCTTACTCACTCACTCACTCACACACTCACTCTCTTTCTCTCAATCACTCTCACACTCTTACTCACTCACTCACACACTCACTCTCTTTCTCTCACACTCTCACTCTTACTCACTCTCTCACTCTTACTTACTCACTCACTCACTCTCTCACTCTCTCACTCTTACTTACTCACTCTCTTACTCTTACTCACTCACTCACTCTCACTCTTACTTACTCTCACTATTACTCACTCTCTCACTCTTACTTACTCACTCACTCAATCACTCTTACTCACTCTCTCACTCTTACTTACTCACTCACTCTTACTCTTACTTACTTACTCTCAATCTTACTTACTCACTCACTCACTCACTCAATCACTCACTCATTCACTCTCACTCTTACTTACTCACTCACTCAATCACTCTTACTCACTCACACTTACTCACTCTTACTCATTCACTCACTCTCTCACTCTTACTTACTCACTCACTCACTCACTCTTACTCAATCACTCTAACTCTTACTTACTCACTCACTCAATCACTCAATCACTCTCTCACTCTTACTTACTCACTCTCAATCTTACTTACTCACTCACTCACTCACTCACTCTCTCTCTCACTCACTCACTCACTCACTGAGCAGATCTAGGCAGGTGGTGCTGGGGAGGTGGAGGGCTTGGTAAATAAGGTGCATAGCGCGCTGCGATAGTTTATCCATTTGATTCGCCGAGGTGATATAGGGACATGTTAATGGATATGTGAAATCGATTGGCCGGGAACATTACATTTGGCGAACCAATCCGAACATGAATAGAGTTTAATGGATCAACTATTAATTTCTCTGAAATTATTTTTGACTAATTATTGCAATGTTGTTATTGCTTGTCAAGGTTAGCATCACTTTTACATTTACTCATGTTTTTCCTGAACTTATAGATTGATAACCCCCCCCCCCCCAGCCCCACTTGACTAGAATTGAAGGAGAGACCATAGTGATTTCCAAGTGTACTATTTAACTGGAGCCAGTAAGTAACCATGCCTAGCGTCCACCCAGAACACATTAGCATCATGTTAGCAAGTTTTGCATGGGCCACATTTTTGAACTTCATCACCTTGTGTTTTTGTCATGCCGATAAAGTAAATCCCTCTGATAGTCTTGAAGGAGCCTAAATAGCTGCTGATCTTAGATCAGTTAGGTGATCTGTTTGATCGTGGGTTTAGGTTTTAAGGCTGGTCACAGATCAGCATCGGTATCACCGTCACACTGTAGATTTAGGGCGGTATGTGGTGAAAACAAAGGGAGTATTGGTGGTTTTTAAACGATTGGAGAGAGCGATGGTGGTTTTTAAACGAGTTCAGGGAGGGATGGTGGTTTTTAAAGGCATGGAGGAGGTGATGTTTATTGACTTACGAACCGCTGCAGCCGTAGAGTGTTATTTGGAAGAATGGATGGCAGGGATCCAGGGATTGAGGGGGCTGGAGCAGGCACATTCATATGTGCACGTGTGTTTTAACACATAACACTAATCATGCTATGTTTCTTAAACAGGAACGAGACTTGGGTTAATGTTAAAAAAGAGCAAAGTAGAGAAAAACAGGCTCCCATAATCCCCCTGTGTTAAACAGATGTTTATTTTGTTGTAGGGTGTTATAAATGGGTGCCGTTTCCTTATTGGGAACATTTACATGGTTTAACCCAGTGATTATCAAACTTTTTTCGTCGTGCCCCCATTATTCTTTTAAGAAATCTAGAAAAAAAATCTAAAAATCTTTAAAGAAAGCGGGAATGCAATTCATTTGCTAATAATAGCTAACTATTCTTTTTTTTCCCGAACCAAATGTGACCAAAACGGTTATAAAAATGCTGTCATTATAAAAGGTTTCTTCAATGTATTGCTTGTTTTTTCTGTGTATTACATTTCATGTTGTGACACTTCTATTCTCCCTGCAACGTCAGACCGTTCAAAGCGTCAACAAGCTTCCCCGTACTTTTTGACAGGCGTTCTTGACAAGTCGGCGGTGGTCTGAACGTACAGTGAGGCTCGGTTCACATATAGCAAAACCAAAAAAAGGCGCGCCGCGTTCTCCTTTTTCCAAAAGGCTAGGGTGGTTTTACCGTTTCTCACACACACTTGTTATGGCGCTTGTGCATTACCAGTACCAGCTCGACTCGGCTCGCTTTTCGCTCCGTTTTCCGTTGCAGACAGTAACGCCACAAATAGTATCCGGTCGTCATAGTGACGCCTTTCGTTCCTCGTTGCCCCATCAAACCCCATTCACTGAAAGATTCTTTGGGGAACCTAACCTTTCTTTCTAACAGAGTAGTCAGTGCATCTGTCCAAAATGGTGGACGTAATGAGAAGACTGTTGTTTTAGAAACATGTTTGCAATTCATTCATTCATACAGAAAAGTATTGACTTGTTAGTATTTTACTCAATATGTTCTGTACATTTTCATGCATATTAGAGTGTTGCACCATTAGCTTAGCAACATGCTAATGCCAAACTCTGTTGAAATCATTTGTGTGTCACATTGGAGAGTTCCTGCTTATGTAGAGCGTTCCAGATCAGTGAGTTATGAGGTTCCACTTCAGTTTAGTCCCTATGTAGACACAAGGCAGATCACTAAGGTTTGGAACTGTTTTTCTCTCCTCACTGCATGCATTCATAAATCTCATTCACTGTGAAGTTTCTCAGACACACTGAGATGTGTGCAGACGCCGCTTGGCAACCAAGTTCAATTTCTGTCAAAGTGTTTTAAATAGATGCCAAATTTTTTAGACACAAAATACAATTGCAGTTGATTTCCATTATTTGCCAAATAATGCACAGCTGTTTATTTTCTTCTCTCTTTTTTCCCCTTTGGAAGTATAGAATTCCTGATTAGTCAAAGCACAATATCATCACAGAAGGCTCTGCAAACAACTCAAACCAGATTTGTTGGTAAACTACTACACGTTGTGCCAATTAAAATGATGAATTGTGATTTCTGTTTATGTAAGTGAGCTAATCAGAGCGCATCTGTAAACAGATGACTGCTGTCAGTGTTATTATTCCCCATCTGAACTCATAAAACAAAAGAGCAGTTGATGAAAGTCAAGGATTTACAGCTGAGATACTATTCTTTCAAATGCAGTGGGCAGTGCAATTCAAAAGCTTAAAAGCTTAGCATCTTAAAGGCGCCGTGTGTAATGAGAATGACATAACGACAGCGGGTTCCAGATGTAAAAATCCCATTCATTTTCTCCATTGGGGAATTTAGTTTTAACGATAACTTTATGCTTTAAAGACTCTTAAAATTATCTTACAATTTTCTCGCAAACTCGCTATGTTGAGAAAAAAGTCCGAATTGTGAGATAAAAAGTCAGAATTGCGACATGTTAACTCGCTATTGTGAGAAAAGTCAGAATTGTGAGATAAAAAGTCAGAATTGGGACATGTAAACTCGCTACTGTGAGAAAAAATGTCAGAATTGCGACATGTAAACTCGCTATTGTGAGGAAAAAGTCAGAATTGTGAGATAAAAAGTCAGAATTGCGACAAGTAAACTCGCTATTGTGAGGAAAAAGTCAGAATTGTGAGATAAAAAGTCAGAATTGCGACAAGTAAACTCGCTATTGTGAGAAAAAAGTCAGAATTGTGAGATAAAAAGTCAGAATTGCGACAAGTAAACTCGCTATTGTGAGAAAAAAGTCAGAATTGTGAGATAAAAAGTCAGAATTGCGACAAGTAAACTCGCTATTGTGAGAAAAAAAATGTCAGAATTGCGAGATAAAAAGTCACAACTGCGACAAGTAAACTTGCTATTATTAGAAAAAAAAGTC
The DNA here is from genome assembly GCF_016745375.1 of Pimephales promelas. Next base: position 4,252,375 of record NW_024121100.1, on the reverse strand, counting down.
AGAATTGCGAGATAAAAAGTCAGAATTGCGACATGTAAACTCGCTATTATGAGAAAAAAAGTCAGAATTGTGAGATAAAAAGTCAGAATTGCGACATGTAAACTCACTATTGTGAGAAAAGTTAGAATTGTGAGATAAAAAGTCAGAATTGCGACATGTAAACTCACTATTGTGAGAAAAAATGTCAGAATTGTGAGATAAAAAGTCAGAATTGCGACATGTAAACTCGCTACTGTGAGAAAAAAAGTCAGAATTGTGAGATAAAAAGTCAGAACTGCGACATGTAAACTCGCTATTGTCAGAAAAAAGTCAGAATTGTGAGATAAAAAGTCAGAATTGCGACATGTAAACTCGCTATTGTGAGAAAAGTTAGAATTGTGAGATAAAAAGTCAGAATTGGGACATGTAAACTCACTATTGTGAGAAAAAATGTCAGAATTGTGAGATAAAAAGTCAGAATTGCGACATGTAAACTCGCTATTGTGAGAAAAAATGTCAGAATTGTGAGATAAAAAGTCAGAACTGCGACATGTAAACTCGCTATTGTCAGAAAAAAGTCAGAATTGTGAGATAAAAAGACAGAATTGCGACATGTAAACTCGCTATTGTGAGAAAAAATGTCAGAATTGTGAGATAAAAAGTCAGAACTGTGACATGTAAACTCGCTATTGTGAGAAAAAAGTCAGAATTGTGAGATAAAAAGTCAGAATTGCGACATATAAACTCACTATTGTGAGAAAAAAGTCAGAATTGCGACATATAAACTCGCTATTGTGAGAAAAAATGTCAGAATTGTGAGATAAAAAGTCAGAATTGCGACATATAAACTCGCTATTGTGAGAAAAAAGTCAGAATTGTGAGATAAAAAGGCAGAATTGCGACATATAAACTCGCTATTATGAGGAAAAAAAGTCGCAATTACCTTTTTTTATTTTTTTATTCTCTGGCGGAAACGCACTTCACACAAAATTCTTCTGCTGAAAAAGTAGGCGGGCACTGCTGGGTCACAAGTTGGGGGCGGGACTACCTGTTTGCTTGACCGATAGACAGAGGGAGTGTTCATGAAACAGTCATTATTGTTGCATTTCGGTTTAGTGTTGCTAGTGGTTCGTGAATTACACTCTTCTAAGCAATTTTACTGAAATATCTGTCACTGCAGCCATCAAATGCTCATCCAGTGTTTTTTTTATGCAGTAAAATAGCCTCAGTGAATCCGGCCCGCAGCTGTGGTGCGACTCGGGCCGTGTGGCACGGTGCCAGCTTCCAGCCTCACTCCCGTGATATGTGTGTTTAGACTGGCTTTCACTGAGGTGGTAAAATCCAGACCTAAACCTGAAGGCAGAGCACAGTCAGTCCTCTGAGTTATGCCAGCCTTTCAATGCCGCCCACCACAGGAAAGAGAGAGGGGCAGTATTTAAAGGCTTGCTCGAAATGTTTTGGCAGGGATGTAATCGTGATCTTGGCATTGAATGCAGGCTCAGTCTAAGGAACTGGGTCATGTTCGGGTTAGCACTTTTGCAGCGTCTGCTCGCGCACTCTCAGAGAATTACTAAATGAGCTCAATATCTGGCAGCGCTTGATATTACTTATCGTTAGTCTTTGAGTCGGCCGTCAAGGAGCAGAGTTTTATGTGCATTTTATAATTCGCTGAGGAGCTCGTGATGATGTCATCAGCTCATTACAGTTGGCGTCGGATCAGTTGATTCGTGAGCGTTTCGTAACAGAAAGAGATCATTGGTGGAGGGATGTTCTGGGATCAGTAAAAGATGTTCGAGTAATTCTGCGTCCGACGTCAGATAGTGAACCCAAGCATTAGCATGGGAACGGTGCTAGTTTACCATAAAGAGCTTTTGGAGGCCACCTTTTTACTTTTATTATGTTAACATGTTGTCCTTATCTCCTCCATTGGAAGCAGTCGTAACTCTATGGCAGGGATGATCAAATTACACAGCTTGGGGCTTTACTTGCAGAAAATGCATGGAATAAAATGACCCGATAATTCACTTGGGTTTAGGATATGCAGTAACCAACAATTGAGACGGTGACCGGATGCTTTTTCAGTGGCCTTGTTTTCGGAAGTATCTTTATCCTTAGGGATTTAAAAAGATCAAGTCCTCAGGCCATGAACCAAACCAACGAACTTAATCGAGATGAAGTAAAAGAAAGAAAGAAAAACAGAAAGAAGTCACTGACGGGTGTAATAATATAAACCTATTGACCAAAGGTCATTCATTATAAATAAAACACTTGGATTTTTGTCAACAAGTTCATTGCGAAATAAACTCAGGTTTTTGGTTGAATTTTCCCAATATGCATTGTAACGGCTACTTTGATTGATGGACTATGAGTAGCTACTTTTGTTTTTCACTGGGATTTTGCTATTAAATATGTGTAAGCTGCAAGTAAGTGTGAATTCAACATTTCTAGAAAATTCACATATATACCATCGCTTCTATATATATCATCACATTCACATATATACCATCACATATATACCATATATATCAATATCGATTATTTTGGATATCAGTTACAATAAATCGCAATTTTTCTCAAGGGAATCAAATCTCTTAACTAATGCTGTAAACTATAGGAGTCTAGTTGTAGCCTACTAGGCTTCATTAGCCTAATATGAAGGTAATAATGAACTGTTTTGTAGCTATACAAACACTTAAATTACACTTTTATTTATTTTTATAATAAGAAGATTATGTGAAATATAAACATTTAAATGGTGGCCGTCATAACTTGCCAGATTTATTCAAATATGCATTAAATATTGAAGAACATTAAGATTATAATGCGTAATATTAGCAAAATGCTCCTCTCTGGATTTATTTTTTCTAGCTGACTAATGAGTTTATGTGGGTTTTCTGAGGTAAATATGACGATACATGACATTGATTACAAGCTGTTTAACTGACGTCTTTCCACGGTTGAAACGCTGATTGAGCAAATCAATGTGACATGATACGGATTTCGATAAGTTGTACTCTATCGTTTAACAAACTTTCAGACGCTCGTTCATGTTTATTTCGCGCGGTAACTGGTATTATTAACCCGGAAGAGAGATCAGTGCTGCTGCTTCTCTTGAGCTGAACCAGAGCGATCTCACGCCACAGCGCCAAAATGGATGTAATTTGAAAATTGAGCTTTTGTAAATATCAATAGTAACAAAGGACAAAGATTATTGCGATTTTTTTTTTTTTTTTTTTTTTTTTTTTTTTTTTTGGATGCGCGCAGCTGCGATACAATGTCCCATTCATTCAAATGAAACAGGATGACTAATCGATTCTTGAGATTTAAGAATCGATATCGGTTCGTTAAAATGAGAATCGATTAATATCGAGAAATCGATATTTATTACCCAGCCCTACTAATTAAGATCCTTTATTTTTAAGATTGTAGTAGAAAAAGGTTCATTGGATTGTTAAAATGTCCGCTTTTAATGGTACAGTCATTGTTTTCTTGCCTGATCAGAAAGGCCCGTTCACACTAAGTACGATAACTATATGCGTCCACACCAACGACCGACAACGGTCTTTAGCACGCGCGCCCGCGCTGCGGTTTCAAAGTAGCGAAAATAGACGACTGCTGCTGCTGCTTTACGTTATAAACAAATATCAAAAGAAAAACAGGCACTTTTGGGTACACGATATCCTTAAAAGACGAGAGGAGTTGGGTGCGCATCTAAACAGTGAATCTAGCAAGTCTAGCGTAATATCTAACAGTGGATTTAGCTGACGAAGTCAATGATGGGATGAAAAACGCCTTTTTCACTGCAACTTCAGCAAAGTTGTCAACTAGCGCTGGATAGCCTACCTGAGGTAATTTTGCAACACTATGCTAAACTGCCCAATGTCTCATTGTGAATACTTCTTACCGTTTATTCCCAGGATACAACCGATTGCTTTCCATATATCCATCTTTTTTAACGTATCCTTGAAAAGGGGGTTTGACTGCCGTTTTAAACTGCCATCTGCCATTTTAAATGCGCGAGACCTTTAAATTACAATCGATTCTGATTGGTTGTCAGTGTTTTATCGTTGGACAGCTGGAAAAAAATCGCTCTGAAAGTGATCCCAACGATATCGTTCCTCATATCTTTATCATTATAGCTGTTGTGTGAACTCTGTTATTCTTTAATATGAGAACGATTTTTAGAATTATATCGGTTACACTTTATTTCGATAGTCACTTTAGACGTTCTACTAACTATAAGTAACTTTTTAACTACATGTCAATTAACTCTCATTAGAGTAGTAGTATATTATCGTAGACTGTCAGGTTATGGTTAGTTAGGCTGTGGGTTAGGAGAATAAGTTACTTATAGTCAGTTGAATGTCTGTTGGGGGACCAACAAAATAAAGTGTCAGAAGATATTAAGCTGACAGTCTACTAATACTATAATGACAGTAAGTTGACATGTAGTTGAAAAGTTACTTATAGTTAGTAGAATGTCTAAAGTGGACTATCGAAATAAAGTGTTACCATCATATCTTTATAGTTATCGTGCTTGGTGTGAACATTTTCCATTGATGTTCCTCTGAGCTTTACTCTTTTGTAACGTCAGCCATCTCTTTATCTAGTCTTTCTTCAAATCTCCCTCTTTCTCATGGTCTCCGACCGTCATTATGAGTGGACACGCCCCCCTACTATTGATTGGCTACAAGTTTGTTGTGGCGCTTGGTCCAATCCACTTTCAACTTTCAAAAATCGCTTACTGCACATTTAAGTACCGTTCACTGAAGGCTTCTTTGGGGGAACCCAAAATAGCTCTTCTATGGTAACGCTGCAACCCCCATTTGCGACATTTATTTTTAAGAGTAGATGCATTACATTTTCAGAAGAGTGTCATCAAAGTGATTTTAAGCATGTAAATATTTTAATATTTGGAAAAACAGATAGACTATAATTGATGTGTACTTTGTTTGCACCCTGTCTACAATGCAAACAAATGTATGCAATAGATTGCTTTGTATTATTTTGCATGATACAGTTCAGACAACAATTTGTTTTTACAACATGCTGTAGATTCAGTAGCAGTAATACAATGTTCACTGCCCATCAGCAGACATAAACCATTCTGTGCCTGTTTTTTTGTTTTTTAGATCTTGATTTCCAGACCTAATTGCACTAACTGGCTAGTGTGAGTGTTTTCTTTCATTGTATCTGAGAGGTAAGGCCTCGGGTAGAAGCATTGATATGCACATATTGGATTTCTTAAGGGGATGCAAAGGAATGTTAACCATATTATCCCACTTAGAGGCTCTTCTGGTTGCCAAGTCCTGTCTTGGGATCTCAGAAACTTTGTGCATTGTGCTTGCCGTCCCTCACTGGTCTTCTCTGTGGTCGCAGTCCTTTGGAATGCATCTGAATTGTACGGTTGCCAGATATTATCGGTTTGATCAATGTCTCATGCTCCTAAAATGCACCTTGCAGGGTTTAGGTATTTTGTTCATCTTATCTTAGCAAGTCAGGAACTCAGAAACACTACACTGTGTGCTTCACACAGTCTGTTAAGGGGCCGGGACAGGGCGTAGTGTAATTTTTACTCCCAAATTCTGTCCTCTGGCATGCGTCCATTGCCACACCCCATCAGCATTTAATGAAGTTGTTGTACAGTTGTCGATTTTCAGCTCTGGAACTCGAAGTGCTGTGAATGTACCGGGTAAAATCCCACAAAGGGCTCAACGGAAGAAACCAGATCAGACCCTTGGGTGCTGCGGCGCAGAACTTCTCTGTTCTTCGACTGGACAAATTGTGCATTGAGCGTCTTGAGCAAGCCCTTAATGCAAAAGCCCAGCTAAAAATTTATATTTTTCCATCATTTACTAAGCTCTAATGTTTATAAAAACTATACACTGTAAAAAATTTTCCTGTAAATTTTACAGTAAAATACTGGCAGCAGGGTTGCCAGCCAGTTACTGTATTTTTTACAGTATAGTTCTGTAATTTAATTTACAGATTTTTACTGTATTCTCTGATTACAGTAAATAACTGTATTTTTTACAGTAGTTCCATGAATCTTTGTATTCGCTATATCTGGGAAATATGTAAAATGCCAGCTGAATTTTAAATGTTAATTATTTATCAACTGCATAAGCTTTAAACAATTGTTTTTAAATTCAGTAAGTGTTGTATAACACGCAACTTAATTCCCCTATTACTTCACAAAACAAACAAACTATTCAACATCCTAAAAACAGGTCAACATTTATTTAATTTATAACTTTAAAATATGCATGGAAAAAAAGCATAAAACAGTGTATTTTGTATATTTTTTTATTTTTTTATTATTATTTACATATAGACATGAAATTTTTTTTTTTAATTACTTAAAACAAATAAGCCATCAGGGCCCTTCACACAAAGAAGAAATACGCAAATGACATTTAAAACAACAAGTTGACCAACATGATCATAATAAAATGGTTCTGAAAAACAAAACAAAAAAAAAAACAGACATGAATGAATTGTCACCTCTTCGTTCCCAGACAAACATGTCCAAACAACAAGGCCCCAAGTGAGTCCAAAACACGTATGATCAAAAATGGAGAATAATTCAGCTCCAGATGCTGTTCCATCACAGGATGCAAAGAGTGGCTAGAAATATTGAAAAGGACATTACATTAGATATATTACAAAACATAATGATACAGTCAGAGACAGACAGAGGGATGACAGATACAGTTAGTCCGATAAAGAATATTAAAAGGTTACAATTAAAGGAAAAATAGATATTTGTGTGTGTGTTTGTGTGTGTACTTACATTTCAGAAATTCCACTGAACACACCACTTTGCAGGGAAGAGTGGCAACACGTGGGTTCACTGCAACCTGTTTCTTCTGTACCATTTGCCCTGTCCTTTTAGATGGCAATTTTCTTCTTTGTTCCTCTCTTACAAAGCACATAAAGGGTCAGAAAACAGACAATATGTAATTAGGATTGGTTTTAAGTTTTTCATGCTTGTAATCATGATTTTTAAATCTGTTAGAGCAGTGTTTCTCAACTCCAGTCATGAGGACCTCCCAGGAAGACCTCCCAACCCTAACCCTATGTCCACAAATTAAAACACCTGATTTAACTAATTAAAGGGATAATTCACTTTGAAATTAATTTTTTAAAATGTTTTATCTTACCTCAAGGGCATCCAAGATGTAGGTGTCTTTGTTTCCACAGTATTTTCAATTTTGATATTTTTAAGTCGAACCATTCTTGTCTTCAGTCATATAATGGAGGTCTATGGTCACCACCTCAAAGAGCATGCACAGAGAAGTCCAAATTTAACATGATTTAATGACTCGTAAATGTAAGTACACATTGATGGCCTAAGACACGAAACGAGCGGTTTGTGTGAGAAAACGAATGACGTACGAGACGAGTGACGTATACGCGCGAGAGATCACTTCCGTTTGTCTTAGGCCATCAATGTGTACTTACATTTACGAGTCATTAAATCATGTTTAATTTGGACTTCTCTGTGCATGCTCTTTGAGGTGGTGACCATAGACCTCCATTATATGACTGAAGACAAGAATGGTTCGACCTAAAAATGTCAAAATTAAAAATACTGTGAAAACAAAGACACCTAGATCTTGGATGCCCTTGAGGTAAGCTAAAACATATCAAAAATTACTTTCAACGTGAACTATCCCTTTAAGTCAATAGATAATACATCAAAAGGCAGATATTGAGTACATGTGTAAAATGTACTGAGGTTGTTAAGAATGCAATAATTACCTTTAAATGAACTCCAAGGTGCAGGCTGGCTCCTCCTGATTGAATATGTAATAATATGCAGTGAACAGTAGCAAGGCCAGACAGGAAGCTGGGCTGAATGCTCTCCTCACACACAACTTGGCCTTCCAGTGTCCTCTTGTCAAAGTGTCTCCTAAAACAATACCACATGTGACAATAGTTTATTTTTTACTATACCATTTTTATGTTTCAGCATTTTATATGTAAACTATATTTTAGTATTCAGAGTGCAGGAACTCTTTCTTTTAAATAAAATTAACAAAGGAAGTATGAAAACAAATAAGCAAATTACACACAGAGAGTAACTTAGGCTAACGTTATAGCTAAAATATATAGGATATATAGCTTATATTCGTACTGAAATATAAGGGATTTTCACACCGGAATATTAAACATAACGTTACGACACGGCAACATTCATAATCTGTTTTTTTTTTTTTTTTTTCATTTCGGCGCCCATTTTAACAGATTACTTGATTTTGATTTGATTTACACCATAAAATAATCACGGCGAAGTGTGCTGATCAACACGAAGCTCGTGTGAATACCGACTGTTCTCACAAAAGCATGTAATTCTTCTCAACAAAGGAGCCCATAGATCCCGGGGAATGTGTGAAATACTACCCGCGTCTGGGCTGCTGAAGCCCCGCGCAAGTCTCCCTCGCGCCCCGTACGGAGGATGCGTGATCCTCGGTAACCAATATGAACCGCGAATATAACATTACCTTCATAGTCTACGAGTAACACAACATGAAACATAAGAAACTGAAATAAGTCACTTACCAGTTGAGAATCACTCCTCTTTCCGCTATCCGAAAGTCGACGACACGACCGTTGAAGATCACAATGCCTCTGTGTCGATTTGAAATTTACAGCAATATTCTGTATTTTGAATCAAACCGCCACGCGGCCCCAGAATGCATTGCAGTTTACAGCAAAATGCTGTATTATTAGAAAACAGCCAGCGGCTGTAAAATATGGCTGTAATTTTTACAGCAATTCATTACAGTGTATGAGACACTCTAAAAAGTAATTCAGGGGACCTGTTACCACAATGCATTAAAAATGCTAATTATTGTTTTAATTCAATCTTTTAAGTTGCAAACATTATTTTGTAGATTTCTGTTGTGTTGACATATTAACGTTGTTCATTACATCAACTTAATATCATCTGTAATTTAAACTCAAATTCTGCATTAATTGGCTTTTTGTCTTTAATTAGGTTGTAATAGCTTCATGAAATTGTCTTGATATCATATAATAAGTTATGTTAGCATTAGCATGCGCTATGATTGCTGTTGATTTGAACTGAATTAGATCAGATTAATTGGTTCCAGGGCTATGACTCTGGTAGTTGGAGCGATTTAATTCTTTGAGTAACTTAAAAATTTGTGTTCATGCTACAAATTATTAAGTTCCTCTAACTCTTGATTCATTTTTTTTTTGGTTGAGCCAACACATTATTTTTGTGTATGTATAAATATTTTATTTTTGTATATATATATATATATATATATATATATATATATGAAGAGTTCAGATGCAAAAGCCTCTAAATGCCATTTGAAATTTTCTTCTTTAATGATGATTTTTATCAAACTTGTATATTTAAGTTCAGTAATTTCACTTAAATAACAATTAATAGGTAATTATCATTGCCATTTAAGTGAAATCACTGAACTTAAATATACAAGCTTGATAAAAATCATCATTCTAGAAGAAAATTTCAAATGGCACTTAGAGGCTTTTGCATCTGAACTCTTCATGTATATATTAGGGATGTCAAACGATTAATCGCGATTAATCGCATCCAAAAAAAGTTTGTGTTTACATAATATATGTGGGTGCACTGTGTATAATTATTTTATATATATAAATACACACATGCTTGTATATATTTAAGAAATATTTTCATGTATATACTGTATATAGATTTATATATAATTTATATTATATATAAATATTTTATATATAAAAAATATTTTTTTTCTTAAATGTACATGCATGTGTGTGTATTTATATATATATATATATATATATAGTATATATACATATATATATATATATATATATATATACACACAAAATAATTATACACAGTGCACCCATTATTTGCAACCCGATTAATCGTTTGACAGATATAAAACACACACACACACACACACAAAAACATATATTTAACACACAATTTACTTCTCTTTAGCATACAGTGTCTTCCACTGAAGATGTGGTTTGGATTGACCTAGAGTTGTCATAAATTATGACATAAATTATTTTTTGGTGAACTGTTCCTTTGTTTATTATAGAAGGGTTGTGTTTTGGTTAACCAAAGTCAGTCTCACCAAGCTAGCATTTTCTCAATTTCACTTTTTTCCCTTTTCATTCCCTTTAATAACATATTAAAGAGATAGTCACCCCAAATATAATGAATATTCATCATTTACTTCTCCTAAAGTTGTACCAAACCTGTACATTTATTCTACACAAAGCAAGATATTTTGAAGGAAGTATTGGAAAAAATTACAATGGAAGTAAATAATGCTACTTTTTGGTTGCAAACATTCTTCACAATATCTTCGTTTGTGTAGAGCAAAACAAACTAATACAGGTTTGGATACTGTGCATGCAGTATCAACCTCCCAACCAGAAGTATGAAAAATCATAAAGCTGCATAATTAGTCCTGAATCTGTTTGCCGAAGAGTGAACAGGCCAACTCTTTTTTTATTTATATTTTTATGAGTGTACCTTCCCACAGGTGTCAGGGCCACGAGACCTGAGCAAACACGCATGCCAGTGCAGCCAAATGGAGGTCAGGTTATAGCGTGCTCTGGATTTATATCTCTGCGCTCTGGAGAGAAACTCTGGTTCCAAAGACAAGATGGAGGAAGAGGCAGTGCTGTAAAATAACTCTCTGAAAGCCTTTTAAACTGCTTCTGTAACCGTTTCAGTGTATTATTAAAAACCCCTCTTTACATTGTGTAAAACTAGTTACCTTAATTAGCACTGCTGCTTATTACTCATCCTCATACTTGGAGGTTTTTCAAACCGCCTCCTCTGTTCACTCTTAAAAATAAACGTTCCAAAGAGAGTTTTCACAGCGATGCCATCGAAGAAACATTTTGGGTTGCTAAAAAGAACCTTTTCGTGAAATTTTTTAACCCTAAAACCGTATTCTGGACACGTGGGCAAAATAGTTTTGATTTATTTAAAAAAAAATACTTCCCTTGATCTGAGCGGTATAAGACTTGGCTACTTTTCCTAAGTTTGCCTCCTGAACACACACAATTTTTTGACTCAATTCTACAATGTTAAGTGGGTGAAAACAAAAACTTCTTAATCTTGTATTTGGGTCAAAAATGGGCACCCACAGAAATGAATGGGAAAAACTGTAATTTAGAGCACTCTAAAATAACCCAAAATAAGACACCAAGTGACAGCAAAGTCACTTCATCTTTAGGGTTTAGCTCTATGAACTTATTGGAATGATATTTTAATGTTGTTAAAAAAAATTAAACAAATAAAACATAAAAATAAGCATAATTTGCATAGAAAATATGGTACTTTTTGAAGTAATAAATTCAAAAATACCCCCCAAACAAAAGAAAACACCATAAATGGATAGACAAAACTTTATCGAAGACATATAACAATAATAGATAAAAATTAGGATCACACCTGCCTAAATTTCCGCCTAAATCGTTCAATTTGTGCTACCATCATGCTACTTTTTCTTCATGATTGGAATTTTAAAGGACAAGTTGGGTATTTTACAATTAAAGCCCTGCTTTAACATCGTTTCTGATGAAATAGAATGGTTAAGATTGTTTTTTTATACAAAAAAGCTGCTGTCCTGAGAATTTTTGGATTCTTTGGTTGCACCCCCACACCTCTACAATGGTAGCATTCGTTGCACAGGAACAATCCTTCATAAAACGCATAAAACTTTAGTTTACAAAGACGTGGTCTGGGATGTTCACTGATATGCTGACACCAAAAATCGCTGCAAAAGATGCTTTCCAACAGGCGTTTTACCATTCGTTAAACTGTAAAACTGTAGACCTATTTTTCCGAACGCCTCACTACCGTACATTCTTCCGTTGAGAGCTTGAATAATAGACACTCCAGACCAGTTGGTGGCGATAATGGACCTTTGCCAATTGCATGCAAATGACTTGTATAGTGTAGCCTATGACATAGATATCCACAATAAAGGCTAGATGTCTTACGGCGGCCATCTTGTCACAGGCAAGCTGATGTAAGATGAGTGGTCAGCACGAACACAAATACTCTTATCTTGTTGAAATCTTGACTGATTTACAAACGGTTTGGTTTCTTACGAACGTCATTAACATGGCTATAATTCTGGATGATTATTTCTTTATACACTTATTATTCATAAGTATGCAGTCAGTGTCATAACTACATCCCTGACGTTTATAACAAACCAAACCGTTTGAAAATCGGTAGAAAATTTAGCAAGTTATGGTTATTTAAAAAGTACATGCACCATTAAAACACAATGTTACGAGTGAGCGAGCTGCCTGTGACAAGATGGCCGCCAGGCACGGACGTCGACCTCCATTGGCCAGCAGCGTGGACGAGACATCTAGCCTTTATTATGGATATCTATGGCCTACGATACCACGACTGCATTAGACTACAGAAAGAATACAAACAACCCCATTTCCGGCGGCGGAGTAATACCGTACATCACAGAACATACAATACAAGTCAATGGAGTTGGACAAAAACTACGATAAAACCTGTTGGAAAGCATCTTTTGCAGCAATTTTTGTGTGAGCATATCAGTGAGACCAAACTAAAGTTTTATGTGTTTTATAAAGGATTGTTCCTGTGCACCTATGCAACCATTGTGAAGGTGTGGGTGTGGTGCAACCACAGAATCTGAAAATTCTGTCTAAAAAACAATCTTAACCTTTCTATTTCATCAGAAACGATCTTAAAACAGGGCTTTGATTGTAAAATACCGAACTTTTCCTTTAACCGGTGGGTGATAAAATGGATAAAACCACACAGATTTAAAATAAATGGACGAACCCAAGCCATGTCTATGTACTAGAATATATATTTTTTTGGCTTGGGCCAGTAAACAACCATCTAGAATTCAACTAGACGACTGGCAACTTCCCACAATGCCCTAGTACAGCCATTGGCACGTTTTGCATGTGTAAGCACACTCGCATTCTCTTCAAAACATTTATTTATTTAGCCTTTTTGTAGCTTACGCTTTTCTCCGCTGTGTCTGTTGCTGTAGGTTTCAGACTGAAAAAGCAGAGCGTAGATGAGGTGGTTATATCTAGTTGTGTCTTTAGTGCCCTCTAAAGAGCCCCAGCTGTTTCAGATCTTATTCCCACTTACTAGTTTTATAAGCTTTAGCAAGCTTTTTTTGAGTGGATGATGATGACTGTGATGATGTGGTTGTCATGTGAGCTTTTTTTTGTTCCCAAATTGTACGCAAGCAAAGAACTGTTATAAAACTTGAAGTTTAGAGAAGAAGGCTAAAACAGACACAAATATAGTGCCAGTAAATACAAACAACTCTTCCTCTCTCTCCAGTCTCTCTCCCCCTTATAAACAGACACACATACACATTCTTGCCCCAGCTGCAGCACACACACACACACACACACACACACACACACACACACTCCCTAACCCTGGATTAAGCTTACTATAATGGGAAAGCCCTCAGTGCATGCAGTGTTACCCTCTCATTACCACTGCACCTGTCCTGAACTGACAGAACTAATGCTGGACGGCACTTAATGAGAGAAAGCGGCTGACAGATGAGACAAACACTGACACAGAGAGAGTTCACTGTCAGAAATGAAATAGAATCCATTTTCCGATCTTGTAATGTCATGCAGCAATGTGTCAGTTTTGATACTCCTATTGGAAAGTTTAAGGTCTGTGAGAAGTCTTAAAGGAGTAGTTCACTTTTAAAAAAAAAATTTGCTGATAATTTACACACCCCCATGTCATCCAAGATGTCCATGTCTTTCTTTGTTCAGTCGAACAGAAATGAAGGATTTTGTTGAAAACATTCCAGGATTTTTCTCCATATAATGGACTTCAATGGGAACCAAACGGTTCAAAGTCCAAAAGACAGTTTCAGTCTAAACTGCAAACTGTTCAAAGCGTTTTAAATGATTCCAGACGATGAATCGTCTTATCAAGCGAAATGATCGCTCATTAAATAAAAATATAAAAATAACAAAGTTTAAGCTTTATAAGCTCAAATGCTCGCCTTGCTCTGTTCAGTGACGCACGTTCATGACTCTCCTGTTCGAACTCGTTTAACAAAACGAACAAATTTTTTTTGAGTTATTTGGTTGATTTAGCGAACGAAATGAACGAATTGACTCTGAAAAAGATTTGTTCATTTTAATGAACGAGTTTGAACAGGAGAGTCGCACAGAACAGAGCAAGACGAGCATTTGAGCTTATAAAACTTAAACTTTTTTTTAAATGAGCGATCGTTTCACTTGATAAGACCCTTATTCATCGTCTAGAATCGTTTAAAGCCCTTTGAACAGTTTGCACTGAAACTGTCTTTTGGACCTTGAACCGTTTGGTTCCCATTGAAGTCCATTATATGGAGAAAAATCCTGGAATGTTTTCATAAAAAACCTTAATTTCTTTTTGACTGAACAAAGAAAGACATGGATATTTTGACATGGGGTTGAGTTAATTATCAGCAAATGTTTTTTTTTTTTAAAGTGAACTACTCCTTAAAGGCTGCAGTTATTTGACAAACATATAACACTTTGGAAAACGGTAATATTGTGATTTTAATTTTAAAATGTTTTCCTGTGATGTAAAAGCTGAATTTTCAGCATAATTACTCCAGTCTTCAGTGTCACATGATACTTCAGAAATCCTTCTGATTAGACTACAATTTTCTAATTTTCCAAGATACACAAAATGTATCAGCTATTTTGAGATCATTATAGCCTTATCGATTAAAAAAAAAGTTTTCAAAATGTTCTAGTAAATATTTTATTCCATATCAATAATTTAGTGTCTTATTGAGTTTTAAATTGTATTTATACATTGATTATTAGATCTTGGCACAATTTATTGCAAACGCTCATATTATTAATAATTCATTCTTAAGTGATTTAGTCAAAACTCTTTAACCCGTCTCTCTTTCTATCGCATACTCGTACACACTCCCACATCAGCTCTATTGTCTCTTTAACAAATGGTTTCATCACAGGCACTGTAGCTCATTGTGCACATGTGTGAGCGTGTCATGCTCATGCGGCTAGTGGCCATTCACTGTCACCTTTGCCATTGTAATGTAATTACATCCAGTCATCACAGAGCGTGCGTGTGTGACCGGTGAGTTCATTTGTGTTTGTGTTGTCGATCTAGCCCTGGCACGGCGACTTGTTCTCTCTAGTCATCAAGAAAAGTAGGGGACTAGTAGACAAAACGGTATTTAGCTGTTAATTTAAAAAAGTGACACATCTTATTTTTAACGGTATGAGGCTGGCAACCATAGCTGCAGGTGTTTACAGTTTTTTTTACAGGATCATTTTTTACATATATATATATATATATATACACTGTCAATGTCAATATACCAGATATAATTATATTATATAATTGTCTATATATATATATATATATATATACACACACACACAGTCTGGGATTGACATTCACTTTTTTGCTCACCAGCCACTTTGGCTAGTAGTTTTCCATACTAGCCATTCAGGATTTTCACTGGCCACAATTTTGACATCATAATTTGGCAGCAGGAATATTAGGCTGCTGTCACTTTAAGACCTGGCGCACGTATCCATTACACTGTTACACATGCGTTTTCTTTCTCAGCTGTCTACGTTCACTTAAAACATAGTAACTGTGTTTACGCGAATACTCGCCAAGACCAGAATTTTGACATTATTTTGTGCGTACTTTACTGCTTATTTCGCTTAAACAGTACTCAATTTAGTACTGAGAGGCAGCTTTGTGTTTTCTTTGGGTGTGAGCTTAAAATCTGCGGGAATGAGTAAAATTATGCACAATTCTCACACGCCGAAATTCAAGCCCTGTAACGGCAACAATATTCATCCGGAGCAAATGAAAGGAGTGAGTGAAGGGAGGCGGGTTCGCGTGTAACTCGCTGTCGGAGAGATGAGAGAAAGTGCAGAGAAGAGAAGAAATTAAATATTTTCAAAAAATTTAATATTTTTGAAAAAACTGCATTGCACGTAGTAAATTATTTCAGATGTCTTTTTTAAAAGACTAAAAATGTATATTATAAACTTCAACTTCATTCGGTGGGTTTGCAGGCGTTAATATCAAGCCCTGTATACAGTGTGTGTGTATATGATATATACAGTATACATATATATATATATATATAAAATAGAGAGAGATGGAGAGAGAGAGAGAGAGAGAGAGAGTCACTTACTAAAAAAAGATGCATGTCGTGAGCACTTAATGACATCAGAGAACTGTGAACATTCATATTTAATTATTAAAGTATTCATTTAAAATCTCAGATAAATACTTTTAGTCAAATTAAAATGCTGTGCATGGATGTGCATGAGAGAGAAAAGTGAATGTGTGTGTGTTTACAGTACTCGAGCTGTTAGTGGAGTGTTTGTGGGTATTTAGTGCACGTTTGTCAGTTTGATCTTTGCAAAATTACTGTAAACACCTTCTTGAAAATGAAATTGCCCCGTAGCATGTGTTAATGAAGAAGTGCTCGAGGAGTGCGCTGCTGTAATAGTGACATAACCATACAAGCTGGTGAGGATGGTTTTCATCCTCTGGGAATACACTGAGGCATGAAGACATCTCAAATGAAAGACGTGAGAGCTAGGTTGATAGAATAATTAAAAATCGAGCGATAGAAGTCAGAAAATGTGTGTAAATGCATGACATATGACATGAGCAGTGTGTGTGGGGCAAGACAGAGACAGAGTTAAGGAGCAAGATGGAAAGAGAGATAGAGTGGCAGAGAGACAGAAGGTGGTGGGTGCCTGATTAGCATAAAGGGTAGGGCACGATGCCCGGTTTGGGAGAAGGGTTGGCACCTCGCCTCGCGGAGTGGCGGAGGTAGAAGAAAAGAATGAGAATAAAAGCGAGGGTGGAGGGGTGCGTGTTGGAGAGCTCGAAACATCTCTAGTTGAAACCTGGCACTTGGCACTGGAGCTGCTGAAATATCAACCATAATTACACTGCAGTTATTTACAGGTTGTGACGGATGCATATGCGCTAACTGAACTTCCTCATGATGACTAGGAAGTACCAGGGTGATTCTAGGATATCAGTTTTCTGTCGTTTGCAAACACATGATAAAGCTCTGCCATGTAAATAAGAGTTTTTGTATGTTCTGCTGTGGGCAACTGACTGTGATATATAGAGCGTTTTGTGTAATGTACTTCTGCGACGATTAATTGCGATTAATCGCATCCAAAATAAAAGTTTGTGTTTACATAATATATGTGGGTGCACTGTGTATAATTATTTTGTATATATATTGTATATATACAAATACATTACACACACATGCATGTATATTTAAGAAAAAAAATTATTTATATATAAAATATTTTATATTATATAGAAATCTATATACAGTATATACATGCAAATATTACTTAAATATATACAAGTGTGTGTATTTATATATCTAAAATAATTATACACAGTGCACCCACATATATTATGTAAACACAAACTTTTATTTTGGATGCGATTAATCGCGATTAATTGTTTGCCGGCCCTAGAAAAAACACAAGCTGCAAAATTTGCCTAAAGTATAGTTTCACTATATTGAATTTAAAGAAAATATATATGTGATAACGCTGTTGTGCAATTTTAATAGAGTTGTGAAAGTCAAGAGCTCTGTGATGGGACAGGCCAACATCAACTCTTAGAGGTGGACAGCCTGCAAATATTTGTAATGCATTAGATGTGTGCCTCTAATGTACAAATTAATCACTTTAAATAATAAATTGTACTTTTACACACTCCCCTTGTCCCTAAATGAAAACTCTTTGCGTTTTAATATTGAAGAGTATTTTAATACATAATTTAATAAGAAGATACACTTGGCTCAAAAAATGTCACTTGGGGTGAGAACATGAAATAAATATTTTTTTCTATTTTTGAAGCTGTGGTGTCCCAACTTTTCCTTATTTTTGTACATTTTAATATTAAAGATATTATTTGATTTCTTTCTGAGTAATTTACCTTTGAGGACGTCCACTGGTGCGCTCTCTCTCTCTCTCTCTCTCTCTCTCTCTCTCTCTCTCTCTCTCTCTCTCTCTCTCTCTCTCTCTCTCTCACACACACACACACTCGAGGAGAGTTCACTGTGGTCCGCTCACAGCAGGCTGTTGTCAATATTTCTGTCAGTCGAAGCGGTTGTATTTAGTCTCTGAGTAAGCGGCAATGCTGTGCTGTCACACCGAGCTCGTCTCGGCATTTTTTCCAGTTTACACCTCATCAGTCTCCCGAGTCCCGGCTGATCTCACCGGCCACCGTAGAGACACAAGCCAGCCTCTGATCAACCGACACATTTAGCAGGAGTCTCTAAATAAGAATCAGAGTGTTACTCTTACAGCTTGGATTATTAATGTGCATGTAGCCGATCTAATTGACAGAAAGACACGTGAATGGAAGAACAAATGGTAAAACTAGGATATATATCCAATAGTTTCTAAATGAAAAATAGTGTTTGTGCGGTTTTGCAAGGAAATATTTGCAGAAAATTGTCTGGTGTGTGTAAAACTTGCAGGTTACTTTTTAGACTGCCAACATTTTGTTTTGACATCCATTTGGGTGGTTCTGCTTATCTTCATCTCCCTCAAACGGCCTTAAATATAGATATTTTTACCAAATGCGTCTAAATAGCTTTTTTTTTTTTTTTAGGCTTTAAACGGAACCGAACTCGCTTAAATTACTCGTAGATTTTCAAACGTCTTGGAAACGTATCAGTATGAAAAAAATAATGAATTGTTAGTAAAACACTATATTTGATCCTCAGGTTACTGGCTTAAAAGTTAGGCTACGATGAAGTAGGCTATTTTATTTATTTTTAATTTTAAGAAATATTTTAGTTGTTTTTAAATTTAAAATATGTTTGAATTGGATGTCGTTATAAATGGTTAGTCATCCAACGTTGCATAATTTTAAAAGGTGTTTATTTAAAAAAATATATTAATAGTATAATAGCCTTATAGGCTATGTCGAGATATTCTACGAATAGTTTGAAATATATCTTTATAAAAAAACAAATATTTATTTATTTAGGCTATTTATTTTTTTAACGCAGATTAGCCTATATCTTAATTGCTAACCCATTTGGCAGCGCACTAAAAGTTAAATAAATATGCTTATTGAAATCGGTGTGTGGATAAGATCAGTCTTATTTTGTATTTAGCTGTTCTAATGGGATAAGTAGGCCTACATATTTTATTTACTACATTAAAAAAAGACAATATTTTAATCAGTTGGCTACCTGGATGCTCTCAATTCATATGATTTCCAGCTAATTCACGGAAATATTTTGTAGGCCTGTTTTCTTTGTTGGTTTATTCGATTTCGTTTTTTTATTTCATTCTTGTACGTTAAGAATGGTATTATGATGGTGTTCTGTTAGTTTTTTTTAATATAGCCAATATAAAATCTCTGGGGAAGTGCTATTTTTCTCCTCCTTATAGGCTAGCGTAGTCCCTAAAATTATGGTATTAAAAGCTGTACTATATTTTGGGGGAATATATATATAGCCTATATATTTTTTTCAAACTACATTACCTATAATTCATGTTAGATACATCAGCTCTCGCGCATCAGCCGGGCGAGTGTCGTCTTCTCCGCTCCATCCGCAGCCTTTTTTTTCCTGTCTCGCGCCCATATGACGGAGCTCGAGCTCCCGCCAACGCAATTTAAAAAAAAAAAAAACCGTTAACGGTTTACAGCTACGTTGTCATAGTAGGCCTTTAAAGAAGCCAAATAAAGTTGAAGAAATGGAAAATAATAAAATAGCCTTAATCTTACAAGAACAGACTGAGTTATGATCAAAGGTAGCCTATACTGCAAGACTCTATGTACAAGGAACCATTTTATGTCGTCGTTGGCCTTGAATTTCGCCCAGAATTGTATTCCTTTCGGTCGGTGTTATGTTTGAAAATAAAAAAAGGTAGGCCTACTTTTGAATAATAAGTTTATAACTAAGCCTTTCTATGTAAGTCAGTGAGGTGTGCCAAACTTACACCCTTACAAAAAAAAAATATAGAGTGTTATTGTAGCATGTTGGCTACACTGGTCAATCATACAAAGTAAAACCTTTAAAAATGGCAACTTGTTAATGGACATTTGATGAGCCCCCAGTTACACAAAGCCCAAAACATCAGTCATTTGGACTGAAGTAGAAATTAGATTTAAACAAAATTCATAAATGTGCACTTAACTTTGACAGGCTTCATGTGTGGTGTAGTATAGAGTAACAGGCAATTTCAGCACAGATTCTGTAAATAGTGGGTGTGCTTGCGAGTTTTCTTTTCACAATCTCAGCCTTTTTCTCTCTTTCTCTAGAAGAAATAGGCCTTGCTATGCAGACAAAAACACACAAGCAGTATACGCAGCAGAGCGAGACAGCCTTTCGTAGAAATCTTGCTTTTTTTGTCTTCCTCTCTTTCTCAAACTTTTGTTATCTTCCTCCAGCGCTCTTCTTTTTTCTTGGGTAAAACAAAGGGCGCTGTTTAGAGAGGAGAGTGTCATACAAAGATAAGATAGGCTGTGGTATAAAAGAGTTTGAATAAGGTCATTCGGCAATGAACAAATCCAGCAAGCTTGCTGGGGAACATGAGCAAACTCTGTTTTATATGCCGTTTATGGCTTGCATACTAATTTAAACACATGATAACAACACAAAGTTCATGCTGTCTTTGAGTTTGCTGTACATCCAAAATTATGGCTGATTTGATGCAATCGTTCAACCAATAATTCAAGCAAGAACAATGAACTTGTTACTGACACCTTTTCCCCTTGGCTATTTCACTTTTTGTTTGAAGACAATACAAATTATTTAATGGAAAGAAATGTGTCAGACACAAACAATCCATGTTGTCTGTCAAACTAAATCAGATACGCAGTATAACAACATGCAAAATGATGCCGGTTTTGCCTATAAAATGTATGCAAAACAAAATACCAAGACACCTTGTTCTGTACACAATCAACTGATATGAATTGTGTATAACTTTCCTTTAATTTGGATTGGAATTATGCAACGCTGTGTTTGTAGCCAAGGCTTCTTAACCTGGTGGTCTCGGGTAGGCCTGATGGTTGCCCTAAGGTGTCACGTAGCCACGAAAGAGTGGCATATGTTTCATAAAATCACTTGATATGTGAATCTGCCCAAGCTAGCGATTTCCATGGATCATAACGGATCATTGGGAACAGGGGGAAATCCTATGATATGTTGTATACTGTATAATTTAATGCAGGATTTCATCTCTGAATGGTTCGTGTGCTATGGTGTAGAGTTTCAGGCCGGTTGTGACTAATGCAGTGTTGTCATTACGTCTGGTGTTCGTTGATCTTCGTGCATGTGTCGTGCAAACTTATATATTTGGTTTTCAGTAATGTAGTGAATATTGTTGCAAATCCTGCTGATTTAAATATGCAAACGTGGTAAATTTAGCTGTCTAACTTATATGAGGATGTTGAAATTGCGAGATCTTAGAATGGGTTGAAAATAATAAGATAAAGTATGTCGTTGTTTTCCTGCAAAAGATATTAATGGAATTATGAACAAACATTTTATTAAAGCTGTATAATTTCAAATTTAATTAACATTTAATTATAAATGAAGATATATTTTTGTTCGTCTGGCTATTATTTTTGCATTTATATTTTATTTGGGAAAGAATACTTTGTTCAATATATAAATATGTGTGTGTATATGTGTATGTATGTATGTATGTATATATGAAGAGTTCAGATGCAAAAGCCTCTAAGTGCCATTTGAAATTTTCTTCTAGAATGATCATTTTTATGAAGCTTGTATATTTAAGTTCAGTGATTTCCCTTAAATTGCAATGATAATTACCTATTAATTGTTATTTAAGTGAAATTACTGAACTTAAATATACAAGTTTGATAAAAATCATCATTAAAGAAGAAAATTTCAAATGGCATTTAGAGGCTTTTGCATCTGAACTCTTCATATATATATATATATATATATACACACACACTATTTTTGTGGTTGGACTCATAAAAATTCTGTAAGACAAGTTAATTGTTGAGTGCTACCACTGTAAAAAAATATCGTTGGTTTAACTTAAAAAAGTAAGTAACCTGGTCGCCTTAAAATTTTAAGTTCATTGAAATGGAAAAAGTGAGTTAATACAATGAAGGATAATTAATTAATCATCAGAAACTCAAAATTATATGTTATCTGAACTAAATAAATGATTTAAGTTGATTTGACAAAAGAAAAAATGTTGTGATTACTAATCGTGAAAAGATTTTTGTTGCAGTGGTGTTGAAATTGTCAACTCTTTGGATTGTGCATTATGAGGAAATTGGGGATTTATTATTTTCAGTAAAGAAATACAGAATAATATTTTTATTTCTAGTCAAATCTTTAAAATAGGAAATGCCAGTGGTGATTTATTGTGTCCAAATGTTTGCATCTGATGCTGACTTGTCTTCGGAAGAAGTTTAGAGAGAGAGAGAGAGTGTTGTTCTGCTGGTGACTATGTCTGTCTTTGCTCTTTGTTTGTGCGGCGAGTCTAAAGGCAGCTGCTGGTCTGTTAGCGTCTGCTGGGAGTTCTGGCCCGCTCGTTCACACGCCGCTCAATGGAGGGAGGGGACGGGGCAAACGGGGACACTGCTGTGCGCTCGCTCGCTCGATGGAGGAGATGGCAAGTGTGTTGGTGAAAATGGCAAAAGTGCATGTGTGAGTGCAATTCTTGAGGACAAGAGGGGGAAAATGGAGGTAAATCCTGGTGGGAAAGGAATACGGGCGGCGCCGCTGATTGGCGCATGTAAAATGAATGTGCTCTGGACTTTGCAGTTGCACAAGATAGGAACTTGTTAATTTGGCAAAGTAAGGAGCCAACCCAATGACCGAACCCTACACTCCCCCAGCCCCCCCCCGTCTCTTTCACCCTCCCTCCCTCCCACCCATTCAGCCCTTCAAGCGTGCGCATTGGCTGAGCGATCGGGCACCCGGTGCCAAATAGGTGGGCTCAGCTTCGCGCTGGCACACTCTGAGGCAATGGATAGGAAACGAGCATGGAGAGGAAGAGAGAGATAGAGTTGGAGAGGAAAAAGGGGGAAAAAAGAAGCTTCTATCGGGTTTGCCAGCGGTCGTACGCGCTCTTCCAACATTGATTCGGTTCTCTCGTTTTTTTTTTTGTGTGTGTTTTTTTTTTGCGCTCTCCATTCGCTCCTCTCTACCCCCCTCTCTGTCTATCTCCCATTCTCTGTCTATCTCTCGCTCTCTCTGAGTCGAATGCAGAGCACGCATATCTGAACAAACACCACTTACTGCTTTGCCAAACATTTTTTCTCTTTGTTATTTGCGGTATTTGTGTATTTATTTGTGTATGTTTTTTTTCCCTCTAACAGTGAGTACAATACTTTTTGATTACGAGCAGTTTCGTGTGTCCGCCTTCCTGGGTTCACATGTAATGTTTTATTTTCGTTTTTGGTGACTGGCAAAATCCCCATTTATTTTTTTGTTACCTTTTTTTCTTCCCCCTCTCTGGTTTGTGTATTAAATATTTCTCTCTTGCATTTCTTGATTTCTATCTCGAGAGCTATGCCACTGTTTGGCTCCTCCAAGAATTTTTCTTCTTAACCGACTGGACATTTTTTGTTAATTTTGTGCTGCAACAACAACAACAAAATACATACATATCTACTAATAATCGGGGCATGTAGTGTCGAGTCGAGTGCCAAGAAGACATTTGACTTGTTTTTCCGCTCCATATCGGCCGGCAGAGTTTATGATGAAAGTGCAGAATGGTAACTATTTAATTTTGCTGTTTTGCTGCATGTCTCGTGTGTTTTGTCCGTGGCGTTCTGTGTCCGTGTGGCGGTGTAGTTTGGATCAGGACGTGCGGTCGCAGGGGTTTGGCACAGGCGACAGTGAGCAGCTGTTGCGGACTCTTTACGCCTGTCCCTCAAAAACATCATTGTCTGTTTTGAACTGAGAAAAGGATCTCTTGAAAGCCAACAATGTAGAAATGTAGATTGTGTAGTAAACATTTTCTCAATGGAACGTCTACAGTTTTATTACGTACTTCTTGTTAAATCTAAATCAGCGTTGCAGTGTTTGTATTTATGTGACGCTTATGACGGATGTGTGTGTGTGTGTGTGTTTGTAATCCTCACAAACACGCACGCATACGTTTTCCCGTACCTTCCTTTGGCAGAGCGTCGCTGAGCCAAACCTGCTGTCGTTGGGCTCATGCTCCGCAATACTAACGTCTTCTCCCCTTCCCTCCTGCTTCCCGTCTCTCCCTCCCTCTCTCCGTCCCTCCAGGATGAATTCCATCCCTTCATCGAGGCTCTCCTCCCGCACGTGCGGGCTTTCTCCTACACCTGGTTCAACCTGCAGGCCCGCAAGCGCAAGTACTTCAAAAAGCACGAGAAGCGCATGTCCAAGGACGAGGAGCGCGCCGTCAAAGACGAACTCCTGGGCGAGAAGCCCGAGATCAAGCAGAAGTGGGCGTCGCGGCTGCTGGCCAAATTGCGCAAGGACATCCGGCCGGAGTTTCGCGAGGACTTCGTGCTCACCATCACGGGGAAGAAGCAGCCGTGCTGCGTGCTGTCCAACCCCGACCAGAAGGGCAAGATCCGGCGCATCGACTGCCTGCGGCAAGCCGACAAGGTCTGGCGCCTGGACCTGGTGATGGTGATCCTGTTCAAGGGGAGCCCGCTGGAGAGCACGGACGGAGAGAGGCTGGTCAAGTCCCCGCAGTGCTCCAACCACACCCTGTGCGTGCAGCCGCACCACATCGGGGTGTCCGTCAAGGAGCTGGACCTGTACCTGGCCTACTTCATCCACATGCCAGGTCAGTGGGTTACGCTCTCTTTCTCTGTCCTACAGCTACTGATACTTGAACGTGTTCATTTGAGAGGGGTCAGAACGCAGGGTAAGGTGACACCCACCCATAATCATCATCGCATCCAGCGCACGTATAAACACCAGGGACGAAATTACACTTCCCACGCTCTGGGAGTAGATTTCTACAATTGGACAACTCATTTTAAAAATAAGGCAAATGTATCTATCTCTCTGGTTATGCTCTGTGTGGAAATGCTATTTAAATCTCAGACTGATTCCTGTGCTTTTCAGAGAGACGTTTGTACACTAATAAGAAACAGATAATTATTACTTGGCTTTGTAAAAATACAAATTCGGTGCGCAACTGGAATTATTCATGGAAATTAAATTGGGAACCCTGCTGAAATGGGAATAATTAGTCTAGAATAAATCTGCCATTGCTTGTTTAATTGAATGAATCGTTTTTATAATATTGTGATTTCTTTGTGGTACTTTGTGTTTTCTTGTTAATACAACCGATACACTAAGCGCCTGGCCTTCTCAGTTCTTCGGTGCCATCCGGTTTTCTCATTGGCAGTGTGTTTTACAGCCGGATCATTTTAGTGTGTGTGTGTGTATTCATGGATAAGTTACCAGCACAGTCTCATACACTCATTGCCAAACACTGTTTCTGACACGGCTAACACTCTCTCTGACGCACACAAGATCGGCCAAACGGCTCCGTAATGCTGTGATTACAAAGATGAAATTGCTTTTTCGTCGCCTTTCTTTTTTGATAACTCATTTTAATGTTTAATTTTATTACAAGATTGTTTTCAGTTAAAAACATTCCAACAAAATATTAGCAGCAGAATTTAAAGCTTTAAAGGCTCTGGTTTACTCTGTGCCCAGTAGGGCTGGCCATCGCGCTGCCCGTTCAGAATATTTTGTGCTGTACTGCGGTCTTATCTTATCAGGCTAATTCCAGTGTGCGCTGCCGCTTTTATCAGGCTCCAAATAGCCCCGGCGGAGACTGGCACCCCGCAGGGCAGCCGTGCAGAATCCCGGGGCCCGTTGCGTCCCGTGCCAGAGCTCAGGGGGCCTTTCTCGAGATGCACACGGCCTCCATGCGTTGCTCTGGTTGAGGGCATTTTATCGTTCTCAAATTAATTTTATTCTTGTGCATTCAATACTAAAAGCACAATTTGAAACCTAATTCGAAATGGCCTGAAGGTTGAAATCAGGTATTTGTTGTGCGTGCCAAAAGAAAACCTGCATTCTTTGGTTCAGCTGTGTATTTAATTCGTTTTGTGTCGCTTTGTTTTTATTTTGTCCTTGTGATTGTTTATGCTCTTGTCTAACTCTTTGTTTATCATTATTAAATGTGGCCTTCATTGTCACACACTCAAATCGAGGATTCCTCTTTTGTGTCCACAAGAAAGCAAGGAGAGAAGGGACAGCTTCGGGAGTCGCTACAGTGATTGCTCTAGTTGGCACTATTGCAATGCCTTTGGTGCGGGAGGATGCGTGTGTGTGTGCATGAGTGTGTATGACACTTTTTTCCATCTCTCTTGCCATTTTAAAATCGTTCACTTAAGTTTTTGTTCAATACTTCACTAACCTAAAACATTTTTTGTTCAATACTTCACTAACCTAAAACATTCCC
The DNA here is from genome assembly GCF_016745375.1 of Pimephales promelas. The sequence continues at coordinate 4,225,894 of NW_024121100.1, read as the reverse complement.
CTTGTTATTATAAGTATGCTATAATAACAAGGGGAAAAAAACGTATGCACCGTATGTTAACTTGCTAGTGAGACTTGATCCCAGGCCCAAATCTTAAACCGCTAGCAGGTTTTTGGGATCTGACTGGAAAATGTTCCACACTTCACTAAATTTAGGCTTATTTCTGTGCGAAATGAATAGTTTATTTAAGACCCAAAGTAATAGTCCAGGTGTATTGGAGGTAAATGTGTTTTAAATGTGTTTCCATTAAGATTGGTGATTATGGGGAAAGTCATCCTAACGGAGGGAAGTGGCTTTTGGCTGAAGAGAATATATTAATTTTATATGCAGGGCTGTATTGTTAGTGCTGCTAATATATCATTATTACGAGAATATCATTTAAAGTGTTCCCTGCTTCAGCACTCCGCACAGGAAATTTGATATTTAACCATTAAAGAGGTGTGAATAATGTGCTTTATGCCATTTCATGTGTTTAACTGCTGCTCTTTAAATGTCTATTAAATTTAAGAATATGAAAATCTGTGTTTGCTAGACTAGAGCATTTATTGTTTTCAACGACATATTGGACACTCTGGTTGTTTTAACCCAACTTTGGGTCAAAAATATAATGAAAAAAATTAACCCAATGGCTGGGTTTGTCCATATTTGACCCAAAGTTGGGGTTAAAACAACCCAGCAATTTTTAGAGTGTATTGTTTCAATACACATTCTTGTTTTCTGCAAATAATACTTTTTTCTTAGTAATAATGACTATTTCCCAATTGTGTTTCACAATGAAATCCGATTCGAAGGCGCTTTCTGATGCGAACACATGCGTAAGAGCCTGCAGTGGTGATTTCTCTCTGTCTGGATGTGGCATTGTGGGAGTGTTTTGTTTGGAAATGAAATGTTTGGAATAGCTGTTAAACAGATTATTTCAGCAGTCGTCATTCACTTCGAGCCAGTGTACATAACGCGTCTCTCTTTCTTTCATCACTCATTCTGCTTCCAAGTGTCTTTCTTTGTCTCTGTCAATCTTCCTGGCTCCTTCTGATAGTCCGATAGACTGTTGAAATGAAAGGAAAATCCACCTCCTTGGGTCATAGGTCAGATTGCAGTGGTCAGAGAGAATCTTCAAACGTCATACATTTTCCGTTATCCTACATTTCTCCTATATTTAGGACTGTACTCGGCTCTGACTCACCTTGGCTTCTGTGTGTTTGTTTAAATATGCCACCGCAGTGCTATTAAGCTTCTGAGATGTCTTGACTATTTTTGTGATTTTTAAGTCTTCATGCTCGATTCATTCCAGTGGATTTGTTCAAGAGAGACGTGAAGTATAACTTTCTCAGCTCCTCACACACCGGAGACATTTATGGGCTTTTTAAGAGCACAAAGGAAGGATTGTAAAAGTGAAACACATTAACAAACAAACCAGTGTCAGCTCTACTGAATGAGCACCTGCTTTTAAACTCGACAGGAGGGACGGACAGAGAAAGAAAATTAAAAAAAAAACCTGAAGCTGAAGCTGCGAGTAAAACAAAAAGAGGCAAATGTTTTCTCTTCTCAGTTGCTGGTCTTTCTTTAGTTTTTTTCATTGTATTCGTGTCAAGCATGAAATGTGTCTACAGTTGCTCTAAGCAATATATTTACAAATAATATATCTAGTGATGATATACTAAACAACTGAATATCAATCCTTCCTTATTCTACAAATATGAAGGATCTAGCGATTTTTATATAAGTGTCTCAATTTATTTTTTTGGCACGTTCTGGTCATTTCTTTCAATTTTTTTTAAACTTATTCATGCATTTTTTTATGCATAATGAAAATTATGAAGGTAAATAATACTTTTTAACACTTATTATATATTGCTGCATATAAATACATTTTAAAATTTAAATTTAAGTAGTATTTTTAGAGGAAATGATGTGTCATACAAAATAAAAGTTTGTGTTTACATAATATATGTGGGTGCACTGTGTATAATTATTTTGTGTATATATATATAAATACACACACATGCATGTATATTTAAGAAAAAAATATTATTTATATATAAAATATTTATATATATAAAATAATTATACACAGTGCACCCACATTTATTATTTAAACACAAACTTTTATTTTGGATGCGATTAATCGCTTGACAGTCCTAATATATATATGTACATGTATGTGTGCATATATATATATATATATATATATATATTTTGCTCTGAAAAAACGATATTGAAAATATTTAATTAAAAAAATGTCAGATATGCTGAACGATTTTAAACAAAAACAGTAAAAATGTGTTTACGTGTATCTAGAGAGAGAGAGAGAGAGAGTAATGTGGGCCACTCACAACGACTCTGATTACAAGTCAGAGAACACAATGCCGAGCTCAGTAACAGCACAGGCCTACTCATTACACACACACACAACGCAACGGCCATGGAAAGCTGAGCCATAACTCAGATCTATAGGAGTAGAAGTTCTGCATTAGTGCTGTTAGATTGAATTCTCATGGAGCTCATTAGATAAAACCTCTTTAGAAAGAGGAGAAAGGGATGATCAAGATCGCCGAGGGGCGAGAGAGAGGGAGACGGAGAAAAGGCGAGGGAACGGGGGCAGCCTCGTCTGCCATTTTTTGGCACCCTGTACGGTGAGCTCTATGTAGAAGGTGCCAGAACCTCATCGCTGCCAACCTCTCTCCCTCTGATCCTTTCTTCCTCTCTCTCTCCCTCTCTTTTCACCCATTCTCTGTGTCTCTCTCGGGGGGCTCAACCCCAGCGTCGCCCCCGTCGTCTTGATATGTCCTCCTATTTTCAGCTCAACAGTTACGTCAATTATTTTTTTATACAATTAGATTTTTGGTGTGCATATTTGCATGGACATGTGCGGGGAGGTGGCACTTGTTTGCTTTTTTTTCTTCTTTTTTTTTTCTTGATCGACTTTGTAGGACGTCGAAGACATCTCATTAATAGGAATTATAAGTTTACGACTTCTGGTTCCTAAACGATTCCTTTTTTAGTACTTTTGAAGAAAGCCCTCTTTCATATATATATACAGTATATATATGAAGAGTTCAGATGCAAAAGCCTCTAAATGCCATTTGAAATGTTCTTCTTTAATGATGATTTTTATCAAACTTGTATATTTAAGTTCAGTAATTTCACTTAAATAACAATTAAAAGGTAATTATCGTTGCCATTTAAGTGAAATCACTGAACTTAAATATACAAGCTTGATAAAAATCATCATTCTAGAAGAAAATTTCAAATGGCACTTAGAGGCTTTTGCATCTGAACTCTTCATATATATATATATATTTGTAATTATTGAATAGTTATTAGTTTAAACACTAAACATTATACCAGGTTCAGGTAACTTGTCATTCAGTGAGTGAGTCATTTAATTCATTTTGATTTGTTGAATGACAAGTTACCTGAACCTGGTATAATGTTTAGTGTGGTATAACTATTCAATAATTACAAATATATATGAAAGAGGGCTTTCTTCAAAAAAACTTAAACTTCTAAACTTATAATTGAACTTGTCATTCAGTGAGTGAGTCATTTAATTCATTTTGATTTGCTGAAAGGAGTCATTAGACTGGATCAAACTGAAACCATAGGTTTGTGAGTATTTTTGACATTCGTTAAAGGTGCACTTAGTAATTCTGTGTTTTTGTTGCAACATTGTTGATGCAAAAGATTTCAGGTTATTCAATTATTTTACCTGATCCCATTAAATCATATTTTACTGATTCAAAAAGCTTTGAATCACAGTTAGCCACGATGACTAATTTGTTTTTGTTTTTTAATAAAAGTGTCCGATACCGGGATAAAGCTTTAAAATGTCAGCCCTCATGATAAATCCTTCATGTTATATAAAATCCTTTCATTTTTCCACTGATATGATTGAAGGATCATTTTAGGACTGTTTAATTTTTTTTTGTGTAAAACTGAATTAAATGACTGGGTGCACCTTTCAATAGAATCTGCTGTTGTAAATCGAATTTCACTGGTGATGCTTTATGTTTGTTCATTATGCTGCACATTTCTCATGGAAGAAAGAAAAACAGCACAGGTCTTTCAGAACAATCTGAGCCGTTTCTCAAAGGTCAGTTTCTGTCGGACTCTCATGGGCTGCGCAGTTTTCGAAGCGTTCCCTCTCCCAGCAGAAGCACGAAGGGCACAAAACTCTTCCTCAGTGAAAGCCTCAGCCGTCATAAACACATTTTTGCCGGTGTTACTTACCGCATGTGAAAGAGAGAAGGTGTTGTGTTTTTTTGGAGCTCCTAGTAAGGGAAAACGTTTGACAGGCACAACAGAAACACAGCGAATCAATTCTGGCATGCGTTTGTGTGTAAGGGAATAGGCCTGGAAAGTAGTTTGGACACAGATCTAGGCCGCCCGTCTCGGTAAGCGGGAAAGAACGCAGCGAACAAGGGATGAAACCAGAGAGAAAACGGCAAAGAACAGGGGGATGGGATAACAAGGGAAAGAAAAGCTGTTGTGTGTGTGTGTGTGTGTGTGTGTGTGCGACGTTTCATAATAAGAGTGTGAAAAATAGGCCTATAAATGAGAGTGTGTAAAGCTTCATGGCTCTCAGCTTCAGAAAGCCCCATTCATCAGACGGGAGCATCTTCCCGCTCTTAAAACAATGAAAGGCAAACCCCCCGTTCTCTCGAAGCAGAGGAGAGTCTGTCGTTTGTTTACAGAGATAACAGGATAAACGAGAGAAAGAGAGAGTACGAGAAATAAAGTGTGTGTGTTTTTGTGTGCCGAGACAGAGGGCCCCTGTATGCCACCGGATGAAGTGATGGTGGGATAGCGCATGATTAGTATGTTAATAGGCAAATATAAAGTGTTTGTGTGTCTTTGTGTGTTTGCATTAGATCACTATGGGCCTTATACATATGCATCAACATACAGAAGCGTTTTTGTTTTTGAGCTGTGTGTGTGTGCGCTTGATTGTGAGTTCACATCGGTGTGTATTTGCATACGTACATGTTTCGGCATACATAAAGTGCGTGAGTGTGTTCAGGACTTTACCACCTGTTGGTCTCTGTGGCTTCAGACTTCTGATTTTGGTTTCCTCCTTTTAAAAATGTTCTGTCTACTCTGTTAAAAAAGGCTTTAGTTACGTCACAGCCTTCAAATGTGATTTTGACACTTGCTGATTGGTTGTCGGGGGAGGGACATTCTCTTTCTAGAGAGCGTTTGATTGGACAGTTGTGCAGGATAATCGTCGATGGTTTATTTTCTGGTCTATTTATTAGAGCCAGCAGGCTTTCCAAACTATCGGTATCGGCATTTAGAATGGCCGATAAATGAATATTTCAAAAATGAAAACGGACGAAACACGCTTCGATCATGTCGTCTAGTTTGTCCACCAGAGGGCACTCTACACCATCCCTTTTGGCAGCACTTGTGTATAACGCGCCACACATCCTGCAACCGGCTGATCCATCCAGAGTCGGGCAGAGAGAACCGGTTATCCGCAAGTGAGATCATCGGTGTAGTGTGTTTATGGTGACTTGGTCACGAGATTGCTTGAATAACAATTAAAAGAACATCCCAAGTTTCTTTTTAAAATGCATTATCATGTTATTTTAGTTAAAACTCATAAATAACTAACGTTAGGGAAATCTGTTCATGTTTTTTTGCGTGTTTCTGAAAAATTAAAAAAAAAAAAAAATAATATCGACCGATATATCGGATTTTAAAACCAACAAATATTTTTATCGGTATCGGCCTTCAAAATCCTTTATCGGTCGGGCTCTAGTATTTATACCAGTAAGAGAAAAGACATTTCTTTCAAATTGTTATATCTGCTACATTTTTTGTTAAAAATTGTCAACTATTAACTTGCATTATGTGTAATGATTTCCTCAAACATTCCGGTTGAGGTTTGTTTTATTTAGAAATACTGTCTTTTAAATTTTTTGGTCTATTAAAAACCGTTCATGTTTTTATCATATACATTTTCCTAAGCACCTTTAACCCCCTAACCCACGTATTAAACTTTTGCTATTTTTGCTTTATTGTAGGGAGGCACTGATATGAACATTTTGGCCGATACCGATAACCGATAATTTGAAAGCTGTCAACCGATATATTGAAAACCACATTTTTATATAATTTTTGAGAGCCTGAATACATTAAAAGCATGACCAAAGCACACAATTATATTATACCTCATTATAATTTTATGTAGCCTACTGTATATGACAGACTTGCACTTTACTGTATTTCCCCTTTATCGAATTGATTCCAATCATATTTCACGCCATTCAAAACCATCATGGCGAACAGTATTCGTCTTAAGTGTCTCAGCTGGCGGAAATAATACATTATTTATTGGCTTTAATGTATTGGCCAAATTTTCCGGGCCGATAACGATAACACTAAAAATGAACGTATGTCGGCCGATACCGATATTGTCGCTGACATATCGTGCATATACCTACTTTATTGATATATGATATAAAAATAATACTTTATTCGCATGACAGTATCTATTTTTACAACAATCAACATCCAGTAAACATCGACATCTACTTTTATTGTCACTTTTGATCAATTTAAAGTTTCTTTTAAAAAAAATTCATACAGCATTCATATAGCAGAGTTTTCTAACACACACACACACAAAATCTGTGGTGACAGCAGTCCCACACAAACACATGCTCCGCCTCCACAGTCCATTGGCAGTGATGGGATTGGCTCCGATTTAGGCTGGTGTCATGGCAACCGATAAACCCAACATACCTTGTTGTCTGGGCTCCATTCAGGGGTTCTGTAAGGCCAACGGCAGTTCACATGGAATCAGTGGCCGAATGTTGGGATAGACATCATTTCTCTCAGATGGGTTTTTAAGGGTAATATCTTAAGTACCACATCAGTCACACGGAGAGGGAGAGAGAATATATATATCTACAAATATAGAGAGGAAGGATTTGAGCGTCACACATATTTATGGAGCATGGCTACTTGCCCAGAGCTGCCTCCTACACGTGAGAAAGAAAAGAGAGCGCGTCCATAATAAACGACTGTACAGTTCTCTATTTTGAACCGCACCATTCGTCTCGCATGAATATTCAGCTGCATGCATGTGATTTGCAATCTTTATGTCACATTAAAAACCCCGCAGCTATGAAGGAAATATCCATCTGTAGGCCACGTTCAGCTTCGGAGCCAAACTAACACCACCTTACGCTATTCACACCAGCTCTCAGGAACATTTTATTTATTCACTTTTGCAACATGTCTCACAGGCACTGGGATGTTTACACTCTTGGACACACACACGTGCACGCATTGTGCAAACAAAGATAGTGGTTTTGCATGGCAGAGTTCAAGGATTTTATTTGGTTTTCTGTAACGGCAAACAAATTTGAATATCTGCTCCATCCATTGAAAGTCAAATATTCATGCTGAGCGAATCCTCTTAAATGCTTTGTTAAATTGTACAGTTGTGTTATCTGTGCACGATTGTGTGAATGTACAGTAAGTGAGGAAGACTTATTTATACAGTGATATTTATTTAGCATATAACAGTGTAATGTGTCTGTATACATATAGATTTGGGTGGTCCTTAAAATGGAAATTTCAAGTTTTACTATCCTTGTAGAGACGTTTAGTGTAGGCAAAGTGTAGACCCGCACACACACACACACACACACACAGCCTGTAACAGTGAATGCATGCAGGGGATCTGGTCAGGAAATATTAGTATAAGCATTTGGCTTTAAATGATGCTGAGCAATGTTTAAGAAACACACACACACACACACACACACAGAGAATATTTCACATCTGGCAGGGGACATGTGCTAGTCTTATTTGCAGAATGCACGGAAATGTTCTGGCTGGCTCTTTATGCTCGCATGTCGCAGGCCTCTCTTCTGCATGTGTGTTTAGGAAGAACAGAATGTTGCACATTTTATTATACATATATATTTCACTCTCTAGCCTGTAGCTCATATTGCCCAGTCATATTTATAGAGTCCATATGACTAAAACAATTATATCTTATACAGTAAAAACAGTAATATTGTGAGAAATCATTTCAATTTTCCAACTCTTTTCTATTTGAATATATTGTAAGATGTCATTTATTTCTGTGATCAAAGCTGAATTTTCAGCATCATTACTCCACTCTTCAGTGTCACATGATGATTTGATGTTCAAGAAACATTTCGGATCAAACATTATTATCAGTGTTGAAAACAGTTGTGCTGCATAATATTTTTTTTAGAAACCGTTTAGGCCTATATATATATATATATATATATATATAATAATGATAAAAATAATATATATATATATTATAAAATTCAGGATTTGATGAATGGGAAGATGACACACGTGTGTGTGTGTTTGTATAATCCCAAATTTCACTTTTTGATTCAAAAGATCCATTCCGAGGCCAAAGGTGAAATAAACTGAATGGGTCGACCGACCCATTTTGACCCATATGTGATTTTCAGGGCCAATGCCGATACCGATTATTACAGATCAAATAGACCGATAACAGATATTTTATTTTATATATTACATATAAAGACCGATAACCGATATATTATTTTATATATTACATATAAAGACGATAACCGATATTTTATTTTATATATTACATATAAAGACCGATAACCGATATTTTATTTTATATATTATATATAAAGACCGATAACCAATATTTTATTTTATATACTTCATATAAAGGCCGGTAACCGATATTTTATTTTATATACTACATATAAAGACCGATAACCGATAGTTTATTTTATATACTACATATAAAGACCAATAACCGATATATTATTTTATATATTACATATAAAGACCGATAGCCGATAGTTTATTTTATATACTACATATAAAGACCAATAACCGATATATTATTTTATATATTACATATAAAGACTGATAACCGATATTTTATTTTTATATACTACATATAAAGACCGATAACCGATATATTATTTTATTTTGACGGGATTCCGCAGAGATCTTTAAGTTTCTGTGTGTTTATGATTTGACGATAACTTTTCTCAGTTGAAGCATTAAAAAGCTCATGAAGTGACTAAGCGACTCGCGTAAGACAGTGTGTGTGTGTGTGTACGTGGTAAATGAAATCACGCGCCTGCGCCATTCATTTATAGACACGCAGGATTCATATTAAAATAGTCTTTTTGCGGTTTGAAATTCGATTTGATTTGTACTGACCTGCTTTTATTAATTCATCAAAAAGTTGAAATTCGGTGATTTTCCGCTTTATACAGTAAATTTCGCTTTTATGACTGGATTTCGTCTATTTTCTGCATTGCGGAAATCACAGGGCTCTATTATATTGAGATATTTTGCAACTTCAGTGTAGTAATTTATTGCTTCTTCAGCAAAATCAGCTGCTGCCTTAACTTTGAGAGACAACTGATGATCAGTGAAGCAGCTCCAATCAGCAAGTGCTCTCGGTGTGAGAGTGCAAAACTTTCAGTGCCTTCAGCTGTCCGCTCTGATTGGCCGGTCTCGTGACTTCCATCAGATGTACGGAGACATAAGTCTAGTCTACAGAGTGGTGAGTTCTGACAGATCTGGTTGCATTAGAGCTAAATAAAGCGCATTTTATCGGCAAATCGGTTTCAAAATGGCCGATATACCGATAACCATAAAAAATAGTAATATCAGGGCCGATAATCGGTCGACCCCTAAAATTTATTATACTAAGTGAAAGTGTTTAGACACAGACAAGTACAAGAGTGATATCTGGATCATGTGCTTGCATGCTTTTTGTTTCTGTTTTGTACTTCTTGTGTGTGTGTTTGTGTCAGCGAGTCTATACTGATTACGATTAACTGCTTTTCGATCTCCAGCCCTCTTAATCTCTCTCTTTCACCTTCTTTATAGAGTTTTTTGTCTCTTTGACACATACTCAGATGTTTGATGTACTCTATCACACAGGTGTGTGTGTGTGCAGGGTTTGATGTGTGTGATGTCGCCCAAAGGCGTTCTGTGTAAGTAGACTTGGGTCATTTAAGGTTGCCATAGTTTATGAGGAGGGTGTGACTTTGTGAGCATGAAGCAAAGAAAATAAACTATGTGCAAATCATTTTAATGGTTGTTTTAATATATTGTACGGAATTGTTAGAAAACATTTCATGTCTATTCCTCCAAGGTTATTTAGTAAAAGTGCTTGTTTAGTAAAAGAGTTTAATTTAGAAGCGCCAGGAGCTGTAGAACACTGCGAGTTCTAGTACGCTATGCTATGTTGAGCGGAGAATGTTGTTGTGTGAGATCTAGTACGGTTCTTTGATAGTTTTAGAATAGTATCATAAGTGTTCTAGAACATTAGTTACTGTTTGAGCATATTAATTTTAGGGTTCTAATCTAGAACATTATTATGAGCTCTATAGCATGTTTCTTTGAGTGTTCTAAAACATCAACAATTTGAGTGAAAACCGAGTGTTCTAGAACATTGAGAGCTGCACAATAGCATGTAACATTGCTCTGAGGATTCTAGATATTTATTTTGAGAGTTCTAGAACATTACTCTAAGATACCTAGCACATTATTCTGTGTGTTCTAAAACATAGTTCTGGAAGTTCTCCATGGGTTCTAGAACACGTTTGAATGATTGTGAGTTCTAGAGTCAAGTTGATTGTAGAATTCTCAGATGGAGTGAGTGTGAGCATTCACTGTGTATGTAACTGCAGATGTCAGAACGTGTGTGTGTGTGTGTGTGTGTGTGTGCAAACAGACTTTCATGTCTGCAGACTCAAGCACATGAGAACCTAAATATTCTTTAGTAACTATCAGAGCTGATGGACTTTAATCCAGTGTTTGATCACACAGATCTGAGTGAGGAATTCTGAAAGCAGAACACACACACACACACACACACCTCTGAATATTTACAAGTCATGGCTTGACATGGAAGGAAGTCAGACAGAGAAAGAGAGAATTGGAAGATTGAAGGCAACGGTGAGAGAAATCACAGACCGAATGTGACAAACACTAGTGTCAAAGGAAAGCGCTGTGTGTATGTGTGTGTGTATGCGTGTGTGTGTGTGTGTGGTGGGTTTTCTAAGGTCACAGTGCAGAATATCACACTGGAATGTGGAATGCTGAAACACTGCCAACACAAGCACATCAACTACACACACACTGTTCTCTCTCTCTCTCCACTCCCCCTCTCTTGACTCAGTCATTTGTGTTATGAAAAGTGCTTTAGTATGTGCATTATGTCCAGTCTGAGAGCTCTGTATACGTTATACATTAGACACAGTGTATCATACACACACACTGGATCAAACCGTGTGTCGGCCACATGCTCACATTGCGAGAGCCCAGGACTGCTCTTCATTTACAATATTTCTCTCTCTGCTGTTTGTTTACTTTGCAGGTAAATCAGATGGCCTACACACACACACATTTGTTTGATGTTCTCCAAGAGCTCTGGAGACTCGCTGTATTTTTTTTTCTTCTTCCCAATGGCACAAGCACAAAATTTTGTGGTATAAAAACAGCAGAGAGCGCCTTTAAAAAATAAGGAGAAATGAAGGAAACGGTAAAAAAGTGGCGTCTCCTGCCAAGAAAATGTTCCATGCGCCCCTTAATGTTATAGCCAAGGAGGAACACAAGTCAGAAGGCACATTTGCAATCGATTTAGTATTCACAGAGCGAGCTGTGAAGCAGAAAGTCTCCGGACAGGTATAGGAAAGCTACAAAGGATTAAAGAGAGACCAAAACTTTGGTGTTTTAAAACTATTTGCTAAAACTAAAGTGTGTGTAGTCTAATCTATAAAGCTGCCTATGTCCTTTTTGAGCACTGTATACACCAGTGCCACAGTTAAACACGGTAACAATTTATTTGTTACATTTTTTAACTATATAAATAACATTAAATTATGCAACTAAGCCTAAACCAAATCTTAATCCTAACCTTACCCTTTAGTAAGTGCATGTGGTAACTCTTTATTTTACAGTGTCCTTATTACACGTTAGTACCATCCATCCATCCACCCATCCATCCATCCATCCATCCATCCACCCATCCACCCATCCATCCATCCACCCACCCATCCACCCATCCACCCACCCACCCACCCACCCATCCATCCATCCACCCACCCATCCATCCATCCACCCATCCACCCACCCACCCATCCACCCATCCATCCACCCACCCACCCACCCATCCATCCACCCATCCATCCATCCACCCATCCATCCATCCATCCATCCATCCATCCACCCATCCATCCACCCATCCATCCATCCATCCATCCATCCACCCACCCATCCATCCACCCATCCACCCACCCATCCATCCATCCACCCACCCACCCATCCATCCATCCACCCACCCATCCACCCATCCATCCATCCACCCATCCATCCATCCATCCATCCATCCACCCATCCATCCACCCATCCATCCATCCATCCATCCATCCATCCATCCATCCACCCATCCATCCATCCATCCATCCATCCACCCATCCATCCATCCACCATCCCATCCATCCATCCATCCACCATCCATCCATCCACCCATCCATCCACCCATCCATCCACCCATCCATCTACCCATCCATCCACCCATCCATCCACCCATCCATCCATCCACCCACCCATCCACCCATCCATCCACCCATCCACCCATCCATCCATCCATCCACCCATCCATCCACCCATCCACCCATCCACCCATCCATCCATCCATCCATCCACCCATCCATCCACCCATCCATCCACCCATCCATCCACCCATCCACCCATCCACCCATCTACCCATCCATCCACCCATCCATCCACCCATCCATTCATCCACCCACCCATCCACCCATCCATCCACCCATCCACCCATCCATCCATCCATCCATCCACCCATCCATCCACCCATCCATCTACCCATCCATCCACCCATCCACCCATCCATCCATCCACCCATCCACCCATCCATCCATCCATCCACCCATTCATCCATCCATCCATCCATCCATCCATCCACCCATCCATCCACCCATCCATCCATCCATCCACCCATCCATCCATCCATCCAATCTCATACAGAAAAACTGTAATATTGTGAAATTTTACAATTTAAAATAAGTTTTCTATGTGAATAAAGTGTAAAAGCAGAAATGTCTTTGATGAATAGAATATTCAAAAGCAGTATTTATTTTATATAGATTATTATTATTTTATTTTAATGTCTTTGTCACTTTTGATGAATTTACATTCTTGCTGAATTAACATTACTGGGGGAAAAAAATCTCGCTGACCCCAAACATTTGAACATTTAGTGTGTTTGTAAAGTAAGCACAGTTTATTTTTCTTCTACTGGCTCACACTTCTTCAAGCGTATAACTTTTGGCTGCTGGCGTACACATGTGTAAGTATAGTATGTGTGTATTTGAATGTGGGGTGGTGACGTGTTCTCTCTGTAAGTTCAGTATGATGAAGATTTTCCATACAGGAGCGTCAGATAGCTCCACATCTGAGAAAGCGATTCTTTCCGTGTGCTTTCTCTACACTCGCTGTCTTCATGTTTCTGTACCTGTGTGCGCGCATGTGTGTGTGTGTGTATTCGCTGTAGGCGGTTCTTAACCAGCGGGGGACCGCTGGCACCACAGGAGCTCCTTGTTTGGCCTAAGATTGATTCTTACAGTTCGTATATATGTTTATGTGAGTGTGTGTAAGAGAGAGTATGCTATTGCTGCAGAAGATGGTGATTGTGCTTTGGCCTTCCCAGATGAGAGTAATTTATACCTGCTCAGAAGCTTTGCAGGGTCCAATGAAATCATCGGAGGGGGAGAAGTAAATCCTACAGCCGTTTTATTTCTATATAACACACCACTTTTGGGTTGTTTTTTTTTCTGATTGGAGTAAGAGCTTGAAAAAAATGGAAAAAGAGAGAGTTAAAATGTACAGCGAACGAAAGAAAGAAACATGCAGGATGTAAATAACTATAGCCTGTCTTGTGAAGCACATAAACTCTACTTAAAGTTGAGTTTCATGTTAAAGTAACTTTGTTTTTCATATTTTATGATGTATAATTGTCATTTATCTACCTTTGTCCACCATTTTAGATGGCCTTTTCCATAAAACTGGTATTTCAAACTAGGGTTTGTGAGTTACAAATTTATTAAATTAAAAAAAATGTCACATTAAAATAAATAAATAAAATAAAGTACTTTCTAAAAAAAAATATATAACTTTTTTTTTTTATTTGTTTACCTGTGTCATGTGACCATTAATTAACATCAGTAAACTTTGCCATCTTAAATTATTGAAATATTAATTTAGGCTCTAATTTTTAGCTGTGGTTGTCAGAATAAGTAGACACTGCTACTAAAGCCCATGTTGTAGCTTTCAAAACCACCATAATAATGCAGGTGGTAAAAGAGGAAGCCACATGAAGAAGTAGCTTTACCACAAGCTGAGTTATACTAGTTAGCATAAGGTTCACAAAACACCTTCATGGCAACACATGACATTTAAATAATGCTATAAACATTCATTAAACAACAAAGATGAATCATAAAACCCAAATGTGCATAGCTGATACACAAATATACTGGATATGTGCAAAGAAGTTATTTGAGCAAAATGCCTTCAAGTGTGAAGTGTCACAGAGGGAATTCTGGGAACAAATAATTTAATATTTTGTTTTACTTCTAAAACCTTTACATGAAATAAAAATGACATGCTATGTCTGGTTAGATCTTTTACAGTTTTTCCGCTGTATATAGTACGGGAACTTTTTGTGAACCTATTAACAGTTTTTTGTTTTAACATTAAAACTATCCTAATTTTTAATATATTTTAGGTTAATGGTCTTTGGCTGACACAAACAGTTTGGAAATCCCTGCTGTAAAGCATTTAGAATGTAGTTCTATACAAACCTTGTGATCTAGAGAGATGCCTTAAAGGAGTAGTTCACTTATAAAAAAAAAAAACTTTGCGGATAATTTACTCACCCCCATGTCATCCAAGATATCCATGTCATTCTTTCTTCAATTGAAAAGAAATTAAGGTTTTTGATGAAAACATTCCAGGATTTTTCTCCATATAATGGACTTCAATGGGAACCAAACGGTTCAAGGTCCAGACAGTTTCAGTGCAAACTGTTCAAAGGGCTTTAAATGATTCCAGACGATGAATAAGGGTCTTATCAAGTGAAACGATCACTCATTTAAAAAATAAATAACAAAGTTTAAGTTTTATAAGCACAAATGGTCGCCTTGCTCTGTTCTGTGATGCACATTCATGACTCTCCTGTTCGAACTCGTTCATCAAAATGAATGAATCTTTTTTCGAGTCATTTGATTCATTTAACGAACGAAATGAACGAATTGACTCAGAAAAAGATTCATTCATTTTGATGAACGACTTCGAACAGGAGAGTCACACAGAACAGAGCGAGGCAGGCATTTGAGCTTATAGAACTTAAACTTTGTTATTTATATATTAAATGAGCGATCGTTTCACTTGATAAGACCCTTATTCATCGTCTGGAATCGTTTAAAGCCCTTTGAACAGTTTGCAGTTTGCACTGAAAGTGTCTTGGACCTTGAACCGTTTGGTTCCCATTGAAGTCCATTATATGGAGAAAAATCCTGGAATGTTTTCATCAAAAACCTTAATTTCTTTTCGACTGAAGAAAGAAAGACGTGGACATCTTGGATGACATGGGGGTGAGTAAATTATCAGCAAAAGTTTTTTTTTTTTTTTTTTTTAAGTGAACTACTCCTTTAAAATATTGTCTACGTAGGCATCTCAATAGGTTCTGGAAAAGAGCCATACTGTAAATAAACAACAAACAGGACAAGTACAACAGACCCGAGTGCGAGTGTGAGGGTCTGTCAGCTTTAATCAGGACAAGTGTGTGTGTGTCTGTCTGTCTCAGTGTCACTGATGACTGGCATTGTCATCCCTCCCAACACAAGATGTCTTTCTCTTGACTGTGCCGTCCACCAATCACACATTTGTGTCACTTGTTTTCATTGCAGCAGATTTCTCACTGTACTCGTCCTCGTCTGCAGTGACATCATATGCAAAGTAGCAGGAGGGTCAATCACTTTTCCCTTCACTCTTTGTCTCTCATGCATATTTTAGATTTGGTAAACTGGGGTCAGTGTTTTTTTTTTTTAAATAGCCTACTTTTTTTTACAGCAAGGATGCATTCATTTGATCAAAAGTGATAATAAAGACATAACGCTACTAAATGTGTCAAACAAATGCTGTTCTTTTGAACTTTTTGTTTAACAAATAAATCCTGAAATATCATAATTCCCACAAAATATGTATAATAACTGTAGTAATATTACTTTTTTATCAAATTTTTTATGCAGTGTTGTTGAGAGACTTCCCCTTACCCTTTGCATGCAATATGCATTTGTTAAACATCCCATCCTTAAACAGGCCCTGTCAAGTTAAATTAATGATTTTACTTTGTTTAAAACAGCTAAGAATGTTAAAACGAACGAATTAATTGCATGTTAACATGTTAATTTCACAGCAATACCAGGTTGAGTTTGGTACTGTACGCTCCCGTTGGATTCTTCTATCAGTTTACAAAAACCACATGATAATTAGCTCTAATGTTCTGAGGGGACAGACTTCTCGCCCTCTAGAGAGTGATATAATTACACAGAGCTGTGTGTAATTAAATACCACGGATCAGTTAATTTCATAAACAAAAGTGTTGATCTCTTCTTACTTCACAGGCTATCGAGCTCTTGAAATGAGATTCTCCTGAGAAGAGGAGTTAATTCTTCATGTACTTTAAAATAATTCAATTATCTTTAAACTGATTGCACTCAGAGGCAGTGCTAGATGTCGGCGTCGTATTGCCAGTTTTTGATGAAAACATTCCAGGATTTTTCTCCATATAATGGACTTCAATGGGAACCAAACGGTTCAAGGTCCAAAAGACAGTTTCAGTGCAAAGTGCAAACTGTTCAAAGGGCTTTAAACGATTCAAGACGATGAATAAGGGTCTTATCAAGCGAAACGATCGCTCATTTAAAAAATAAATAACAAAGTTTAAGTTTTATAAGCTCAAATGGTCGCCTTGCTCTGTTCTGTGATGCGCGTTCGTGACTCTCCTGTTCGAACTCGTTCATCAGAATGAATGAATATTTTTTCGTGTCATTTGGTTCATTCAACGAACGAAATGAATGAGTTGACTCGGGAAAAGATCAAACAGGAGAGTCACGAACGCGCATCACAGAACAGAGCAAGGCGAGCATTTGAGCTTATAAAACTTAAACTTTGTTATTTTTTTTGTAAATGAGCAATTTCGCTTGATAAGACCCTTATACATCGTCTGGAATCGTTTAAAGCCCTTTGAACAGTTTGCACTGAAACTGTCTTTTGGACCTTGAACCGTTTGGTTCCCATTGAAGTCCATTATATGGAGAAAAATCCTGGAATGTTTTCATCAAAAACCTTAATTTCTTTTCGACTGAAGATTTCCAGATTCGTTTAAACGACTCCAGGCCGCAACTGTGTCCCATATTCATTAGGATGCATTATGATATTGCTCCCATTTTGACTCCAATGCAGTCCCGGTAAGAAGTCGAGTCACTGAAAGTGTAATGCTCAAAGTAGAAAGGAAGAGTTGGAGTGTGTATTTTTGGTCCTGTATCCCCGGCCCCAGTCTGTGGATTACGCGGTACTGTGCTGTGTTAGTGTGAAAGTAATCCCTGCTCTTGTTTGAGGAGTGTTTCCTTGGGGGCTACTGAAGCATGTCGTGGGGTCAGAGGTTAATACAACGGCACGTGCGAGGGTCATGCAGACGTGTTAACAATTACAAGCCGAAGGTCAAAGGTTAAAATAGCTGTTAGGCATGGCAGCTGTGTGTGTGCGTGCATTCACAATAGGATAATTACTACATGTCAGACTTTTACAAGCTTTGACTAGTAGATTTATATTTTCTGAAGAAAAGGTGTGTAAAACTTGATGAATGAACACCATGATGAGGTCTAGCGAGTTCTGGGTTGTTTCTAGGCTGTCATCCCTTACATCCTTGGAAGTCTTTTGCTTAATTTTTTTAACTGGCAGGTTAATGTTGTAAATCTGGTTACTTAGAACTGAAGTTTTCAAACTTTGTATACCATATAGTAGACCTCTAAATACAATGATTGCATTTCAGTGGACCCCACAACGGAAGCTATCTATTATTAACTACTAAAGAGACATTTATTCTGTGAAATAGATATTATATGTGTAAAATAGTTTTTGGAAAAATCTTTTGTTTTGTTGTGCGGAGTTATAGACCTGAAGAGAAGCATAAAACTATTGTTGTTTCCAAGCAGTCTTTAGATGGCAGAATGTGTAATCATTTTATTATTTATTTATTCATTCAATCATTTACTTTTTTTATTCTTTTTAATATGTCTTTATTTTATTTATTTTTATGTTAAATTAATTTGTGTTTATGTGTGTGTGTTTTCTCATTTTCTTTGACACTGACCCCTTAACACTGTTTTGTGTCCCTCTTGACCCCAGTTTGAAAATTATTGGAGGCATAATTCATGTCCATAGCCCAAAGGGTGAAGAATGTGAAGTTTAATATGTAGAGTTATTATAAATATTTCTAAATATCCTCTCTCTTTCTCTATTTCTCGGAGGTCTGTTCTGTCTCAGCTCAAATTTATCATTTAAAGAATATTTATTTGATTCATTTCTTCAGGGATTCATGTGTATTTTGGCTTGATGTCGAACATCCGTATCTCTATCTAGTCTCTCCGTTCGTGTGTTTGTAATATGTTGCGGCTCAGATTAAAAACAGATTTCTCAAGGGCCTCCACTAGACGAGAGAGACACACACACACACACACACACTCCCATAATTGCACAGTGTGTCTCAGCTTAGTCCCAGTGGTTTGGCAGTGGATTTAAGCTGCGTGTGTGTTTTAAAAGTGCCAACATGCCCAGTGTTATTTTTTCTGTATATCCTCTCAATCCTCCCAAATGATAGGCTCCGCCACATTCACGTAAAGTGTGTGTGTTTGTGCCCTACGATTCAGTCTTACCTAACTGTGTTAGGATGTTATGTAGGTTGAGCTCTGATTGATTGAGATTTGGGTTGTTACGCAACTAAATCTCCCATTAAGAGACTTAACACCCTCTAACCTTGTGACCTCACACACACATACTGTACTCAATCACACACACATTTCAGAACCAGAACCCAGCAGTCTATTTACACAGACCCAAAATCATCTAGAAAAATCACTGGTTTGGGTGCTGAGAGTTGATGAGCTCTGGTCATGTGATGTAAGGTCAGTCAGCGGTGTGCGTCTGTTTGTGTGTAAAGCGTCAGTCGAGAATCGGTCGTCGCAAGTGAAAAACAAGACGATTTAAACACAAGCTCGATTGCACATGTTCACGTTCAGTCATGTGATGCATTGCCTCAAGTGGCACTATAACAACAGTGTGAATTCATTTGCATTGTCTTTCATGCCTAGTTTGCTCTGTCGAGTCCACAAATTAGTCAAACTTGAAAGGTAACTCGCACTCAACGATGTAAATCAAACACTTGCAGCGCTTAAAATATGTTTGCATACTTGCATAGAGTATGTTCTTGGTAAAATAACACGTTATTAGTACTATTTGTAAATTTCAGAAGTGGATTGTTAGCTTGAGTTTAATTTCATGACCACATTTCCATTTCCCAATATTCGCACAATTTGTTTTGGACAAACTTTTGGTTTGTTTCGTTTTTGACATTCACATTTTTAGCGCAATATATAAATGAATGCTGTATCGCCATCTGCAGGTGGGATCTGACCTTCTATAATGATGATGTATATTATATTAGGTCTGTCAAATGATTAATCGCGATTAATCGCATCCAAAATAAACGTTTGTGTTTACATAATATATGTAGATGCACTGTGTATAAATACACACACGTGCTTGTTTTTAAGAAAAAAATATTTATATATAAAATATTCATATTTATATAAAATATAAATTATATATCAATCTACATACAGTATATACATGAAAATATTTCTTAAATATATACATGTGTGTGTATATATATATATATATATATATATATACTGTATATATACAGTGCACCCACATATATTATGTAACTTTTATAACATTACTATATAACTTTTATTTTGGATGCGATTAATCACGATTAATCATTGGACAGCCCTAATATATATATATATATATATATATATATATATTATTTTTATTTATTTAAAAAAAAAAATATATATATATATATATATATATATACACTCTAAAACATGCTGGGTTGTTTTTACCCAATTTTGGGTAAAATATGGACAAACCCAGCCATTGGGTTAAAAATGTAATTAAAAAAAAAAACAATCCATATTTTACCCAAAATTGGGTCAAAACAACCCAGCATTTTTTAGAGTATATATATATATATATATGTGTGTGTGTGTGTGTGTGTGTGTGGTTAATTTTAAGTTTAGTCTAAGTTGTTTTTTCATCCACTATTTTAATGTTAATTTTAAGTGGAAAGTGTGTGAGAAACAAGTGTGTGGGGGGAATCACGAGACGTCTGTTTACTGCATAGTGTGTATTTGTCCGAGATGAGACATGAAAGGAAATGAAGGAGTGTGAGATTTGGACGTGTTGAGAGACTTCTGTGGTCTTTGCTATTGGCAGACAAGTGTTTTCATTTGTCTACTCGCACTGCTATAAAATAACCATAACTAGAAAGAGAGAGAGAGAGAGAGTTGGCTGATGAAGACATTAGATATGTGAGTGTCTGCCAGAAAACTGCCTTTTCTCATCCTCCTGTGTTCATTTACTTCTTTCACCATCACTCTCGGACAAAATAAACTTGCAATCCCAACTGAAAGTAGTTTGCCACACTACATGTTACTATTGAACGTAGCCTATTTTTTCAGTTTGCTCGCCTGTAATATTGCATGTGCCTGTTGCTTGTCAGGATAATCAGAAGAGCTGTGTTGTCAAGTAGTTCAGTTTGTAACTTACCACATTGTTCTCAAAAACATTTGTACAAACGTTCTCTACTCGTGTGCCGATTCCTAGTGAACGTTTCATTGAAGAGCGAGTGTCATTATGGCATGTCAGCCACCAGGGCAATGAGGCAGAACCCACATTAAAGATCTTCTCCAGCAGCAGTAAGCAAGCGTGACCGGCCTATTAAAGCAACACACTTAAACACATATACAGGATATACAGGGCACTGACACATTGACTGTGTGTAGTGTGTGTGTGTGTGTGTGTGTGTGTGTGATGGGGCAGCAAAAGTGTCTGAAGGAAGTGTGTTATGTCAGGACTGACGCATTCTCTTGCTCTCATTCTTACACACACACAGAAAGTTAGGTTTTCATGTTTTAATGATGACTTTACATTATTTATACTGTTCAAACTGTATTTTCTACCCCATACAAGATTTCTGGTATTGCCATACATGTGGTGACATTTTGTCCCCATAACTTAGGGTTTACCTGTCACACACGTACGCACACACACACACACACACACACACACACGTCACATTCAGGTCAGTGAGGATACAGTTCCTGCTTCCTCTCGTCTCAAACAATGGGAGCTTTATTACTGCCCAGAAATATTTAGAGAGAGACAGAGAGAGACAGAGAGAGAGTTTATTCAAAAACTTGTGTGCTCACCGCATACACAGACATATAGCATACAAATAAACCTTTTCAATAACACTTTCTTCCTGGTTATTCATTTTCCTCAGTAAATATTTTTCCTCAGGCATTAAAAAACTACCATTCAAAAGTTTGCAATCTGGAAGATTTTTGATTTTTGCTCACCAAAGCTGCATTTATTTGATCAGAAATACAGTGAAAAATAGTAATATTGTGGAAAGACAATTTTTTTAGGGTTGTCAAAACGATTAATCGCGATTAATCGCATCCAAAATAAAAGTTTGTGTTTACATGATATATGTGGGTGCACTGTGTATAATTATTTTATATATATAAATACACACACATGCTTGTATATATTTAAGAAATATTTTCATGTTGTATATAGATTTTTATATAATTTATATTATATATAAATAATATTTTTTTTTCTTAAATACATGCATGTGTGTGTATTTATATATGCACAAAATAATTATACACAGCGCACCCACATATATCATGTAAACACATACTTTTATTTTGGATGCGATTAATCATTTGACAGCCCTAAATTTTTTACATTTTTATTTTTAAGTGTACATCTTTTGTAACATTATTACTGTCACTTGTGATTAATTGAATGCATCCTTGCTGAATAAAACTATAACTATAATTACCGATCCCTTTTAAATGAATACATTTATTTGTTTATTCCCTTGATGACCCATTTAAACTCTGTACGTCTGTAATATGTCTATGTTGCTTCTTTTAATTCACTATCCCCGTTAAGATGAATGCAACAGTATCTATTAGGGCTGCTACAGTTTTAAATGAAATCAGTGCAAACAAATCATGAAAATGAGCCATTGTGCGCACCACATTTCAGGAAAGGCGATTTGCACCCTAAAGCGATTTTCCTAAAGAGATTACCAGGCTGGCCACGATCTATTGTTGATAGTTTATCTGCAAACAAAACAATTGCACTATTCATCCCAGAATCTGATCTAGTTATAGTTAGTCTTCGGACTGCTTTACTGCTCTAAGGTTATTTCAGTGCGTGTGTTTGTAGTGTTTTAGGCATATTTGTAGCACATTTTATCCATATATTTATCCTTTCCAGAACTGTAAGGCTCTTACGCTGGCAGGGAAGCATTTGGGGATGATCACATGCACCACCCATCAGAGTGTGTTTTGCAGGCCTGCATTTAGCAGTGTGTTTGTGACTGCAGGGTATTACGGTGTTTTATAGCTAAACCTACAGCAGATCAACGGCTACAAGCCATCAAGTATTAGACTGACCGACTGTCGGCAGAGATAAAGCCCAAATACGCTCACACAGACTCAGCCTGACCCCCATACAAGATGAATGGGATGATGAAGTAAAAGAGCTAGATATCTGTGAGCCTTTGCCTGTCGTAGTCATCCCAGCATGCACTGCTGCGGGTCCCCAGGGAGTCTTGAAACATCGGTGAGGTAAAGAGAAAGACGTGCAGGAGAAATTAAATGCGATTCAGATCTAAACGTGTTAATGGGTTCCAGCTGCTCTCATCGGAGAACCAGAAAAGTTTTTGCGATTCCAGAACTCAGGGTCACTTTTGTTCTAGAACTCACTGTCCTGTTATTCAGCAGGGATGCCAAACGGAGTAATTAACTTGTAGAAAGTAATTACCTCAACTCAAAGCTAATGATGATGAAAATGATGAATCCTTGCCGGCCAGCTAAACACGATCCAAAGCACGTTTCAGTCCCGTATCTAAATGTAAAGTGACTTCACATTCACAGACTGCTCGACATTTCAGCTTCCTCAAAATGATGCAATTGAGCGTCTTTAGCCGGGTATTCATTAGCACGGTGAGTTTTAGTATAACACTGGACACAAAACCCCAGTTTCCACAAAAATATGAAGCGGTACTGTTTTTAAGATGGATAATAATGAGAAATTCGTATTAAATCGTATTAAAATTAGGGCTGTCAAACTATTAATCGCGCTTAATCGCATCCAAAATAAAAGTTTGTTTTTACATAATATATGTGGGTGCACTGTGTATAATAATTGTATGTATGTATGTATATATATATATATATATATATATGTATGTATAAACACACACACATGCATGTATATTTAAGAAAAAAATATTATTTATATATAAAATATTTACGTTTATATTTAATATAAATTATATATAAATCTATATACAGTATTTACATGAAAATATTTCATATATAGATACAAATATATAATTATTATACACAGTGCATATATTATGTAAACAAACTTTTATTTTGGATGCGATTAATCGCGATTAGTCGTTTAAAAGCCCTAATTAAAATGATTTCTGAAGAATCACGTGACGCTGAAGACTGGAATAAAGCACAGGAATAAATTACATTTTAAAATATATTGAAAATACAAAACCATTATTTTAGTGTATCTAAAATTAGTTTTATTTTTAGAGTTAGAGTTTTAGAGTTTAGAGTTTTATTTACTTAATTTCTTTGTATTAATTAACCACTTGTAAACTTACGTCCACTGTTCTTTTTTTTTTTTTTATAAATATAGGATTTGTATTACATCTATATTCATTATTGTCGAATCAGAAATCGAAAACCGAATCAAGAATCAAAATCGAATCGAATTGAGAGCTTGCGAATCAAATTTGAACATCTGAATCGATACCCAGCCCTATTTGAAATTGTTTTAATTTTCACAAGATTTTTTGATCAAATACATGCAGCCTTGATGAGCAGAAGAGACTTCTTCTTTCACAAACATTCAAAAAAATCGCACGGACCCCAAACGTTTGACAGGTGTCTACACCCAACAATACGACAATAATTAAGATGAGCTATTAAATAAGGTGGACACTTGACCATCACAACCTTTCAAGCATCAGACGAGCCCTCTCTCTCTCTCTCTCTCTCTCTTACTCTCTCTCTCTCTCTCTCCATCTGATTTCACTTATCTGGCAGTTTCGGTCTGAAAGGATACTGATGGCCTAATAATCCCACTTTCCTGCAATTATCTCTTTTTTTCCCCCTCATTCCATCTTCAGTCCCTCCCCCCTCTCTCTCTCTCGTCACCCTTGATGAAAAGGGGGAAGTGTGTGGGACGCTTAGTTTTCTGTAACGGTGAGTGTGTGACTGAATTCCTGCACTCTCCGTGAGAATCTGCAGATGTCGGTGGGGCCGCTACAGCGCCGCAAAAATACTAGTCCTTGAAAAGAACAGGGGATGGAAAAGGAGGGAAAACCCAGCGTCTCGGCCGCAGGGTATGTGCGTTTGCCGCCAGTAAGGTGAACGCCACCCAACTAAAACAGAAAACTAAATCACTAAGCAAATGTTTAGATGTCTGAGCTGCATCTGGTGTTGCGAGCTGAAGGGCTGGACTCCGGCTCCTAGTAGCTGAGAAGAAATCAATTTAAGGAATACGAGGGAATTCTGGCAGAATTCAAAACAATTAAAGATTGGGCATTATTTTATTCGCTCTCATGTTGTTCCAAACCTTTTAGCTGTTCAAATGAGAATCTTTTTGTATAGCCCATAGTGACCTTGTCTGTCAAGAAAGCACCAAAAATAGTAAGGTACTGTAAAGTACCATTCAAAAGTTGGACAGAGACAACACACGGATAATAAAAATAAAAGAAGTGAATAAAAATAAATATAGCCTATATATAAAAATACACGGTATACAACATAGTTGTAAAATACTGTATACATGTATGTTATAAAGAAACTTGCAAGGGAATGTGAATAAGAGGTATGTTAAATAAATACAAGTATAAATAGTGTTGCATATTGCACATGTTTTATGCCCTGTTAGGAGATGACCTTGAGGAAAAGAAACTCTGTTCTCTCTATTGTGAAATATTATTACAAAAAAAAAAAACATTTTCTATTTTGAATTTTGAATCTGCACCATTGCTCTAGTCTTCGGTGACACACGATCCTTCAGAAATCATTCTAATATTCTATTCTATTCTATTCTATTGTAT
The DNA here is from genome assembly GCF_016745375.1 of Pimephales promelas. The sequence goes on along the minus strand of NW_024121100.1, from coordinate 4,200,285 downwards.
TCTATTCTATTCTATTCTATTCTATCATATCCTATTCTATTCTATTCTATCCTATTGTATTCTATTCTATTCTATCCTATCCTATTCTATCCTATTCTATTCTATCATATCCTATTCTATTCTATCCTATCCTATTGTATTCTATTCTATCCTATCCTATTCTATCCTATTCTATTCTATCCTATTCTATTCTATTCTATTCTATTCTATCCTATCCTATTCTATCCTATTATATTCTATCATATCCTATTCTATTCTATCCTATCCTATTGTATTCTATTCTATCCTATCCTATTCTATCCTATTCTATTCTATTCTATTCTATTCTATTCTATTCTATTCTATTCTATCATATCCTATTCTATTCTATTCTATCCTATTGTATTCTATTCTATTCTATCCTATCCTATTCTATCCTATTATATTCTATCATATCCTATTCTATTCTATCCTATCCTATTGTATTCTATTCTATCCTATCCTATTCTATCCTATTCTATTCTATCCTATTCTATTCTATTCTATTCTATTCTATTCTACTCTACTTGCTGCAACAATATTTATTATTATTATCAGTGTTGAAACAGTTGTGCTGCTTAATATTTTTTAAATATTATTTTTCTAAATAAAATGATTAATTAAAAATGTATATATATTAGCCTCTTATTGGCCACACACTTTTAAATGGTAGTGTACTTCTGATTCTCGGTTTGTTTAAAATATAATTTCTCATGTCGTTCCATTTCTTTCAGCGACTAGTCAAGTACTGTAAACACAAAATAAGATATTTTGGAGAATATTTTTACTTTTTTTCCATACAGTGAAAGTCAGTGGGCTGCACAACAACATGAGACCACAATGTCTCTCATTTTATGAAAAAAAAAAAAAAAATAGTGTTTATTTCAAAGTAAGTCATGCAGGTTTGGAACGGCATGAGGGTGAGTAAATAAAAGCATTTTCATTTTTGAGTGAACCATTGCTGTAGGTCTTTAGTAAAGGTAACAGTAAAGGTAAACCATACATTGCCTGTGCTCAGTTTGTAACAATCCATCTCGTAGAAGTGGTCACGCTCTGGAAAGCAGTGTTTAATGATAAATATCACTGGCAGTGCATGTCATCTGGGCCTGTAGGTGTTTCTGTCCCGCTCACCCCGAGGGCTGCCGAGGGCGGGAATAGAGCCGGTTCATTTGAGGTTATTGTGATCCGCTTCATGCCAAATGATAGACAGCACCTGCCGCCCAGCTGTGCCCCACTGGCCCGAGAGTCTCCGAGTCCATGCATCTGTGGCCTGTAGTCTCCTCTATTCCTCACGTTAAACACCGACATCACTTCCTGCTCGCTTCTGAGAACAGATTAGAAATAGACAAAAACACACACATATTTAAAATGGGGCTTGGAAATAAACATTAAAATACATACTTTTTTCATAGTATAGCCACAAGACTACAAGAGATAGTTCACCCAAAAAAATTAATTCTGTAATTTACTCACAAATTAAGACATCTTGAGAAAATGTCCCTCTGTAAAATAATATTTTGCACAGTAATATTGTGAAATGTTTAATGTGACGGTTTTCCATTTTACGTTTTTTTTCTGTGTAAATCTGTACATTTTTTTTACCAATATAATATATCCTTGAATGAAAATATTAATGGTTTTTATTTTATGTATTATTATTATTATTATTATTATTGACCCCAAACTTTTTAACTTTTGATCTGTTTGTTTAACCCAGTACGGATATGTACGGAAGAGGATTAGGGCCAAGCAATAATAAAAAAATAAAACCATCTCGAGATTAAAATCATTATAATGCAAGATTAAACTCGATAAATTTCAAGAAAAAAGTTGGAATACAATCTTGAAAATAAACTCATTAAATATCGAGATTAAAGTAATTATAATGCAAAATTAAAGTCGTTAAATTTCGAGAGAAAATTCGAAATACAATTTTGAGAATAAACTCATTAAATATTGAGATTAAAGTAATTATAATGCAAGATTGAACTCGTTAAATTTCAAGAAAAAAAAGTTGGAATACAATCTTGAGAATAAACTCATGAAATATTGAGATTAAAGTAATTATAATAATCGAGATTAAACTCGTTAAATTTGGAGAAAAAAAGTCGACATACAATCTTGAGAATAAACTCATTAAATATTGAGATCAAAGTAATTATAATGCGAGATTAAACTCATTAAATTTCGAGAAAAAAGTTGAAATACACTCTTGATAATAAACTCATTAAATATCGAGAATAAAGTCGTGTTTTGAGAATCAACTCATTTAGTTTAATCTTGCATTACAAAGACTTTAATCTCGAGATGGTTTTATTTTTTTTGCTTGGACCTAAGCCTCTTCTGTAGATATGCACCAGGGTACCAGAATAGGTATTGAGTGAGGTTTGCAATGAATAATTCATGTAAACAAAAATGCAAGATTCATATTTGAAGTAATTAAAAGCATATCACATGTCTTCATTCTTTTGGCTTAGCCAAGAGCAAATGTGAGCAAATCCCTGAAATGGATGTGTGTGTCGCTCTTGACTCCTTTGCACATTTTGGTACAAATTCTACCAGGTAAAACGTGTAAACCGTGGGAATCAGTGTTTCTTGCGCACCATCCGTCGCTAAATGGCCATTACTTTGTCAGCTATCGTGGGTTGAGGAATCACTCCTGCATCGCAGACACACGTGATGTGATGGTAACTTTGGGGAGTCGTTTTAATAAGGTTATCACTCCCAAAACTTTGCAGTGCGTACGTGGCCTTTGTTTCTAACTGCAGACTCCCTCTGATTCAACCTCTCTCTCTTCCAACGTTTCCTCTTTTTTCCACATAAAGCTGTTTTTCATAAACTAGCCTGGAATAGCAGTCCCTGAGGCCGAGGCCTGAAACACTAGCTCTCTCTGAGCTTTCTGTGTGTGTGTGTGTGGAGGCTGAAACACTAGACTTTTCTGAGCTGCTGCCAAACAGATGCAGTCACTTGCAGTTCCACTAGAGAAACCTTCATGGCTCTTTTGCTCTCGTTCAATCTCCAATCCTCATTCTCGGGTCTGTTTGTGAAGGATTTTCAAAGGATGATGCTTTCTGATCCCTCTACAGCTCCGTAAATATTAGTCATTCATACAAAATGAGTTTGATGTTATATGTGGTGTTTGTTATGGCAAAACCCCTAAACCTCAAATTGAAATTAAAATTGACTTTCTTTACCTGGTTTTATTGTGAATGATTAATAAGGGGAAATATTTGTTATATTTCATCAAAATCCAATAATTTGCTCCTCTTCAGGTCCTTTTAATGTTTAACCCCTTCCCTCCAACTTTTCATTATCCAATCAATTCTGGAAGTAATATGGGTTGCAAAATGTGTTTCGGATGCATCTGGCACCATTTGTGGGCCAGTGAGTAACGACCTAGCAACCACCCACAATCCCCTAGCAACCGCATAGCAACGCACTAAATATCACACCAGTACACTTTAGAATAGGACTGCATGATGAATAATATATTAATATATGAATTTCTCCTGCTTTCTGCACTGAAAAAACCCTGTTGATTATCTGAAAACACAGATACAGAATTATGAAATTTAGCGATTATGAATTTTATTTAGGATTATGAAATTTATTTAGCAATCAGAATTATGATTATGGATTATGAAATTTATTTAGCGATCTCCATTGTGATTTTCTACTTAAACGAGGCAGCTTGAGCAATTTGCTGCAATTAAATTTGAGAGCACTTCTCACTAACAAACTGTAATACATCCGAAACATGAACCTTGACTAAATTGTTTGCGATTTGTGGTTTCTGTATAAATGCTTTTACTCAACCTCTGTACTTCAATACAAATATAATGTGGAATTAATGGATTAATATTAGAAATTTCACTATTTCATCCAAGATGTCCATGTCTTTCTTTCTTCAGTCGAAAAGAAATGAAGGTTTTTGATGAAAACATTCCAGGATTTTTCGCCTTATAATGGACTTCAATGGGAACCAAACGGTTCAAGTTCCAAAAGACAGTTTCAGTGCAAACTGTTCAAAAGGCTTTAAACGACACGAGACGATGAATAAGGGTCTTATCGGACCCTTCGAGTCATGACTGGAAAAAAGATTCGTTCATTTTGATGAACGAGTTCAAACAGGAGAGTCACAAACGCGCATCACAGAACAGAGCAAGGCGAGCATTTGAGCTTATATAACTTAAACTTTTTTATTTATTTTTTAAATGAGCGATCATTTCGCTTGATAATACCCTTATTCATCATCTGGAATCGTTTAAAGCCCTTAGAAGCTGCACTGAAACTCTCATTTGGACCTTGAACCGTTTGGTTCCCATTGAAGTCCATTATATGGAGAAAATCCTGGAATGTTTTCATCAAAAACCTTAATTTCTTTTCACTGAAGAAAGAAAGACGTGGACATCTTGGATGACATGGGGGTGAGTAAATTATCAGCAAAAGTTTTTTAAAAAGTGAACTACTCCTTTAAGACAGGCAAAATGACCAAAAAAAAACCAACAAAAAAACATAACCGGAAAGACGAAAACGTCCATAAGGACACCCAAGGATTAAACCCTACTCATATTTTTTTAGAACATGTAAAAATCTAGTTTAGCTTGCTTTGTGTCCGTTTTCAGTCATTTGGAAGGGCTCTCTAGGCCTCCGCTGAATCCTGGGACCGTCCCACTTCACGTTCCCCAGACAGGCTGACAGGAGAAGGTCCCAGATTAACTTCAAGAGCCGCTAGACTGTCAGCAGCCAATTATTAGTGGCATGACAAACAGTGAGAATCAAGACGGACAAACTCTTCAAGCTTCTTATCTCATTTAAAAAGATAAGAGCCAAACCACACACACACACACTCTTAACTCAGGTCAGCACAGAGCAGCTGTGTCTGCTCTCCCTCGTCGAGATGTTGTGTATGTTTACACTCCGATTTTTGCTTGTTTTTAGGACTGCTGAGGATTGTGGGAAAAGCTTATTGGATCCTCTTATCATGTAGTGAGGTTTATTAGTGCGCCAGTGCTAAAGGATCACTCCGATAAGCTCATAAACACACGCATGTTGGCCCAATTTCTAGTTTTACACAACGTGGATACACTCGTGCGAAGCCTTCAAAGATGCGCATCCGTGTGTAAAATTTCTTCCCCTGTCCAGCTGTCACGAGTGACAGTTCGCTGACCCTCCGTGACCTCGGACAACCCGCTCATGATGACATCACTGAGCATCTGTGTGCTTCAACTGCACAATACACAAAGAACTGTGAGGGGGCGGAGTTTGGAACAGAACCCCCATATTTCATTGGCCCGTGCATTCGGTTTCCCGCTCTGCGATTGGCTGGAAAAGAAAACCCCACCTTCCACATACAAGCAAGTTAGGTTTCTGGCTCCCTGACTTAGGGTCAAAGTGCATGTGTGTTCATGTATCAAGTGTGTCTGTTATTCTGTTTGTTCTCCTCCTCTATTAGTTGTCTGTTCACTCTGTTCTCTTTGTCTAGATGTATGTTGTGTACTCCTCTCTTCTCTTCACTTTCCTTGGCAACAGATCCCGTCTGCCTTCCCCCTCCTAATTCTCTCTCCCGGCTTTTTTGGCAGAACCTTCTGTTCCCAGACCTCCTTCAGGCTCTTTCTCTTTGTATCACTTTCTTTCTCTTTCTGTGGGCACAAAGTGGCATTTTTACATCACATGATCAGTTCAGTGGCACTAGCCGAAAAGATTTGGGCATTTTCTGGTGCTGCTGTGATGCTAGCCCCAAATTCATAGTTTTATTTGGTTAGGATGCATTAAATTGATCAAAAGTGTGTGTGTGCTTCAGGTATTCTCCATGTTATGGGGAGAAAATGTCCCCACAAAGATGGCAATATCTGAAATCAATAGCTCATTATAGCTTATGAATCATACGAAATTAAGTTTTTAGACAATATAAAAATGCAGAAAGTTTTTTTGGGGATAGAATATACAGTCCCCATAAAACATGGAAACCCAACGTGTGTGTGTGTGTTTATACCTGGTATCCTGTGCAGCCCTTCACACACTGAACTATTGTGAAGCCTATTTAACAGTCACATCCTGTCTGGGTCACGGGTTGATCTGAGGACACACTCTCACACACATACACAAAAAAATCGATGCACATCCTGCTGAATCTCTCCAGATTCAGCCTTAGATAGCGTTATCAGTGTATTTCTCTGTTTGTATTGCATAAGAGTGAGCTTATTGTGTCATTTATTGGCCTTGTGCTTGTACTGTTGAGAAAGACAACCACAGCGATCAAACCACAAGTGTCAACAAACTGTGTTTATTTTTATTGACACTGAAAGGTGATGTTTGTTGATGTGAAATTGCACACCTGTGACTGCCCTGAAATGGCCCAAATCACATCACCTGCTGTCTCCCCAAAAGCTCTGGGGCTTTTCACTCGCTGTTTACATGCATGACTTCCTGACTGCCCTCAGGAGCCCCCTACTGGACAGAAGTAGAGTAGACTTCAAATGCCTAAACCTCGGGAAATCACCAGCAGGTCACGTCCAGTCAGTGGCGAAAACCAAAAATAAAACACTTTATATTTAGCATATTGCATATTTATACATAATTAGATGGAAATTAAGAATATTTCTCCACTGAATTGTTCAGTATTGTACATCAATAGTCCATTTTCAATTAAATTTATATATGATTTTGTACACTACTGTTAAAAAGATTTTTTGCTTTTTTTGCTTTGGTCTCAAATGATCAAAATGTTCAGTTAATCATTATCGTGAAATATTATTAAAATTAGTTTGAATATATAGCTGAATTTTCAGCATCATTACTTTTATAAAAGGCAGTTTTTCTTCTCTAGAAACGTTTTTGATTATTCATTTTGAAAACCACTGTGCTCTTAATATTTTTGTGGAAATTGTTACTTTTTTTTTTTTTAAATAGAAATCTTTTGTAACATACTGTATCTTTGCTGTCACATTTCATTCATTTAATTAGATTTACTATGCAAAAAACGGTGCCACTTTATATTAAGTGGCTTTAAGTACCATGTACTTGCATTGAAATGAATAATTTGATACAATGGACTTATTGTGTACATACATGTTTGTACATTGTACTTATATTTTAAACCTACCAGCATGCAATTACATTTGTATTTACACAGCTGACCCATCCCTTACACTTAAACCCACCCTTAAACCTACCCATATCCCTAACCTTACCCGTATCACACCTCAATAGCAGCAAAAGTGATTCATAATACAACATGAGCACAATATACTTATTTTTAAATGTAAGTACATAGTTCTTAAAGCCACTTAATATAAAAAAATATTTCTTTTTGTACATTTGAGTTCAAATGTGACAGGCTTGGCTGGCCTTTACAATAGAATATAATTGAAAAGATAGAGCAGAGTGGCACAGAACAGAAAAGTTTCTTTGAAACAAATTATGATCTGTCATTAGGTGATGATTATTTCTGTAGTGATTTGAGAAACAGTGCGATTAATATTCTACCTTTTCAATCCCTCCCTGTCTGTCTTTGTGGACAAGGGTCCTCCTGGGGTTCCTTTGAGATCTGATCCAATCAATAGCTTGTAAAGAGCCCAAATCACATGTCTTCAATAGCCAGCGTGTGTGTGTGTGTGTTAAAGCTATTTATGTCCACACACTGATGGAGATGCTTGGATTTATGTGTGAATGATGCATCTCTATTTTTATTTTTCTGCTCTCTTGTCTCGTCTCTCTGCTTATGTGTGTCTCTTTCTCTATTCTGTGTGTGTGTGTGTGTTGGCAGAGTCTGGCTGCAGACGGGCACACAGATGGGTGACAGGCTGTGCCGAAACCAATCTCACACACCTGCTCCTTCATACACAGACTTACACATGCATACATAGAAAAATGTACACACACAAATGCACATTGAAAAACAGCTTGCTTTTAATGAAATAACCTCACAAATGAGTTTATGTTCGCAGAGCTGCTCCCTTAAGCTCTTCATGTGTAAGTGCAGACAGATGTTTGTCTCGTCCAACTCCCGAGCATCTGTAATCCAGCGAGCTCACTGTCAAAAAAAAACCAAAAAAAAAAACACTACCGCTCATACACGAATGTCCTCGAGCTATGAGATATTTCTCTGACGCTGAGCTCAGAATGAGAAATAAATAATTAGAGCTGAAAGGAAGCCGGAGAGTGATGACTATTGGCTGATAAATGAGTGCGGAGTGAGAGGGCGGAGGGGATTAGGGCGCTTTGGAACACTTTAAGAGCATTATGGATTAAAAAAAGGTCAGAATGTTTAGCAACATAATGCTAAACCTCTTAAGCGAAACCCAACTGCATGCTGATAAACTGGGACGGAGGGAGGGGGCGAGGAAAAAGTGGCTGTATGGGGTTTAACATCTGTTTGGGTCAGAGAGAGACGTGCTTAAAAGACACACAGAGAGTCGTTTTATTGGTTCAAACACGTAGTCTCATATCTCATGTCTTTATAAATGATCATTAACAGGACCTTCTTTCTTGTGATGAACCTTAATGCAACATGCAACAAATTCATTTGACAGTTTTGCTTCAAATACAAAGCCGTTTACAATTGATATGGTGTACTTTTATAAAACTTTTAAGAGTTATTAAAAAAATCTATTTTCTAAACATATACTGTAAGAGAGAAAAGTTTAGGGTAAGATGTTTAAAAATAGAAAGTACTACTTTTAATCAGCAAAGATGCATTAAATTGACCAAAAGTGACAGTAAAGACATTTATAGTCCTAAAAAAAAATATTTTAAATTAATGCTGTTCTTTTGAACTTTCTATTCTGTTCATCATTGATAATCATCATCAGAAATGTTTCTTGAGGATCAAATCGTGTAGAGTGATTTCTGAAGACTCGAGTAATGATGCTGAAAATAGAATAGAAAACAGTTGAATTGTATTAATGTTTCATAATTTTGATGTTTTAGTGTTTTTTTGATCAAATTAATGCAACCCTGGTGAGCAGAAGACGCTTCTTCCAAAAGCATAAAAAATATTACCAACTTCAAACTTAGTATACTGTATTTAAAAATATTTTCATGTATATACTGTAAATAGATTTATATATAATTTATATGATATGTAAATATAAATATTTTAAATATAAATATTTTTTTTCCTTAAATATACATGCATGTGTGTGTATTTATATATATAAAATAATTATACACAGTGCACCCACATATATTATGTAAACACAAACTTTTATTTTGGATGCGATTAATCGTTTGACAGCCATATATATATATATATATATATATATATATATGATGACCAGAAGTCCCGAAAAAATCGGGACAGTCTCGAAATTTTGGGATTCGGGACAACAGCTTAGATTTCAGGACTGTCCCGAATCCCGAAACCGGCCTTAATTGTCCCGAAAATTATAAACAAAACAAAATCATGATATAAAACATTAAAAACTGTCAGTGGAAGTTGAGTCGTCCTGCAGCCAGTCCGTTCAAGTTGCAGCAGCCGCGAGAACAGTGAATGTGCAGGCAGCCAGTCTAAACTTTTGTTTTTTACAAAAGACAAAAACTTTTGTTTTTTGTTTGCGGATGGATTCAAAGTGTTCACACGTATAACTAGACGCGGTAGGTGCGAATTTGACGCGCTAATTGCTTCTGGTGTGAACGTGGAGTGATTGATTGGTCTGTGCAAAAAATACTGTTTTATGTCGGTTTACACTTAAATGTTTACACATTTATTTAGTTTTCCTATTTAATGACTGACAACTTAATTTAATAATAATTTTGGCATAAGGATTATTAGCGTTAGGCTATAGCCTGAAAGGTCTGATTTAACCTGTGCACTGTTACAGTGACAGACTGTTGATCTTTGAATAAAAATATATGTTTGGTTCAGATTTGAACCCAAACATATTTTGAACCAAAACCTGACAATTTTTTTTAACCCTAAAACCGTATTCTGTACAAATGTGGGCAAAAAAGGTTTTGATTTATTTTTAAAAAATACTTCCCTTGATCTGAGCGGTATAAGACTTGGCTACTTTTCCTAAGTTTGCCTCCTGAACACACACAATATTTTGTTTGACTCAATTCTACAATGTTAAGTGGGTGAAAAAAACAACTCCTTAATCTTGTATTTGGGTCAAAAATCAGTCACTTCATCTTTAGGTTTTAGCTCTAAGAACTTATTGGAATGATATTTTAATGTAGTTAATTTTTTTTAAATAAAACATAAAAACAAGCATAATTTACATAGAAAATATGGTACTTTTTGAAGGAAATAAATTCAAAAATACCCCCAAAATAAAAAAAAATACCATAAATTGATAGACAAAACTTTATCGAATACAGTGATATAACATTTATAATAAATAAAAATTAGGATCACACCTGAGTCCTCTGTGCCAACATGTGTCCACAATTACAGGATTAAGGGCAATTAAGTGAATATGGTTTGAGGGTTAAGTTGAAGACCTTAAAAAAAAGTAGTTAAAAGGTGTTTTCCCTCCTTTTGTCGTGTCTTACTTCACCCACAATACAACAGCACACCAAAAACAAAAGGTTCATGAAGCTGCTCTAGATGAACAGTACACACTGATCTGTGCATGCGTATCAAAAGGTGAAATTTTGAAGAACATCCCAGCTGCTCTTTTCCGTGTATTGATGGTGGAAGGTGTTCAAGCTCCAAAATGACAAAAAAGTAACACCAGCCAGGGTTTCTTTCAAATTCGTAACAAATTAAAATGCTCGGTGTAAAATGACGGTCGCTGATTGTATCGTCCTCCCGCCTGAGCATCCGTGAGCTCAAACAGGACTGGGATGCTGTATGCCATCATGTGAAACACAACCTACTGTACACATTTTCCAGCCGTGTTCATGGGTTTGGGCCTATGTTTGTGTGTGTGTGTCGTCAGCTAGCAGGAATGTGTGTACACCGCCAATACTAAGATGGCTGCCAAAGACTAAAATGGCTGCCAGAACTCCAGAAAAAGAGAAAGAGAGAGAGAGACAGAGATGGAGACAACATGCTAAATGGAGAGAAAAGAGATCGTCTCGCTCTTTCTCCTCCGTTGAGTCTGCTGTTCTTTTGTTTGTGCGGGTGTATTTGTCCTAATCTCTACACACTCCATCAAATCGTGCTGGCATGGGCCAGTGTGTTCCCTTATCACCCACAACCGCCCGATAAACACCTCCACAAGCACACATGCACACGCAGCCTGCCATAAACTGTGCTGATAACACACACTCGCATGCATATGTACTCAGACACTCGTTCCTCGTTTTGAAAATATCCGCTCACGATGTTGTTGAGTCCAAGCGCCTAAACGTCACCGAACTATCCGATTCGAGCAGTGATGATTGAATATGAAGCATTTTCTGCCATTTAAATGCATTTTTTCTTTTTGTCTCAATGCAGAATCTGGGCAATCAGACAATTCCAGTCAACAAGGAGACTCAGACATCAAACCCCCACCAAACGGTGAGAGAGAAAAAATCACACAGACTGAAATATATATATTTTTTGTGTGATATTATAAATGTCTTTACTCTAACTTTTGACATTGCTGAATTTAAAGTACTTCACTATAGATGCATGTGGTAGTGGCCTCTTTAAACATGCTATTATCACAGAGCTCACGTTCCAGTTGAGTGAGGCATGTGTTTCTCTCTCTGCAGGACATCTGAGTTTCCAGGACTGTTTCGTGACTTCGGGAGTGTGGAACGTAGCCGAGTTGGTACGAGTGTCCCAGAGTGAGTGCTGTAACATCCACCTGTGTTTTCTTAAAGGGATAGTTCACTTTGAAATTAATTTTTGGGATGTTTTATCTTACCTCAAGGGCATCCAAGATGTAGGTGTCGTTGTTTCCGCAGTATTTTTAATTTTGATATTTTTAGCTCAAACCGTTCTTGTCTGTCAGTTATATAATGTAGGTCCACCACCTTTTGTTTTCTCGCACAAACCGCTCATTTTGTGTCTTAGGCCATCAATGTGTACTTACATTTACGAGTCATTAAATCATGTTTAATTTGGACTTCTCTGTGCATGCTCTTTGAGGTGGTGACCATAGACCTCCATTATATGACTGACACAAACGGTTTGACCTAAAAATATCAAAATTGAAAATACTGTGGAAACAAAGACACCAACATCTTGGATTCCCTTGATGTAAGCTAAAACATATCAATGATTAATTTCAAAGCAAACTATCCCTTTAAATCTGCAGAGCCACGGCAACAAACACTGTATTTAGCTAAATGTTGTTGCTCAATCCATGAATAACTTGATGATTAATCAATCAGATAACGTCTTGAGATGAATCACCTGCTCACTGAAGTTATTATGTCTGATCCAATTTCTAATTTTGTAATGGTAATTCGTACGGTTAATTAGTCTTAGAGTTTCGGTGTTTTAATTAAGAATACGTCAAAACAAAATACTAGGGGGAAAATGTATTATGTTAAAAATTATGTATGATAAATATATTTTTAAGTTTTTATATTTAATATATTACATTTCAGTATGTGTTTTATATTATTTCAAGTAACACATTTTTTTAGTTTTAGTTAATGATACTAAACCTTGCTGTTACTGGGACATTATCCTTTCCAAAAGTACTAAAATGCACCATTTAAGGGTAAAAAAGGCAAAGATATATCTTTTGGGGTACCGCCCCATGACAGCTTTTGTACCTTTTTTTCTGAGAGTGCAATGGGGTCTGCAAAAAACATAAAAATCCTATAGGAAATCATGTAAGAAATGCATCTTACACCGTGTCCTAACTACACGAGCCTTGGCACGCGATTAAAAGGGGTCTTCCCCATGTTATTCAGAGTTTGGACACGGCGTTACAAGCTCGATTTCTAAGTTTTACATTTCAGATTTTTTGTCTCAACATTTTCATCTCTTCTGCAGCCCCAGTTGCAACGGCATCAGGTCCCAATTTCTCACTTGCGGATCTGGAAAGTCCCAGTTACTACAATATCAACCAAGTAGCACTCGGCAGACGTTCGCTTGCCTCCCCTCCATCCACGAGGTGAACACACACACACACTCACACACTCATATACCTGCTGTTTGTGCCTCTCTTCAGTGGAAATTTGATCGGTCTTGCTCTCCTTTTTTTCTTTCCTTCTGTTTTCCCCCTTGTCTGTCGTTCTTCTTGCGCTGTAGGTCTGAGGTGGAGCTGTACGCCAGTCTTCCTCGGAGGTACTCAGTCTGTCACTGTATCTCTGCACCTTTTTCTGTGTTTCTCTCTGCCTGTCTACAGGAATCTATCACAGGGGCATCTAATAACCCCTCGCTCGGCCTTTCTCTCTCTGCAGCTCTAATAAGCGCAAGTCTATAGATGACAGTGAGATGGAGAGTCCCGTTGATGATGTCTTCTACTCCAGTCGTTCTCCGGCCGGCACCAGCTCTCAGTCCAGTGGCTGGCCTAATGACGTCGATGCAGGTGAGCATCGCATTTACACACACATACGGTGCTGATGCCTGAGTCTGGTCTTGGCGAAAACGGTGCAGTCACCTTTGAGCACCAGCCCACATTTCCACCAACTTGAAAGCCGAACAAAGATTTCAATTACTAATGTACAACATAAACTGCCTACAAATAGATTTCAAATGCTACAAAAAGTGTTCATGACAGGATCCTGCATGCACACCTAGGATGACTTGAGGGCAGTGTTGGGTAAGTTACTCTAAAAAAGTAATTAATTACTAATTACCTCTTCAACAATGTAATTAGATTACTGTATAAATTACGCTCTCTAAAATGTTTTTAATTACTTTTAATTACTAATTACTTTCAAAATCCCATTTCAATCTCAACCAGCTGAATAATACTAGAATATACATGAATCTTGTTTTAATTCTTTCAAATAAATACTATAAAATTGCATGAATTATCCTTAAACTGACCACGGTAGAGAAGGAGAAACATACTTTTTAACATCAGACATTACATTTTGATGTTAAACCCACTATTGTTTTATGTCTGATCTCATGACTTTTCACACTTTTTTCATACATATTTTACAATAATTACGTACGAATTCACACACGAATTTGTACGAGTGCGGTCGTACAATTTAGACACCTCATAAAATGCATACGAATCACTGTGAGATCGGATTGATCTATACACAGTATTTATTTACCTCAACTACAGTAATCCCTTACTGTACATTTTCAAGGGAAAAGTAATTAAATTACAGTAACTAATTACTTAGTAATTAGTTACACCCAACACTGCTTGAGGGTGAGTAAATCATGGGCTTATTTTCAGTTTTGGGTGAACTATCCTTTTAACAACTATTAAAATGTCCTAAAATCAGTCAGATTAAGTATAATTAATCTCAAATGAAAGGTGCGCTATGTAACTTTTGTCCTTCTTGCGGTTAATTGCATGCATTTTGCAGAAGAACAGTTACTTTGGTTGTGCATGACTTTGCGGATGAATATAGTTATCATACTGCTCATGAAACATTCATTAACTCTATTTACTGATTTTACAAGACACACGCACGGGCGAGTGACGTAAATATGCAAATTCCTGTGAAAACCATTATGATTTAAATTTGGAGATTGAAAAACAGGAAATGTGATACAGATTATTTTAATAATAATCACACTAAGCTAAACAAATTTGGCTAGATTGATTATGATCTACATTTGATGGATAGTGTTTACTTTATGATTTTTGTAATTTGTTGGAAATAGTCCAATTAAGTATCCCTTTGTATTTCATACTTGTTTATAATTAAAACTGCCCCTTTATGCATAAAATCTGGTTATTATTTGTGTTTTTGGTAACACTGTGTCTTACGTTTAATTTTAACATAAACTCTTGTAGCTTCTTGTTACAGGAAATAAAAGTATGAGAACAGTTGCATAGACATAGCCGCTAAGTTAAGACTGTGTCTTAAGAACTAGTCCAACCAACTAGCAATTAGTTATGGTACTTTAAATTAGACTAGCTTCCTTTTTATGTCACTGTTTTAAAAAGGAAGTCTAACTAGTCTAAGAAGTTAATGCTGCCAGCCTAACATTGATTGTAGAAACTCTAGCCATGTTTCCATCCACTTGTCAATCGAATTATCTGAAGTTCGGTTAAAAAAACACATGCGAATAAAGCTGGTGAAAGTGTGTTTCCATCCAACGGCTTTAAAGCGAATAAAAACATGTTCGTAGTGACGTCACATGCTGTTTTGCGATCAAATTGATTTGAGACATTTTAAGTTTTTTCCATTAGTTTTCGCACTGAATCGAACAACATTCAAGCAAACAAGTTTTGTTAGACAAAACGGATCGCGCCATCTACCAACAAATGATCAATATTTCACAAGTTGTAGCCTAATAATGCTTAAGTGCCAGCTGATAGCAACATAAGTGAGTGATAATGAGGCGGTTGTTAGCTTGAAGGGGTTGTATTCGCTATAACAACAGCCTCGCTATACATTATCTATACATACGCTATAAAAATTGCTATGATGATGCCGATGCACGTCAATGCCCGATGGAAACCCTTTGGTTGAAGCATTTTTTTTTTACTTTGTCCAATTACATCTGTCTTTGTTGACATCCACCATGTGTGCGCAAACAGAGTGGGACTGGCCGGAAATGAACTCGTCTTCTGGCGTGTTGCAACCATAAAAGGGCCTAAAACTTAATCGCAATTCATTATTTATTTAGCAAATAACGTTTCCATCAGCTTTTATCGCATTAGCCGTATATCGATCGAACGTATTTCATTTGAGTCGATATTCATGAAATTTCATAATTTTACTGTTTCCATAAGGTATTTTTCATTCAAAAACGTGTCGATGGAAACATGGCTTCTGTGATTGGAACCAAATGTCATGAAAATTATTGCATGATGCTGAGAACCGTGATGTCAGCCACTGACATCATAGCAGTTTGTGTTTTAAGACAATCAAGGGGCAAGTCCCGAAGAACAAGACGGTTTTTGAGTTGAGTGGAAATGTGTGGACTGAGGCCGGATTGGGCACCGGCATCATGTCGGTGGAAAAGGCATTAAACACACCATGACCTTCGTGACCTTCTTTCCTGTTAACAATTCCCTTCTCCAGTTGCAGTACAGCACCATTTGACGAGTGTTCAAGAGAGGAAGATAAAACATGAGAATGATGGCGTGCAGTTTCCATACCATGGTTAGAACACACACACACACCACACACACTTGCACATGTACACACGCAGTGGGAGAAGACAGGTCAGGATAGTGCATCAGGTGTCTACTAAAGAGCTGCTTGGTTAGTCTGTTTTTAAAGTCACTTTTAATGATAAAGTCCGATGTTATGCAGTATAATATGAGAGGTTTAGTGTTGATGAAGGGTGCTTCAACCTTACTGGGCTTTGGGGGTACCTAAGACAATAAATTAAATGAATGCCATAGTCACAATCAGCAAAGTAGCATTGGAAGAACCCAGATGGGACAGTCGAAGTCAGAGCAACACACAAACAAACACTGAGAAATATGCACAACACAGGTGCATCTTCTGTCCATGCATTAACCACACACACACACACACACTCAGTCTGTGTTCTGGTCCCAGATGGCTCTTCCGTGTATCTACAGTAGTGGGAGACATCTGCTCTGCGTTTGTGTGTGAATGTCATAATCAGATAGCAATGCCTTTCACTCAATGCATTTTCCCTTTTATAATGTTAACAAAGGTTTCATGCACTAAAATAGTTTTAGTTTTACACAATATTTTTTTAGCCTCTCTTTGACCATGTTAGCCAGTCAAGGTCTGGATGTCATAATCTACTACCATTCAAAAGTAGGTGGTCAGTAAGATTATTTAATTATATGCAAAGAAATTAACTAAATTATTATTTTAATTCAGCAAGGATGCATTAAATCAACCAAAAGTGACATTAAAACCTTCATAATGTCACAAAATTGTTCCATTTCAAACAAATGCTGAATTTTAGACTTTCTATTCAACAAACAATCCTGATACGAATGTATCCCGCGTTTCCACAAAAATATGAAAAAGCACTGTTTTCAACATAGTGCACCATTCATTTCAGTTTATTAATTTGATTAATTGTAAGCTTAAAACTGGGAGAGAAAAAAACTGAAGCCAGCCTTATTTTTTGTATACGTTTTTAGCTTGGAATATTGTTTTATAGTGCATCAAATTTTTATTTCAAAAGAACCAGGTGGCGAGAGTGTGTTGTGTGCATGTGTACACATTTTGTGATAAATATACATATACAGACTTAACACTTTCACACGCATTTGCACACTCCCACACACACACGGGTGTTCTCTCTGGCGCACACACGCATACACGCATGCGAGAACAAACGCACTCAAAAGTGCACTGAGAAAGGGGAATTAAGCTGAAATGGGATTTAATGCCTTGTAATGTAGAGAGGAAAAAATAGCATCAAACTGAAGTGAAGTTCAAATCTGTGTGTATGAGTAACGGTGAGCAATGTGTGCCAGGAGGACTGTGTGTGTGTGTGTGTTCTTTGGGTATCTTCCAATTATGAGCCATCCCTGTTCTGTTATCACTTTCTCCTGCTATTTCTCACCTTTTCATGTTATTTTCATCTCTCTTTCATCTTTCTGGTGATGGATTGAACCAGTTGAGGTGTTGCTAATTTAATAGTTAAGGAACACTTACAGAAGACTATGGTTGGTTGGTTTGACGCTATATACATTGTGCGAAGGTAGAAATGTGTCAACGTTTATACTGCTACAGGCTATATTTGCTTGGCTATTTGAGGACAGGACTGCTTTACGTTATTTACACATTAAGGGCGGCAAAGAAACGTGGAGGAATGTGAAAATACAAAGCAGGACGCGAACCAAACAAGCCAAGACGAGGAGTAACTTGTTTTTTTTTAAAGGAGTAGTGAAGCTGAATTTAGTTGTTCTTGGCCGGAAAGCAACTTCGAAACTTGTTCATGTGTGTGCATTTTGTATATTTTACAGTGTGGCTCATCCAGATTTTAGAATCAGAACTATCATTTTTATAATATCAATTATGCATTTTTTAAGTCTTTTACCTCAAGTGTTTCACTGATAAAATATATCGTTCATTTTATATTAAAAACATAATGATATTACAAAATATTACAACTTCATTGATCAAGTTCCAAATCAATATAAAAAGTAGTATATTTTATTTAGATTACTAGATTATCCAATAACAGGCAGTACCAAATAGTTATTCAAATAGAATCAAAATTGGTAAAATTCTAGTAAAAATTGTGTTACGTTAATGTAAAATGGCTTTTTTAACTAGGAAAAAAAAGTTTGATGAGACAAACTTTAAGTTGGCTTGAGAAAGCCGGACCAGAGAGTTTGAAGAAGTTTAAAGTAGTTTGAAGATTGATAGATGGATTAGTTAGAAAGAAAGAAAACGATTGGTTAGAAAGAAAGATAGATTAGTTAGAAAGAAAAATATAGATTAATTAAAAAGAAAGATAGATTAGTTAGAAATAAAGATAGATTTGTTTGAAAGAAAGATAGATTAGTTAGAAAGAAAGAAAGAAAGATTAGTTAGAAAGATAGATTAGTTAGAAAGAAAGATAGATTTGTTAGAAAGAAAGATAGATAGATTACTTAGAAAGAAAAATAGATTAATTAAAAAGAAAGATAGATTAGTTAGAAATAAAGATAGATTTGTTTGAAAGAAAGATAGATTAGTTAGAAAGAAAGAAAGATAGATTAGTTAGAAAGAAAGATAGATTTTTAGAAAGAAAGAAAGATAGATTACTTAGAAAGAAAGAAAGAAAGAAAGAAAGAAAGAGATTAGTTAGAAAGAAAAAAGATAGATTAGCTAGAAAGAAAGAAAGTTAGAAAGAAAGATAGATTAGTTAGAAAAAAGATAGATTAGTTAGAAAGAAAGAAAGAAAGATAGATTAGTTAGAAAGATAGATTATTTAGAAAGATAGATTTTTAGAAAGAAAGAAAGATAGATTACTTAGAAAGAAAAAGATAGATTAGTTAGAAAGAAAAGTAGATAGATAGATAGATAGATAGATAGATAGATAGATAGATAGATAGATAGATAGATAGATAGATAGATAGATAGATAGATAGATTAATTGAGTTTAGGGCTTCAGGGAGTTTAGATTTGAGTTCTTGTGTTGTACACCACTGGGCCACCGTAGCCAACTTAATGAAAGTTTTTGGTCATACCGCCCATTTTGATTTGACCCGTTCGTCAGCATTGCTGGTATTAAAATGAAAAGACAGAGACGATTGCCTCGAAAACAAGTGAACATGCTCATTAAGTTTGTCATAAATAAGTCCCCTCCCTTCTAAACCCAAAAATGATCATGCAAGTTAGTTGAGCTAGTCAGCGAGTGTTTGATTGGTGTGTGCTGTGCCCTGCTGCTGTTGTTGTTGTTGACGTGTGGTTTCTGGCAGGGTTGTCCTCTCCTGGGTCTCTAAAGAAGCCAGCGGGGAAATTCGATTTCAGCGCCCTGTCAGCACAGACGAGGTCCCCCCGAATGGCCTTCACACACCACCCGCTGCCCATGCTGGCAGGCGTGAGACCAGGTGAGACAGACACACTCCAGCAGGGAGAGAGAGAGAGAGAGAGAGACAGAGAGAATGGAGGGGGAAAGGAGGGATTTAAAGTAATAGATTGCAGCGTAGGCTTCTGATTTGTCCAAAAGTCCTGTCATGGCACCACACTAGTCCAAAATTGCCCTCAGTGGCATTTGATTGGCTCTAAACAGTGGCGAGTTATTGATGGAGACCTCTGATTGGCTGGGCAGAGAGACAGAGAGAGTGAGGAGCTGCCACAGTTCATGAACGACACCATCCATCTACGTACCCTCTTGCTCTCCATCTTTTCCTCTCTTCCCTCATCATCATTTCATCCACAGCTTTACCTCCATTTTTCAAGTGTGTTTGGTGGAAATGTCCTCAGGTTTCTTTAAATGTGTGACCTACATTTTATTACGTTTTATTATAAACAAATAATGTAGAAAGATGTTGTGTGAAATCTCACATACAGTGGAGTTTAAAACTTTAGCTTGGGGCCAAGTGTCGATTCTTGTCGGATTTGAATGAATTTCGGTTCTGTTTAGCAGACATTTTGTGGACAAAACCGTACTTAAATACTCTGACAGTGTTTCCCACACCGTTTATTGATCTGTATGCACCGCTACTAAAATATACAGTACTAAAAATACAACATGAACTTTGTAGTCCAAACAAATGACACTTATGAGTCGATTTTTTTTTAGTAAACCAAAAATACGTATGAATCTAGCGGTTAGACATGCTTGCTGAATTGCAGGTTATTCCTTTCGTCCAAGAATGCTGGGTTACATTGTACTGAAGGCTTGTAAGACCGTTTTTTGTTTCATACAAGTATAAACTCAAGTCTTTTGCAAGAATTAATGTGTTATGTCTGTTCTGTTAAAATTAGGGCTGTCAAATGATTAATCGCGATTAATCGCATCCAAAATAAAAGTTTACATAATATATGTCAGTGCACTGTATAATTATTTTATATGTATAAATACACACACATGCTTGTATATATTTAAGAAAAAAATATAATTTATATAGAAAATATTTATATTTATATAATATAAATTATATATAAATCTATATACATGAAAATATTTCTTAAATATATACAAGCATGTGTGTGTATTTATACATATAAAATATAATACACAGTGCACTGACATATATTATGTAAACTTTTATTTTGGATGCGATTAATCATTAATAATTTTTAATAATTAAATAATTATTAATAATTATTTTATATGTGTAAATACACACACATGCTTGTATATATTTAAGAAATATTTTCATGTATATAGATTTATATATAATTTAGATGATATAAATATACATATTTTATATATAAATTATATTTTTTTCTTAAATAGGCCTATATATAAGCATGTGTGTGTTTTTTTATATATATTTATAAAATAATTATACACATTGCACCCACATATGTTACGTAAACACAAACTTTTATTTTGGATGCGATTAATCACGATTAATGGTTTGACAGCCCTAGTTAAAATCGTATCTTGTAATTTGGCAACAGGCTCCTGAGGGCAGTAAATGCAGGAAAAAATGTTTTTTTTTTACTCCAAATTTACTAAAAAAAATCCAACCAGAACCAGAATCCATCCTGAAAATGTTTGATTCAATGCAAAATTTCCAAGACGTTAGTACATATCTTTGCGACGATTGGTGCTCATTCAATCATTAAAGAATAGAATGTCAAGAGTTCTTGATTCGCTGATTTTGTTCTCATTTCAACTTCCTTGTGACTCACCAGAGACTATTTTGAGGCGGAAGAAAAGAGAAGGAGAGGGACGGAGACGCAAACGGGAGGGAATGTTTAGAAAGCTTCCCAATGCGTAACAGATGCGTGACCAAGAGAATCGTATAAAAACTGTGCGTTTCGCTCTCTGCGTTTTTAAAATTAGCCAGTGAGCATGTTGCTTGTTATACAGGCATGCTGTCATTCATATTGGCACAGGAAAGAATGTGAAGGGGAGTGTGTGTATGCGGGGGATGATGCTCTTATCGGGGCTCTTCTTGGCAGGCGTGTTCGAAACGCCATGAAAATCCCGTCAGTAAAACGATGATATTCAGAGGCATTAAGACTGCGCTCTCACAGGCCACTCGAAACGTCTCCATCCCCACCCAAAGGAGAACGATTCAAAGCTTCCCTCCCGTGTTGTCCCTGACGTCCCGGATGTTTAATCCCATCTGATGGCCCTGGGAAATCGCAGAATTCCTATCCGTTCGGGTCCGACTGCAGCCGGCGAGGCCTAATCAAGTAAAGGTCAGCGGGACAGAGAGCGCCAGCTTTAAATGGATTATACGTGCGTGTGATTATGGAAGTTTTTCTACGGCAGACGCTTCTGGTTAGAGTGTTTATGCAGAGTCGAGACAGTGGAAAAAGCAAGGTTTGCGTTAGGCCGGGCGAAGAGGGTAATGCGTGCGTACGAGAGAGAGCGTCTCGCTGCCGTTTCTAATGCGTTTGTGTGTGTGTTATGGATGGATGTTGGCCGCTGTTATGAAAGAGATACTGTGGTTTGCTTTTGTGAGTGATGAATAACTCTTTGGAGATTGAGAAGATACCGTTTTTGTTTGTGTGTGTGTGTGTGTGTGTGAGGGCTTTTATGAGTGTGTGTGTATGTGTGTTGGCACCCCATAGCGCCTGGCTCCTGCCCAGTACCTAATGAGATTAAGAAGCACCAACAAAATGAAAGACTGAAGAAAAAGAGGGAGTTAGAGATAGACAAAAAAGAGGAAAGAGAGGATAGTGAAAATGGCATTTAAAAAAACAGTATATTCAACAATGAATTTCTGTCAACATTTACTCATCCCCATGTCTTATTTTCTTATGTGGATGAAGAAAAAAGAGATGTTTCTCAGAATGTCCATGCTGCTCTTTTCCACTTAACACTGTTAATTTAGTCTATATAACTTATTTGCTTTATTTCTTTATTCAGCCAGGATGCATTAAAATGGGTGAGAGTGACCGTAAAGACATTTATAAATGATTAATATCTCAAATAAATGCTTCGTTTGAACTTTGCATTCATCAAACTATCCTGAAAAAAAGTGTCCACAAAAAAGAGAACATCGAAAACAATATGAAATGTTTCTTGAGCATCAAATCCTCATATTAGAGTGATTTCTGAAGGGTCATGTGACACTGAAGACTGGAGTAATGATGCTGAAAATTCAGCTTTGATCACAGGAATAAATTACATCTTACAACATTTTTAAATAGAAATCAGTTATTTTAAATTGTAATAATATTTACATTTTTTTGATCTTTGATCAAAATCAATGCAGCCTTAATGAGCAAAAAATACTTCGTTTAAAGGATCTAAAAACATTTGTATCCCCAAACTTTTTGAATGGTAGCATACGATATCTCCATCGATTTCAAGTAATTTACTGAGAATCTTTGTCTTACTTGGTCTTAAAGGAGTAGTTCACTTTTAAAAAAAACTTTTGCTGATAATTTACTCGCCCTCATGTCATCAAAGATGTCCATGTCTTTCTCTCTTCAGTCGAAAAGAAATGAAGGTTTTTGACGAAAAGATTTAAGTTTTATAAGCACAAATGGTCGCCTTGCTCTGTTCTGTGATGCGCATTCGTGACTCTCCTGTTCGAACTCGTTCATCAAAATGAACAAATCTTTTTCCGAGTCAATTTGTTCATTTTGTCCATTGAATCAACCAAATGACTCGAAAAAAGATTCGTTCATTTTGATGGACGAGTTTGAACAGGAGAGTCACAAATTCGCATCACAGAACAGAGCAAGTTTTTATTTTTTATTATTTTTTTTTTTAAATGAGCGATCATTTCGCTTGATAAGACCCTTATTCATCGCCTGGAATCGGTTAAAGCCCTTTGAACAGTTTGCACTGAAACTGTCTTTTGGACCTTGAACCGTTTGGTTCCCATTGAAGTCCATTATATGGAGAAAAATCCTGGAATGTTTTCATCAAAAACCTTCATTTCTTTTCGACTGAAGAAAGAAAGACATGGACATCTTGGATGTGAATTATCAGCAAAAGTTTTTTTTTTTTAAAAAGTGAACTACTCCTTTAAGGCACCATTTGTGATTAAATAAATCAGCGTGAACATTCTGCTTTAGGTCTCCTTTAGTGTTTCATGTGGGTGAATAAATTCAAAATGTACATTTTTAGGTGAGCTTTTCCTTTAAGGAAAGGACATTATTTTAGAGGGATGATGATGAATTTAGGTTTATATGAACACACACACACACATACACAAATGCTAATATTCCATTGCGCTGTGTATCTCGCGCATGAATCGCTCACTCTTCCTCTCTCTCTTTCTCAGGGAGTCCGCGTGCCTCAGCCTCTGCCCTTCATTTCCCTGCTCCCTCCATCATCCAGCAGTCCAGTCCATATTTCACCCACCCCACCATCCGCTATCACCACCATCAGGACCCGCTCAAAGAGTTCGTCCAGTTCGTCTGTGCTGACGGCTCGGGGCAGCCGGGGGCACAGGTAACACACACACACACACATCATCATCATCACGATTCAAACAGCACCAGTGGACATGACACACACACACACACACACTGACACACATCTCTGCTAAAGTCCCTCTCTCTTTCTCTCTCCTTCCTTTCTCTTTCTCTCCATTATCTAACACTCGACAGTCTCCGTTTTTCATGTTTTGAGTTTGATTTCATCCTCTCATCCTTATAAAGTGTCACGAAACACTGAAATCTATTTTTCAAAACAGATATGGTCGTGCTGAGCAATGATTGCATGTTAAATTAAAGGTTCATCACATATCTGTTCATTTAGCATCTATTTTCTTTGCACCAATGCCAAGCTTAAAAAAAGTTATATTTCCCTAAAACAAGGGAAGAAATTAATTTAAAATAAATATAGTCCATTTAACTTGTGCATTGTATCTCAAGTCATAGCATAATTTGTGTTAGGAAAAGAATGAAATTGAAGTTGTCTGTAAACATAATTATGTTTTGATTAAACGCAGGTACACATTTCCTTTGAGTAAACACTGAAATTTCAATCTGTTCCTCACACAAAACTGTTGTATTGAAATATAGTGCTCATGTCAAATGAACTACCGTTATGATGTCCTTTTCGGAGCTCCATTCACTTTTATTGTATGAACTATAGAAAATAAATGTTTAATTTACAATATAATAATAATTACATAAAAATAATAATTCAAGCATATAATACAAATAATACAGCATTTAATGTATGTCTTTTGTTGATTGGAGAGAATTGCAATTGTTTTATAAATAAAATGCAGTAACATGACTCAAAATTGTGAGAGGGCAAATGATAATTTGAAAGGATTTTAGCCAAAAGTCAGTTTGTGAAATCGACTTACCCTTAAGATTTTTGCCTCTTTCAAAACTGATCCGAACCAAAATTTGATGACGACACTTTAATAACTGTGTGTATGTTTATTAAGTTTTCAATGTCTGTACGTTTGTAACATTCCAATCTCACCTTTTGTGATTGCACGCCTCCACATTTCTGTATCTATCTATGTGTGTGTGTGTGTGCCTCTTTCACCCCCTCACCATCTGTATGTGTGTGTGTGTGTGTGTGTGTATCTGCAGCATAACGGGAGCGGTCAGAACAAACTGCCCGGCTCCTTCTTACTGCCACCTCCTCCTCCTCCGGTAGCGCGGCCGGTGCCGATGCCCCTCCCCCTGCCCGAGCACAAATCCAGCCACACACACCCCGAGAGCGGAGTCGGCTCCCCGGCCTCGCCCTGTAAGTGTCCGCTCAAGCACCAGACCCACCAGAGCCCTTGAAATCGCCCCATTACCGCCGCGCTAAAAACAACTCATCAACTCTTTGAGTGATAAGGCCACGATTTTTGACTAATAGGCCCGAAAAATACCTTACGCAAGTACACCGACAGTTCTAGCTACGCCTGTCGCTACGAGGTAGCATTTGCTTAAAATATCGTCCGTTTTCTCTAAACGTTAGTTAAACTGTTTACTTTTATCTAGCTATCTGGATAATAAAATAGCAGGTTTAGTGGTACAGATATTTTAAGGAAACTCTAGCGCCCCCTTGAGTACTGAAATCTTAACGCAACAATAACACACACTAATATGCATTTGAATTGAATACGTTTATTGTCATTGTAGTTATACAAAGACATTTAGTCTCTCATTCGAAAAGTGCACACACACCCATTCCCTAAATATAAACTAATGTAAATGTAAACAATGCAAAATATTAATTATAATAAGCATTCCTGTCTGTATTTGCATACTTGCGTAAAGTATATTTCTGGCTTTAGATGCCCTGCTCTTCTCCATCTGACTTTTTCCTTTGTTCATTTTCCTCGTTCAATTCCCTTTTCATCCTGCTTTTCATTTATTTATCCGATTGCAACCAGTCACGGACTTTTGCAATCGAATGGGGATGGAGACACTTTGCTGCCTCTCATTGGCTGAAAAAAAGCAACAAAAAAAACCCAGCCAATCATTCCCATAGATCAGCCTCCCTCCTCATCGCCCTCACTTTTCATTTTTCTTTCTTTCTTTTCTTCCTTCAAGAGATCAAATTCAGGGCAGCTGGCATGGACTCCAAACAAACAAACAAACAAAAAAATGACGCCCCACATTAAGCGCCTTTCCATTGACACTAAATACAAAAAGGAAATGTGTGTAGACGTGCAGGTGAAGGGATTTGTGATGTGTCTGGCAGTGTGTGAGAGCGGGCGGCACTGGGTTGTGGGTCTTTGCTTGGGATGTGTGTGTGTCGCGTGCTGTCAGCAGGGCGGGTGGGCAACAGGAGGAGCCTGGTCGAGCAAACCTTTCAGAAGACCATCCCTTCTTTCTTTTTTTTTTCTTCTCACACATCAATGTTCTTTTTCTTACTGTGTTTTCTCATTCGTTCATTTCATATCTATGGAATGGTGTATCGGTCTCAACCTGTCGTATCCCTCCATTTATTTATTTCTTTTTTTTACCTTCCATCTTTCGGTGCTTTTACACACAACAGCCTTTTCCAGTCATATTTTAGTATCCAACAATCACTCACACACAAACACACACACATTCACATACTTGCAAACACGCTCAGTTAGATAAACACCTCCTATTTCATGGAGTCCACTCCGCACAACTGCCCTGAATTTGAAATTTGAATTTTAAAGTGAATTAAAAAAAAAAAATCAAAATCATTTAGATTTTGCTGTTTTCAACCATTCAAATCATCCTACCCATTTTACACTACAGCCCTGAATTTGAATTTGGAAGTGAATTTTAGAATGTTTGGATTTGAATTTTAAACTGAAAATTAGTATTTTTCCATTTAAATCCTCCCTCCTATTTCACACACCTGCCGTGAATTTGAAATTTGAATTTTGAAAGTGAATTTTTGGAATGTTTAAATTTGAATTTTAAACTGAAAGTTTGTATTTTTTTCCATTTAAATCCTCCCTCCTATTTCACACACCTGCAGTGAATTTGAAATTTGAATTTTGAAAGTGAATTTTTGGAATGTTTGAATTTGAATTTTAAACTGAAAGTTTGTATTTTTTTTTTTATTTAAATCATCCCCGCTACTTCACACACCTGCCATGAATTTGAAATTTGAATTTTGAAAGTGAATTTTAGAATGTTTGAATTTGAATTTTAAACTGAAAGTTTATAATTTTCTCCATTTAAATCCTCCCTCCTACTTCACACAACTGGCGTGAAGTTTAAATTTGAATGTGAAAGCCCAATGAATATTTGAAATTTAAATTTTGGTGTTTTTCAACAGAAATATATATATATATATATTGTTTCGCATTCAAGTAGTGTAGCATTTATTACTGTTAAAAATACGATTTCTGCACAACCAGCAGCAAAAAAAACCCCTAAATATTTCAAGCACTCACCCTGTCTGCCATTGGTCCAAGGACTATAATACCTAGAGAAATCTGTCCATTAGCATTCCCATTCATCTCAGTGGCAGGTTTTTGGCTGGTGTGCTTGCTTATGTTTGATTATGGGTTCTCAGAGCCAAGCCCTTCAGTATTGACCATCCTGAGCTGTGTCATTAAAGGCAGCAGAAGGCAAACTGGCGGTGCTAACCAGCAAAACCTTGACTCGTTGAATCGAGTGGGACCGCATTTCTAGGACCATTTTTTCCCTTTCTTTTATATGTATTAGCAGTTTATACTATTTTAGAGCACTTACAATTCAATTCTGTATTTGTATTATTCATTTTCAGGAAGGAGTTGTTGATATATTGTCTTAACCAACCCTAAACACAACCGTTGATAACCCTCCTGAAATATTTAACCTAACTTGTCTCAATATAGAAGGCCCTATATTCAGGTTTTAAATTCAGTTTTGATGGATAAGTTATTTTTCAGCACAGAAGCAAGATATTTTACTTTTCATTAACCACAGCTGGTGTGTGACCGACTTAACAAAGTGCACTAATTGGTAAAACTGGTTGTCTACATACTGGTGTGTTTATTTGTACAAACCAGGGTCCTAGAACTGCGGTCCTAGCCTCCGGTATTGCAGGAATATAGTATGACTTGGTTCACTCAAACAAACAGATTGCAATTCCATATAGTGCCAACAGTGCACACTTCAAGCCACATGTTAATTTAGCGTTTTTGTGCCAGTAATTAAAAAAAAAATGAGCTTGAAATGTTCACAATACAAGCACGTAAATCACAGCTGTGAATGCTGACAGACGTGTGTGTGTCCCAGCAGCATACCCAGCGCCAGGCTCCACAGCTTCCAACAGGTTTGTCGGCATCGGATCACGGGACAACAACTTTCTGAACATCCCACAGCAGACTCAGGTACATGCACACACGCAGACTTGGGGACATGTGTGTAATGCTGTTGATTAGCCCACCATAGACAGTGTGTGTGTATAAACATGTTTACAGTAAATACACTTTCAA
Source organism: Pimephales promelas (assembly GCF_016745375.1). The sequence continues at coordinate 4,171,852 of NW_024121100.1, read as the reverse complement.
TTTTGTCCATTTTGATTTCATCCGAACACACGCACGTTTCTGCGTTTTAACCCTCAGGCTTCTAATGAAAGTGTATTTACTGTAAACGCATGTCCTGTTTGTTTATGCATACTGAGAGATGGGTTTGTGTTAATCAGCACCATGTTAAAGATGCGGTGCATAGGCATTGGGTTGAAAAGAGCCCAGGATATTCCTTTAAATTGAAAATAGCAGGCTCTTCAGTCTATCCATCCATCAATCATGTGTTTTTGATCAGCGAGTCTGAGCGCTGTTAAGTGCGTGTGTTGGTAGCAGTCAGCGGCTCTCTGGGGGACACGCCGCTAATGTCAAATGGATTTTGTGGCCGTGTTCCCACTCGCACCAGCTACAAAAACCACAAGCACTACCAATGAGACCAAACACATGGAAACAATCGTTTCCCCCTCCTACTCCTCACTGACTCCAAAACCAAATGTCTTATGATTCATCAGATTTATTATGTAAGTGAGTATGATGTTATATTGTCATCTTCTTTGTATTGTGAGTCCTGCATGCACATTTCCACACTTGCAGGGTCCAAAACATACTTTTGACTTCATCTGTTGATGGTGGGCGAATTGAAAACATTTACCAGCAGTGAGAGTCTATTTTGCAATTCTTTTATTAAGATTTTAAACACAGTACCGTTCAAAACTTTGGTGTTTTAATGTTTTTTTTTCTTCTGCTCACCAAGACTGCATTTATGTGATCAACCGGAAAAACTGTAATATTGTGAAATATTATTAATATTTAAACTAAATGTTTGAATGCATTGTAAAATGTCATTGATTCCTGTGCTCAATCAAAGAATCCAGAAAAAAAATGATAATAATAACTCATGTTTTATGAGCATCAAATCATCATATTAGAGTGATTTCTGAAGGATCATGTGACATTGAAGACTGGAGTAATGATGCTGAAAATTCAGCTTTGCATCACAGGAATGAATTACATTTTAAAATATATTCAGGCCAATATTATCGGCCGATATTAGGCATTTTCCAAACTATCGGTATTGGCAGTTATAATGGCCGATAAATGAATATTTCAAAAATAAAATAAAAACGGACGAAACACGCTTGAAGCATGTCATGAGTGTTGGAGTTGTATAGTTGGTCCACCAGAGGGCACTCTACACCGTCCCTGTTGGCAACATTCGTTGAGTTGGTCACGAGACATACATAACAATTAAAAGAACATCTCCATCAGTTCTCTTAACTCAAATAAGCATGACAGAATTAGTGACTATCATGTCCAGTTTCGCTGCTGTTAAATAAGCCGAGAGTGAAGCGGAATTAGCTAGCAATAGTTACGTTACGTTGTTACAGTGTAGTTGACTGATTGTCCTTTTAACTTTTGACAATGTGACTGAAGTATTTCTTTAATAGCGCGTGACAGTTATAGCAATGAGACGTATCATCTCTCCCTGGCCTGTTTTATTGAAAATGTATGTTTTACAATTTGCACTATGATGTAATCCATTGCTAAATTATGGCTCATCATAGACTAGCTAACCACAAAGCTAGCTAATGCCACTATCATCAGTCTGTTCTGTTGGGACAATAAAAGAAACCGGTTTCTTTTTAAAATGCATTATCGTATAATTTTAGTTACAACTCATACATAACTACAAATAACTAATTTCAAAGTCAACAAATATTTGTATCGATATCGGCCTTCAAAATCCTTTATCGGTTGGGCTCTAGTGTGGGCCATCCATACTGTCGTTCTTACTAACTTTTTACATTTTTAACTTACTGACCGGCGAGTAATACAGTTTTTACATATTGCAGATGGATGTGCTGTGATGGACTGACAGTGATCGAGTTCACATGTGTTCAAAGTGCTTTAAACTTGCAGATCTATGCAAGAGAGAAAGTCTGACTTACTGAGGAGAGAGAGAGAGAGAGAGAGAGTGTGTGTGTGTGTGTGTGTCACGTCCCGACTGTCTGGTTGCCGTCAGCAACCAGACATGATGTCATAGGTTGTTGAACGTGAACTTCAACAGGAGGGAACTTAAGAAAAAGGATGGACACTACTGGCGAGGATTACAGCGAGAGAGAAACAAAAAGATAATATGGGTCCCACAGGGGTCTTCAGATTGTAGAAGTTAAATACCAGTCATTTAAAACACCGCTAAAACATCTTGTTTTTCTCTTCTGATAGCATTTTGTTTAACCATTAGTTTTGCCAGGGGAAGCAGTGACATCGATCTCTCTGAGCTGGTCTGTAGGGGTGTGTGTGTGTGTGTGTGTGTTCTGCAGTGCGTCCACTGTACTCTAGTGGTTATTCTGAGAACTGTTCCTCTCAAGTGTGTGTGGTGCTGGACGCTGATCGAAACCTCAAACTTTAGAGAAATTGGTCTCTTAACAGTGCAAATTATGTCAGTGAAATGTTTGCATGTACTGTTTGGCTTCATGTCTTTCCAAAACCATGTGACTTTCTGCCTGAAATCTGGAAATGTCAAGGAAAATTGTGAATTTCAAGACTGGAAACGTGTTTTTTGAAAGATGTCTCACCAAAGCTAGTAATATTGTGATATATTATTACAGTTTAAAAGAACTGTTATATTTTCAAGTGTAATTTAGTCCTGTGAACAAAGCTGAACTTTCACAAGGATAATGCTTTTTAACGTTGGTTACAAATATTTATGAAAAGATTTAATGCATACATTATGAATACCATAATGTCTTGTTGTTGTACAGGCTTGAAAGCTTTTGTATTATCATAAATGTCACTTTTGATCATTTAATGCTTACTTTATGAATAAAAGTTTTAATTTATTTTAAAAATCCAGACTTTTGAATACAAGTGTTGTGATTACATTTAAAGGGATAGCTCACTTTGAAATAAATTTTAGGTGTGTTTTAGCTTACCTCAAGGGCATCCGAAATGTAGGTGTCTTTATTTCCGTAGTAGTTTCAATTTTGATATTTTTAGGTCAAACCGTTTGTGTCTGTCAGTCATATAATGGAGGTCTATGGTCACCACCTCAAAGAGCATGCACAGAGAAGTCCAAATTGAACATGATTTAATAACTTGTGAATGTAAGTACATATTGATGGCCTAAGACACGAAACGAGTGATTTGTGTGAGAAAACGAAAGGTGGTGACCATAGACCTCCATTATATGACTGACAGACAAGAATGGTTTGACCTAAAAATATCAAAATTGAAACTACTACGGAAATAAAGACACCTACATCTTGGATGCCCTTGAGGTAAGATAAAACATACCAAAAATTTAATTTCAAAGTGAACTATCCCTTTAAGTCATTATTTGCTGTTAAAATGTCTGCTGAAAACCCTCCATTGTATCCGTTTTCCAAACAAATATATGCTAAATTTGACCTTTATGTTCCACTGAAGCGAGAAAGTCCTGGGTTTTCAATGACATGAGTGTGAGTAAAATTGACATCATTTTAATTTTTGGTTAGAAATTAGGCAGGAATGTGAGACTAAGGTCACCTAGTTTGTTTTTGTTAAACAGTGTTTTTATGACGACTCACCTTCATTTCCTTTTCTTTCAGTCATGGTTCCTTTGACAAGACTTTTCATGAACACACAGACAAAAATCCACAATGAAAACTGGAAATGGAGTCACGAAGCTAAGTTTGGAACTTGCCCCTCTGTAAAGTCTCACTCAAACACACATACACACACACACACACACACACACACAATTCCCAAAACACTGGCAAATCTGGAAAACTTCAGCATTACCCTGCCAGTCTGGAGCGCTCAGAGAACCACCCAAACCATCCAAAGGATTGACGCAACAGCTCAACGTCTTTGTCGTGTTCCTGAGGCATCCGGCACATAGACCAATCCTTTTTTTTTTTATTTGTTCATTCATCCACCAGTCATACGCCGCCATGGTGAGGAAAATCCATCTCTTCCCAGTCAGAACTCTATTCAGAAGCTGAACTCATCGAAAAGGGACATTTGAAATGGAACCTGGATGATGTCAATCACGGACGCGTGTGATTGGATGGAGAGACTCGGCGGGAGCCTTCTGATTGGCTCTGGATTTGCTGATCTTGGTGACGCCCTCCAGCCCAGTGTGAACTCGACATCCTCTCGTTGTTTACACGTTGACAAGCAATAGACTGTGAGCGAAACTACAGATAACACTAACCGTGTGCAATTCACCTAAACGTATGCACTATATGATTCATGATAAGGGATGACAGATGCTTTGGCCTTAGATTTGCGATGTGGAGTCAGGCTACATGTGTCTAAGGTAAAACACACACACACACACATCACAGCATCATATAGACCACTGATGACCGGAATGGGAAGGGTCAAGCACGAGTGACCTTAACGTCAAGCTTCTGACTCATTTTTTTTTTCATTTTGTAGTGTTTATGAATTAAAAGGCCAGTGATTTGAGTCATAAAACCGATCGATTCGAATGAACTAGAGGGTTTTGGTGCGCCCATCGCTGACCTCTTCACCAGCTTCGATCAGTCAGCCCTGAACACAAGGGCTTCTGCTTTACTTTGCGTTTGGTTTTGCAGTACATTTTTGGGTGGATGTCATAAAAACTTTCCACGTCATATTTCACCCCAAAATCCAAAGAAAAAAAATGAAATGAATAAAAAAGAAATGCAATGATTTAGTATAATTTTCATTATAATTAAGCCCCAACACACACACACACACACCAAAAAAAAAAATTCTCATCACCATAATGCAACACTCTCATTCTAATTAGCGTATTGTAATACAAAACATATTATCTATCATTAATTTTTATTTATTAAATGATGATTACAATTTTTTTTTACCTCGTCACAGTGCAAAAAAAAAAATCGTAATGATCCCAAAATAGGCTAAACTTTTGATCCAGTAGTGAAATGTGACTTGGACGTGTTTATGTGACATTCGCCCTTTCACTTGTGTTTGTTTTCTGGTTTTGCGCGATTTTAGTTTGCATAGCGTAGCCGCTCCTGCAGATCCTGCATGTTGAATTGTGCTTTCCAAAGTGTTTTTGTTTTAGTTTTAGAACAACAGTTTAAGAACAAACGGACAATCTCTAGTTTCCATTAACCAGATGTTTGAGGTCGCTATTGATTTCGACGGTGCTCTGCCCTTCCTACCAATCACATTCTCCATCACTTTACAGTTCGTTCACGACTCAACCTTTTGCTTCACCGGTTCAGCCTGACTCACGAGACAATCTACGTATGGCTGCCATTTCATTTAGCCTATCAGCACAGTGGTACATAAACACGCACACACACACACACAAACATTGCACTATGACACACACCCACGTCATTAAAGGACAAAGGGAAACCTTTAAACTCAGACCCCTCGATCAAACACGATTTAACAGATTTTAGATGAACAATGTGATTTTCAATACAAACACTCGAAAGCACTGACCTCACTAAATAACTGGACTGCCCGGCTGTCAATCACATGTCAGGGACTCTGATTGGCTGAGAGCTGACGATTTCATCATCAAAGTGCCTCGGTGTCCCCTTTACATGCAATTCAGGGTCTTCACTTCATGTATAAGCTACAGAAAATATGTACAATATGTATCATGGGCTTAGCAAACAGCATATGAGCAACTGCAAACATCATATTTATAGATAAATGTTATCCAGAACATATCTGTGTGTGTATATATACATATGTATAGTTTCTCCGCTGTGAAATTAGCTCTACGGCAGTCTAGTTATTTTCTGATCTTTTACCCGAGTCAGTGAGGTCATCCCACAAACCCACGAACTCTTCAGAAGCGCTGAAGAGATCAAAAACGGACACAAACACACCTTCAGAACAGAAACTAATTTGTCAATTTTCTGTTGAAAAGTGTTATTAATGAGAGAGAAAAAAAACGTTATATGTGGACTGAGCCGTGTGCAATGTGTTGGGTAGATATCAGTGTTTGTCTTCAGATTTTTAAGAAAGCGAAGCAAGTGAAAAAAGACAAAAAAACAAAAAAAAAAAAAGAGTTGAAGTCTGCGAGCTCCTGGACTCTAAACACGAGGGCCACAAAAAGAATCCCAGTCTTTGTAAGCGTTGGGGAATTCAATTTTTACTTTACATTTATCTTTTTTTAATGTTTTATTTGTAAGCTTTTGTTTTTAAACTATTTCAGGGGTGTGGGGGCTGAAGGAACGATTTTACAAAAGCAAATGTATTGCTACAAACAAAAAGAAAAGAAAATACTGGTGCTTCTGTTACCCACAAGTGAATAATACCACACCAGAACGACTGTTTCTGACGAGACGAGTTTTACGAACCTCTGTTTCTCTCTTCTTCTCTTTTGTATTCACTAAGGGGGGTTCAAATTTTTATATATATATAAATATATATATATATATTGGTTCTGACAAAAGGCATTTTACTACAACCTTTAAAAAAGCTATGCCCCTTATTACTCCTTCAAATGTCCAGATATAAGGTGCGTTCAAGTCATGTCGGGAAGATCGTATTTATGAGCCACGAAGAAATGGAAAACTCGCAACATGGAGATGCAGTTTGCCTGTATTTGGCAGTAAATTTGTTGTTTTTATTTTCATTTACAAAAAAAAAGATAGCTAAGTTGCGTATACAAAACATGATGCACAATTACAAAATAATAGTAGCCCGATGATTCAGTTCACAGCACCTTTATAAATTGAATAAAAGCAAAAACACACCTCAGGCACATTCTTTATTCGTCATTATGTAGAAATAGTTAAAGCCCCACTGAAGTGCCTTGGAGCGCGCAGCTTTATTTGATGCGTTGATGTAATTTCCACTGAAACATATGACAGATTAAATGGCTCCTCCCGTTTATAGCATAGGGGCGGAGCTTCAGATTCTAGAGAGCATTTCATTAGATAGAAGATGTGATCCAAGGTTTGAATGCTTATATCTCCTACACTGTAAAAAATAATCCTGTAAAAAAACGGTAAACTACTGGCAGCATCATACTGTAAAAATACGGTGTGTTACTGTTTTTGAAATTAACAGCTAAATACCGTATTGTCAGCTACTGTATAACACTTTATTTTAACAGCTATATGCCCTAACACAAAAACAGTAACAGACCGTATACAGTAGTTACGGTGTGATGCTGGCGACCAGTAGTATACCGTTTTTTTTACAGTGCAAATTGTATTGGAACACACCAGGCGAACATATTCATACTTTAAAAACTTTCAGGAGGCCATTAATGCTGCCTTCACATGCTATTGAAATCATCACAAAGACGAGTTTCCTGGGGTTTTTCCCCCACAAGAGCTACATCATTTAGTCTTTTTATTAAAGTAGTTAATATTTACATATAGACCCCCTTTTGCGCCGACGTCACAGTTACGTCACGGCGCTAGCTGGAGGCAAAACAAAGTGAAAACTGGAGGCGGTCAATGCAAAACAGCACAGATACGGCTACATAATAAGGAGCTTAAATTATTGTTACAATTATTAAATATCATCTTGTTGTGTTGTTTGGTGCAAGAATTGATGAAAAATTAACATGCTGGATCTGGAATTTTTATTTCTAGAAAATATTCACATCATTAAAATCGCACCGTAATGTCACTCTTTACATTGTCGTCGTCTCGGCAGAACTGCGGATCGTACTCCCAAGTCTTGTACAGGACCATATAGTTTTTAGGCATCTAAAAATTTAAATGCCATCAGTTTGTAGAAGTCAGGCCACTCAACCGGGGTAACGTAACGTTAATCCTGTCAGATCGTCCATGCGTTGAGTGAGCGTGTAGGCGGCTACGGGTCGGCCAATCTGGTTTCGTCCGTTAAAATTAACTTTTGGAAATAACAATCGCGGTCCTGGACACTGAGTGACCTTACACATTAAGACAAAATCGGATTTTCTCCAGTCATTGTTAAAAAAACAAGCTAACAATACTTGCTAACTAGCGTTAGTGAAGCGGCCAGAGGGATCTTTCTGCCTCCAACTAAGCTCCGCCCACAAAAAAACGTCACCATGGGGTCTATAGGCTATGTTTAGCTATTTGAAGCATATTGTATGTTTTATACAGTGAAAAGAGCCTGTATTTGACCGAATTGTGTTATTCAAAATTAAGTTTCTTCAATAAGATTTCCCCAAGAATATCCATGATTCATATTCTTTACGACAACAAAGCACTTGAACACAAGTTTGTAATCGCGACTTCAGAAGTGGGAAGCATGTGAGGGCAGCGTTAACACAACCTTGCTGTGCATTTTTGTGACTTGAAAACACCTGACGTCATAATTACGGCTTCGTGACTTGTAGAAACTAACTTCCCAGGAGGACTTGAACGCAGCAGAATACCAGATGCAGAAACTAGAGCATGTTTTGGTTGGAGGAACGGCCATTATTAGTCAAGATTCAGAATCCACCTGAGGGTTGGTTACAATCAGTTCACATTCGCTCCAAATCTAGGCGAGATCGTGTCGATGTAAACGTGAGTAGGGTTTTGTTAGTCATAGTTTAGAGCACACGTGCTTCAAGACGCGAGGCAGTAACGCGTCGGGGGGAGGGGAAATCAGTGCCGCGTATCGTCCTGGAAACACTTCCTGTATGTAAATGAGCTCCCATAGTGTTCGTGCTGTAGTGTATAGGTGAGCATTTAAAGGTTGTCCCATTCAAAGTGCCTTTTGTTCACAGACACCATCTTGTAAATGATGAACACCCGTCTTTCCTTCTTCTGAGCTTTCTCAAGCCGTATACACAGTATATAGTACTACACGAAAATGGATGTGATTTCGTTCTTTTTATTGTACAATGATGGAAAAAAAAAAGTTAAAAAGGCAAAAAAAAAAAAAAATCGGGTCCCTTTCTCTCTGTACCTCTGTCTTTATCGGTCTCTCGCTCTTGGCACTGTAGATGTCTATCCTTATCTTTCCTCCCTCTCCCTTCTTTGATGAAAAATGTTGAGCAAGATGTTGTAAACTGTTATATCCCTGTCTGTATGCTTCTTCACATGTTTATATCATACACATCTCTCCCTTCTTCGGTCAAACGCAGTAGAAACTGACCCGGGACCGTCCCGCTGACCCTTCCTACGTCTGAGACCGGCAGTGACGGCGTACGCGTCTCGGGAAGCGGCGCGGTCCCGGGCTTTTTTGGCTGTAGGTGGAGAGCACTGGACCAGGAGACGCTTGTTTGTCTGGTATTTATTTCAGTTTTATTCATAAAGCTGCATTCGTATAATTAAAGCACCTTTTTGGTGGTTGTTTGAGACTAGCTGCTTAAAGAACTTGACTGATGATTTGCACCTTATGGAGGGATTTGATCAGGAGACACGATGCACTACGAATAACATGCCATGCGTTTAGAAGTACTGATCCAGATGTGGTCAATGGCTTGGACTAGTAACAGACAGGTTGCATGCTCAAGTTCAAAAGCAGCTGTGAATTTTTGCAATTATCATATATTTTTGGGGGGAGGAAATAGCGTAAATGATGCATAAAGGCCTGGTCACACCAAGTATGATATCTATAACGTTCATTATGCGAATGTTATTGTTGGAATTATTTTTCAGCCAATTAATGATAACATTGACAGCCAATCAGATTCCATCTTGCTTTAAAAAGCTTGAGCATTTAAAGGAGCAGGCTTTACCCCTCTGGGGTTGTTCGTTTAACAGTCACATTGAGAAATTTGGCTTCAAATGGACCCAAAGGGCAGGATTCATATTTATAAAAAAAAAAAAAAAACGATTTTTTTTTTAATAATATTTTTTCTTTTCTTTTTTGGTGTTTTGAGATAATTTAAAAAATAAAAATAATTTATAATTAATATTAATGCAATAATTATGACCCAATTTTTCCCCATTGAATATAATATAATTTTTTCATTTTATTTCATTTTAGAGTCAAGCCTAGGCCTCATAAAAGCAATTTTTGGAATGAGATGGATGCCATCTGATGGACAAACTGAGCATTTTAAAAATTTAAAATACATATGTAATCAGAATTTATTTGTGTGTACATGTATAAAAGTGTGTGTGTGGATGTGTCTGTTTTGCACTTGTGATGTTTTAGAGATTCACCCCTTCACTGTTGTGTGCTTTTTTTCTGGATCGTGGCTGATTTGTAGATTGTACGTTCAAAAAAAAAAAAAAAAAAAATGTGTATTTTCACATTTTTGCCAATTTCCCATTCATTTCCTATGGGGGTCCATTTGGACCCGAAGGTCCTGAGTGTTTACAACCACTTAGATTATTCACATCCTGTCCCCAATTTTTTGGGGTGTTCATATACCAAATACCAACAAAGTCACCAAATTTCAGACCGATCCGATGAAGCTATGATTTTTAATTTTTTTTTTTAATAAATATCCATAGCGTTAGGGCTCGTTCACAGAAGAAAAACGCAAGATGCGGTCAGGCATGTGTGTTTACATAGAAAACAATGGAAAAGTAGCACATTGGAATGGAAAATGCATTCGGTGTGAACGGCCCCTCATAGTGTGTGTGTGTGTGTGTGAATGCTCAATGCTAATACAGTTGTCATTCTTGGTGTGAACGGGCTTTAATTCAGGGTTGCATGAGCCAGTCGAGCAACGGCCATTGAGATGCTTGTGTCCCAGCAATGTGCGTAGGATACTTTAAATGAGTGTCATCTAAATTAAACTAATCCATCATTAATATTTCAATTATTGTACATTAATTTACATGCACACCATGCTCAAGTGATTAGTCAGTAGCACCAAAATCAGTATTATCGATCATGCCTCCATCTGTACTGGCAATTGCATTCTTTTATTTATTCCGAATCTGCCCCGACTCACTCGTGCACATGTAGCCGAATGCATATTTAACTATCTAACCGGGCCGATGTGTTTTTAATTAGCTTGTTTTTAGGTATAGTAGTTTAGCCAACGCCTCTGATCCAGTGCTCTCCGTCCCCCGGAGCCCTTGGCAATCTGCATGTGTTATTTACAGATTCTTTTCCATTATAAAAAAAAAAACAAAAAACAACTAAAATGTTTGTAAAGAGCAGCACCTGATTGAATAAATGATGTTCTTGACTGTACAAAGATCCTGGTTTGGGTTTTGTTTTATGATGGGAAATCACCACCAACTCTGTTCTTTGCAATAAGATTTTATTGATCCCAGAAGAGTTTTACTACAGTAAATCAAACTATTAATTACTAACAAACAGGCCCACGTGAAATCTGCATCAATAGAAACTTCAACACATTTACACCACGTTAAAGAATTTGAGTATACATTATTCAGTCGACGGTAAAAGCATAATACTCTGTTGCATTTTTAAAGCCATTCTCCATATATTCAGATTTCACGTAGGCCTGCTGATGGGTAAACCAAAAGTATTGTCTGGCAGTTTGGCTATTACATTAAAAAGGAGCATTTCTGTGGTGCTAATATGGTGGATTGATGCCGAAGGCTCTTTAAAGGGATACTCCCGAGTCCACTTTGTTTGTTTTTTTGGAAATAGGCTCATTTTACAACTCTCCCATAGTTAAACAGTTGGGTTTTACCGTTTTCGAATCCATTCATATATATTTTTTCCTACTATGGAAGTCAATGTCTGCTTACTGATATTCTTCTAAATATCAGAAAATCATCTGAATGGATTCGAAAATGGTAAAACTCGACTGTTTAACTGTAAAATGAGCCTATTTCCAAATAAAGTGGAGTATCCCTTTAAGTCTGTAAGAGGTGAATGTTTACTTCGAACACATCAGCAGAGGAACCCATTGTCAGGTTTACACTGAAAATCTCTGTCTGACAGGACTTAAAGGAGTAGTTCACTTTTAAAAAAAACTTTTGCTGATAATTTACTCACCCCCATGTCATCCAAGATGTCCACGTCTTTCTTTCTTCAGTCGAAAAGAAATGAAGGTTTTTAATGAAAACATTCCAGGATTTTTCTCCATATAATGGACTTCAATGGGAACCAAACGGTTCAAGGTCCAAAAGACAGTTTCAGTGCAAACTGTTCAAAGGGCTTTAAATGATTCCAGACGATGAATAAGGGTCTTATCAAGTGAAACGATCGCTCATTTAAAAAAATTGTATAAGCTCAAATGCTCTGTGATGCATGTTTGTGACTCTCCTGTTGAAACTCGTTCATCAAAATGAACGAATCAGGAGTCAACTTGTACATTTCGTTTGTTGAATGAACCAAATGACACGAAAAAAGATTTGTTCATTTTGATGAACGAGTTCGAACAGGAGAGTCACGAACACGCATCACAGAACAGAGCAAAGCGAGCATTTGAGCTTATAAAACTTAAACTTTTTTTTTTTTTTTTTTTTTTGAGCGATCGTTTTGCTTGATAAGACCCTTATTCATCGCCTGGAATCGTTTAAAGCCCTTTGAACAGTTTGCGGTTTGCACTGAAATGGTCTTTTTGACCTTGAACCGTTTGGTTCCCATTGAAGTCCATTATATGGAGAAAAATCCAGGAATGTTTTCATCAAAAACCTTCATTTCTTTTCGACTGAAGAAAGAAAGACATGGACATCTTGGATGACATGGGGGTGAGTAAATTATCAGCAAAAGTTTTTTAAAAAGTGAACTACTCCTTTAAGAATCTGGCATTACAAAGTACCATCATGCTGGTTCTGGTCTCTATAGTGAGCTTAAGTGTGCCAAAAACCTCTTTGTTGCTGGATACAAGGTACAGGTTGGTCCTCTCATGTTATACAAGCTCTAACGTCTATGGAAAATGATCCTTGTTTATACTCATGACTTTTGCAGTTTCGATACAAAGTTGTTGTTTTTTAAAGTCAACATGAAATTGACTATTCACTTTCTTGTGACTTAGAAACGTACGGTATTCAGTGCAATCTTTCATCAAAATAACTTGTCAGACGAGAAGGAACGAATCCCTTATTTTTCAGACACATTCTACATTTTTGTAATTAGGTTGAACTCGTCACATTACAGAAAGAGTTTGCGATTTCCGCCATTTCATGTTGAATTTAAATAAGACAAATTTAGTATTAGGACAGTCTTGTGTTTCACGACATCCTCCATCGGTGTACATTCAAAAGATCATCACTCAGATTATGATATTCGACACGATATGGATTCATTTACAAAACAGCATCGATTCAGGTCATTTTGCGTTGCGGACAATGTTATAGAATTTGGATGCGCTATTTGTTTCATATATTGTTATACACATTCTTTAGAGGTGTGTGCTGGGAGAAATACAGAAATAGCTCTGGGTTTTAGAGAAATATATAAAATCCTCCATTAGACTCGTATTATTAGTCCTTTTCCCCCACTAAAAACAAGCAAATGCATATGCCTACCTCTAACCTCCTCAGCCCATAATACTACGATGAGAGCGTTGATGCTGAATTAGTCAAATATTCCCTAAGGGAACACACACACACACACACACACCCTTCAACATGCTAGAGTGCATTCAACCCAAATGCCGTCAATTCCATTGGAATTTGTTCACCGTGTGATTGCATCCGCCCCGTCCCCGACCGCTCTGCCAGTCGCCCCTTGACTTGTAAACTTAAAGAAATAATGTCCCGAGTAGATGCAGTGCTTGTGTGGTGTGTGAGGGGAGGGGAACACGAGCTCTCCACGACTCTCATTCGTCCTCGAAATTCTGATTGAGCAGGAAGTTGGCGGCCAGGTTCTCGTTCTTCTCGCAGGCGAAGTACGCCTGGACCGCCAGAGCTTCTGAAAACCCAAGAGCTTTTAACTGAAAGAGAGACACGGACAGTTTCGATTATTCACTTCCCGTCAGGGATATCACAGATAAAACCATAAAAACGCTTTTGAAATCAAATGTAAACCTTAAACTGTTTTATTTTTAATCTTGGGTGTGCATAAGACTGACATGACACCTTCATAATCATGACATGACATGTGTTATGAATATGAAAGATTTTTGTGACAACTGTCATTAAGTATCATTCACTCAGTTATGACATTTTTAATGCAAATATGACAATGTTTGAGATGACGCCTTGACAAACCAATACATCATAAGCAGATTATCAAACTACCTAGCTTTATGGGTTAACATTACATTAAACGGTCAGGTGGTTGGTTTTGACATTTGGTGTCATGAAGCCATTATAACTTTTTACTGACACATTCGATTAGTAGCACTGTAGTTGAAAAATATTCATGACAATGGCCTCACATGACAGTTTAACTTAGACACGGACAGGTTATGATGTATTGGTTTATGTCAAGATGTCATAACAAATATATCTTAAACAATGTCATATTTGCATTCAAAATGTCATTATTGAGCGAATGACACTTAATGACAGTTGTCATAAACCCTACTTCATATTCAAGACATATGTCATGTCAGTCTTATGAAGGTGTCAAGTTAAAGTGTTACCTTTTTTCTTCAACTAGTTGGCATTTTCATTTAGTTGTAAAGCTAGAACTGAAATACAATTTAATAAAAACTATACTACGGGAATAATTTCGATTTTTATTTAATATTCTCGAAGAAGTTGCATGTATTTATTTGATCAAAAATACAGTAAAACAATAACATTATGTAATATCATTACCATTTATAAATAGCTGTTATATATTTGAACATATCGTGAAATGTAATTTATTCCTGTGAATTTTCAGCATCATTCCTTCAGTCTTCAGTGTCACATGATCCTTCAGAAATCACTCCAATATGATGATTTAATCCTCAAAAAACATTTCTTATGATTATAAACGTTCCTGAAAATTCAGCTTTGCATCACAAGAATAAATTACATTTTTAATATATTCAGATACAAAACGGCTATTTTAAACTGTAATAATATTAAAGTCTTAACTGTATTTTTAGTCAAATAAATGCAGCCCTTGTGAGCAGAAAAAGACTCCTTTCAAAAGCATGTACAAAATATACTCACATTTAAAACAAATAAATATAATCAAAAAAAAAAAAATAAAAAGGATACATTTATAAACTGAAAAAATGTACATTATTATTAAACTATAATAGCACCATCTAAATGCAACTAAAATAACAGTGGTATGACGCATCACAAACTAAGCAGCAGTTAACATAAGGTTATTAAACTCAACATCAGTAATCAATAAAGCGCTTCATGATTGTACAAGGAACTCCGTGCCGTTCACTCACCCTCTCGATGGCTTCTTTCTCTTGTTGCGTCACTTGGATGTAACTCTCGGGCGTTGCCTCGTCACCGATAGCCCCCAGATCTCCAAACTCTGCCCCCTCTCCGCCCTCGCCCTCGCCCACCGGTGCGTTCAGCATCTGGATGAAGCGCTCCTGGTGCTGGCTGATTTGCTGCGGTCAGTGAAACACGATCACACCGTGAGTAGACGGCTTCACACACACACACACACACACGCAGGGGTGTGTTCTCACCTGCAGGAGTTCGGGGTTCTCCTGTCCCAGCTGCTGCAGGAGGGCCGGCAGGAGGGACGGGTTCTGCTGGATCACCTGCCTCATGCTCTGGAACTGAGGCTGAGAGCGCAGGAACTCCAGGGGGTTCTCGCCTACAGCAACAGCAGCGTTATTATAGTTCACTCAAATGATAGAAATAAAACTTTCTAAGACAATATTTTATTTTAGCTACTGTGTAGGAAATTTAAGTAGCTTTTATAAACATGCCTTAGAAAAAAAAACATTGCTGGTTTGTATCTAGAGCCAAAACCTAAAGGATTATTAGGAACACCATACTAATACTGTGTTTGACCCCCTTTCGCCTTCAGAACTGCCTTAATTCTACGTGGCATTGATTCAACAAGGTGCTGAAAGCATTCTTTAGAAATGTTGGTTCATATTGATAGGATAGCATCTTGCAGTTGATGGAGATTTGTGGGATGAAGCTCCCGTTCCACCACATCCCAAAGATGCTCTATTGGGTTGAGATTTGGTGACTGTGGCGGCAATTTTAGTACAGTCAACTCATTGACATGTTCAAGAAACCAATTTGAAATGATTCGAGCTTTGTGACATGCTGGAAGTAGCCATCAGAGGATGGGGACATGGTGGCCATAAAGGGATGGACATGGTCAGAAACAATGCTCAGGTTGGCCGTGGCATTTAAACGATTCCCAATTGGCACTAATGGCGCTTTTCCACTGCATAGTACGGTACGGTTCGGCTCAATACGCTTCGACTCGGCGCGGAACAGTTCGGATCGCTTTGCGTTTCCACTGCAGTAGTACCCCTTCAAAGTGTGTGGGGCTGATCGTTATTTGCGCGCGCCTCTACTGCCATGACATCATCTTAAAAGCGCCACATTTTCAAACCCACAACACAGGAACAGTGGAGACTATCGAGGGGATGGTGTTCCTGATTCTCGGTATGTGGTTGTTTTTAACTGCTAGACGGGAAAATGTGTTTAAAATGAGGCTGATGGCAGCAAAACAAAAATACTGCTAAAAAAGTGTCTCGTGTCGCAAATCCAATGACGCTAGTAGTGACGCTGGTAGTGACGATTCTGTCTGACCAATCAGTGATCTGCAGTGTTTCACGTCACATTTTAGTACCGGTACGGTACGCTTGGAACCTCAACAGACCAGGTACCATTTAAAGCGACCTGAAGCGAACCGTACTGTACCGTACCATGCAGTGGAAAAGCACCACAAGTGAGCCGTACCGAACCGTACCATGCAGTGGAAAAGCGCCTTAAGCCTAGTTCACACTACGTGATTTTAAGCCCGATTAAAGCCCGATTTGCAAATCGTTGAGTCGCCGACAAGTCAGGGTGTTATCGCGTGCAAATCGCGGGCGATTAGCGGACGATTAACGCTCGCCAATCCGTTAGTGTGAAAGAGCCAACAACGCATCAAAGACAGCTCGCAGACACCTCGCAGACAGGTCACCGAGCTCAGAAAAATATCTAGCATGCTAGATATCTCGAGCAGTCGCGCGACTCAATCTCAGTGATGTCATGAGTACAGCCAATCATAGCAACGCATGGGTTGAGGGCACCAGGTAAATCTTACTTTTTCTTTTTTGCATTTTTTTTTCTCAGAGCAGATCGTCGAGCAAACAGTGTGCAGCACTAGTTTCTGTCTGACGTCCATATTCGTGTGTTGTGTTCTTCTCTGCAGTTTCGCGTCATTTCTGGTTCGTTTTATTGCGTGGTTTTTCGTTACAAAACATGGTTTCTAGACCAGATAGAATCGTGTTGTTGTCAACTCGTTATTTGTTTGATTATTTTCAGGATTTAGACCGTACTATAGTACTGAAACAGCTCTCATTGAGTCACAAATGATATGCTCTTATCATCCGATCGTGGTTGTATCTCTATGCAGTGCGTTGTTAACTCGTGTAGTGAGTTACCTCCTGTTGTGGATCAATCACGTTGTGTTGTGTGGTGTGAACAGCTAAACAACTTGAACACTCATGATTTCACTGAGAGTCATGTAGTGTGAACTGCACAGTTCAGCCCGACATTTTAAAATCATGTAGTGTGAACTAGGCATTAAGGGGCCTAAAGTGTGCCAAGAAAACATCCCCACCCCATTACACCACCACCACCAGCCTGCACAGTGGTAACAAGGCATGATGGGTCCATGTTCAAATTCTGACTCTACCATCTGAATGTCTCAACAGAAATCGAGACTCATCAGACCAGGCGACATTTTTCCAGTCTTCAACTGTCCAATTTTGGTGAGCTCTTGCAAATTGTCGCCTCTTTTTCCTATTTGTAGTGGAGATGAGTGGTACCCGGTGGGGTCTTCTGCTGTTGTAGCCCATCCGCCTCAAGGTTGTGCGTGTTGTGGCTTCACAAATGCTTTGCTGCATACCTCGGTTGTAACGAGTGGTTATTGCTTGAATCAGTCGACCCATTCTCCTCTGACCTCTAGCATCAACAAGGCATTTTGGCCCACAGGACTGCCGCATACTGGATGTTTTTCCCTTTTCACACCATTCTTTGTAAACCCTAGAAATGGTTGTGCGTGAAAATCCCAGTAACTGAGCAGATTGTGAAACACTCAGTCACCAACAACCATGCCACGCTCAAAATTGCTTAAATCCCCTTTCTTTCCCATTCTGACATTCAGTTTGGAGTTCAGGAGATTGTCTTGACCAGGACCACACCCCTAAATGCACTGAAGCAACTGCCATGTGATTGGTTGATTAGATAATTGCATTAATGAGAAATTGAACAAGTGTTCCTAATAATCCTTTAGGTGAGTGTTGCTTTCAGTTAAAACAGCTCAAACATACACTTAAGCCTCGTCTGTGAAACCGGGGTTAAGATGCACACACACCCTGTTTTAAGAAACTGTTTTCACCATTGATAAGAAGATTAAAAAAAAAATCCCCCAAACTTGTAAAAGTGTGGAGTGAGATTGCTTGAAATTATGTATTTGAGTCAGCAGCTCACCTTCAGTGGGCTGTGTGTCTGTGGGGAGCTGGACTGGAGCAGGACGGGTCTCCTGCACCGGGACAGTGGGGATCCCCTGAAACAACACACTCAGATTCACAATCATGTAGTGTTCGGTCCTGGCATTATAAAAGCATTGGGAAAGAAGCCACACTCACATTCAGCAGATACTCCACAGCGCGGTGAGGGTTGTTATAACTGGCCTTGAGCGCAGCCACCACTTTATCTCGCTCATAGCCCATGGACATGATATTTGTGAGCATGGCGTCGTACTCTTGACCTGTAACTACAAAAACACACATGCACGAGCATCTGAGAGAGAGAAAGACTGGATATTCCCAATGAATAACACAAGTTTTTCTTTTAGAAAAGCTGGTGAAGCTTGATTTTCTAATTACCTAATGTTGAAGACGCATCTTCCCCATCAGCCACCTGACCTGTGCGACTGCAAAACACACAAACTTACATTATACAGGGTTCCCACAGGTCCTTGAAAGTTTGTGAACCTGAATTTTTTTTTCTGTTTAAACGCAATAAGCAGCGAAAAATAAGTAATTTTATAACTGAGAGGTTAATTTGCACAAATTATGCGCAATACCACACTGAAATTCAAGCCCTATATTCATCCAGAGCACATGAACCGAGTGAGTGAGAGGAGGCGGGTTTGTATCCCAGCTGGTATTGTGCATATGTTCAGTGGAAAATGAGTATTAAAAGTGTTTCAGATATTTCAGTATCGACATGCATTGAAAAATCTATATTTTTGACAACACTAGATTGCACTTAGTTTAATATTTCAGATGCCTCGATGGACCAAAAATCTAAGATTACGTACGTAGGGAAACATTTCGCTCTCACATGAAAATAATGTAAAGCACTCGTGGCCATTCAAGCAAATACATCTACTGTGGTATATATTCTCAAATCATAGTTTAGTCTCACTCTTCGGGACTCTGTACAGGTGAGACGGTTGCAGGCGGGTCTTCTGAACGCTCGTCACTCGGGATGGGGATGGCTGCAGGGGCCGGAGGAGGAGGAGGAGATGAGGAAGAGGAAGACGCTGCGACAGATTTGGGTGGTTCTGAGGGTGGGGCGGGTGGTCCTGCTGCTTTCGTCTGGACGGAGAAAAAACAAACAAATTAAAATAGTCTGATCTTTTTAGCTGCATGATTCCATTTCTCATGGACAAAAACATTTCTGAAATCTGACCTTTGACACCATCACCACCACAAAGTTCTTCTCATCGATTTTGTAGTCCTTGATGGGCGTGTCATCCTGCAGGATTTTCCCCGCATAGATGAGCTTCTGTCCCGCTACCGGAAAACTGTCTCGGCCCTTCTCAGCCTCGATCTTCTCTTTCAATGCCTTCACCTGGGAAAGATCATTCATAACTGTTCAAATCACAAAAGGAAAGGAATACACTCTATTTTAAGCAACAAAACATCCTGTTGTAATATTCTTAACAACATATTTATATTAGATGTACATAATAATCTTCAATCCTATATTGTAAAATGCCAAGCTGACAAATGTATTTAATTTACACTAATCATCTATCTATCTATCTATCTATCGCCCAGTTGATTCCCAATGAATCATAAATGAATTAACGTCTTGAATTGACCCTTCTTCGCTCGAAATACGCTGCTGTCATGGATATTCATTCACTCAGAGTACTTTTACGAGCTGTTAATGTATTTAAATGCGCGTAAATAAACGCGCAAATACCGTCTGGTCATCGTCGATGTCTATTTGAATGGTCTGCTGCTGCAAAGTCTTCAGTGTGATCTGCATGACTGCTCTGCCTCTGTCGTCTTCTTTCTTCTTGATTCGGGACCTTTGTACACTTTTATATCCCACGGAAATATTTGGTTATGAAAGCGAGGGACAGTTTATAAGCGATTAGAAATGTAGCTCTCTAGCTAACAAGCTAAAAACAAGCCTGTCAGGTGCGCTGCGTCATCTTCTTCGGTGATCGGTTGGAAAGCCAGGCGGAAAAGCCACGCTGACACCCTTCGGAATTTAGCGGAATGACAATTTGAGTGAAGTTTTGAAGTTTTGGAATAATGCAAGAACGGAAAATAAAGATATAGATATATCATGAAGATTTTCAGATGTATTTCTAGAATAGTGTTAGATATAAACGCGAAATGTGCTTTCTTGTGTTCCCAAAAAGTTGGTTTCAATAGCAGCGTTCTGTGCAAAACTACATTACCCACAATCAACAGATCAACTGACTTCCGGTCCAAGAGTTTGTAAACAATGAAAGGAGATATGGAGTCGTCAAAAGGTCTTACCTAAAAATATTGCCCTGTACAGGCCATAATAACTGCATATTATATGTCACGCATACCGGGCACACCCGCGAGGATTAAACCAACCGGGAAGTGAACGTTTACCAGGATTACGGCTTTTTAAAACGTCTTTTTTTGTGTGTGAAAATCGAAAGCGTTGGCTGGCGAGGCGTTTGTTTTTCTACATAGACAGACACCAGACACAACGGGCTTCAGAGAGGACGACCCGTGAACAGAACTGAGTCTTTTAAAGGCCGCATAGGCGTCTATTTGGTGGGTCTGTTGTGCCGTTTAGGGTCAGCTCAATGGGGAACTGTCTGTCTTCTCAAGGCGCTGATGATCTGTCCCTGTTGAACGAGTCCGAGGGGGCGAGTCTGCCCGGAGAGCCTCCGCCACCCTACCAGGTGTGTCTGTCTGTCTGTGTGTGTGTGTGTGTGTGTGTGTGTGTGTGTGTTTGTGAAACAACCACAGCTCTGTCCAAGCGACAGACATTCAGCTGCTCACAATACTGTGTAAAGCCCAGATTGTGTGGTGTAACTGTCATGTATGGTAAGTTAGTATAGAGCACTGACTGTGATCTTGATCTACAAGAACAGCAGGTAAAGTTTCTGTCGGCACTTGTTTTGAGAAAAGCAGTTGGTCATACCACAGTAGATATGCATCTTTAGCAGGTTGTATTGATTGTGATTGTTTTTGACGCTTTGATACTACTATGGCATTCTAGGATATAATATAAATACCATATAAGATAAGTACCACGTAAGATATTGGTAAAGAATTGAAATTTATAAAGACATATCATAATTGTTATGACATATGTTTAATATATGAAGTCAAATAAATAAAGTGTCTGAGCTTTGCCAGAATATTATACTGAAAAACGTAATAATTTACTCACCCCCATGTCATCCAAGATGTCAATGTCTTTCTTTCTTCAGTCGAAAAGAAATTAAGGTTTTTGATGAAAACTTTCCAGGATTTTTCTCCATATAATGGACTTCAATGGGAACCAAACGGTTCAAGGTCCAAAAGACAGTTTCAGTGCAAACCGCAAACTGTTCAAAGGGCTTTAAATGATTCCAGACGATGAATAAGGGTCTTATCAAGCAAAACGATCGCTCATTAAAAAAATTAAAATAAAAAAGTTTAAGTTTTATAAGCTCAAATGCTCGCCTTGCTCTGTTCTGTGATGCGTGTTCGTGACTCTCCTGTTCGAACTCGTTCATCAAAATGTACAAATCTTTTTTCGTGTCATTTGGTTCATTCAACGAACAAATTGACTCGTTCAAATTGATTTGTTCATTTTGAGATTTTGATTTTCGATTTTGAGTTTGAACAGGAGAGTACAGAACAGAGCAAGGCAAGCATTTGAGCTTATAGACCATTTCACAAGATGTAAACAACACTGGTCCAGAAGCACTTCCTGTTTCAGTTTTTTAAGCTGGGATAAAATACAACCAACAGAACATGTAGAACTGAATCAAAAAGTTAAACAAACATCTTTACAGATGTTACAAAAAACAGTTACAAACTGAAACAGAAAGTGTTTCTGGACCAGTGTTGTTTACATCTTGCAAAATGGTCTATAAAACTTCAACTTTGTTATTTATTTATTAAATGAGCGATCGTTTCGCTTGATAAGACCCTTATTCATCGTCTGGAATCGTTTAAAGCCCTTTGAACAGTTTGCACAGAAACTCTCATTTGGACCTTTGAACCGTTTGGTTCCCAATGAAGTCCATTATATGGAGAAAAATCCTGGAATGTTTTCATCAAAAACCTTCATTTCTTTTCGACTGAAGAAAGAAAGACGTGGACATCTTGGATGACATGGGGGTGAGTAAATTATCAGTAAAAGTTTTTTTACAAGTGAACTACTCCTTTAAGTGCAACACATCTATTATCATTTTATTAAACCTACAAAACTTGCCACACCACATAATTGTTATGACACTTACATGACTAATTTACTCTGTAGTTTTTTTTTTACTATGAGTAAATTAGTTAGCTAGAGCACTAGAATGAACCTCATTGGTTCTCGCACTTTGAGTGAACATGCTTGAGTTTATATTAAATCAGTAAATAGATTGACCCTGTACATATAAGGTATTAAAAGGTGAATGTTTAATTAATTTTTTAATAAAGTAAAAATGTCACATGCTTCTAAGTTAAAACTTGCCCATATAAAAATAAACTAAAATGAGAAAGAAATGGCAATAAAAAAATATATTATTATATTTTTCATCACATATAGTATGAAGACATCTACTTATGGTTGCATTCACAGACTAATATCGATGAATATGTTTATGCCATTTCCTTAATTTTGTTACACTCTAGAGCAGAGGCAGGCAAGTTCGGTCCTGGAGAGCCACTGTCTTGAAAAACCCTCTCCTGGCTGCCTGTAGCCTTAGCAATCCTGAAGACAATGTGAGTTAGATTA
This sequence comes from Pimephales promelas, assembly GCF_016745375.1. The sequence goes on along the minus strand of NW_024121100.1, from coordinate 4,148,807 downwards.
GGGTTGGAAATAAACTCTACAGGACAATGGCTCTCTAGGACCAAACTTTCTCTAGTGTTTGCAATGATCCATTCCTCCTGTTTCTAATAAGCCGTCCTGTGCGCTCGGCTTTATTAACGCTGTGATCAAACGCTCGTGACCCCCAGGAGCAGGTGCAGGTGCCAGTGTACCATCCCACGCCCAGTCAGACACGCCTGGCCACTCAGCTGACGGAGGAGGAGCAGGTCCGTATCGCTCAGCGCATCGGCCTCATCCAACACCTGCCCCGTGGGATCTTCGACCCGGGCTCTGAACCCTCCGACAAGAAGATCAAAGAGTACGTGGTATCCAGGCGTTACTTTGAGATGTAATGCATTACAATACTGCGTGAATCCCTTAAAAAGGAACTCTTTGAGTTGCTTAGTTACGTGTTTAGAAAAGTAATGCGTTACCTTACTTTTGCGTTACTATTTTTCTCCTGGTCTGGGCTTGTTTTTTTTTTTGTTTATAACAAGAATTTGTATTTTTGGTCAAATGTGGGCACCTAAGGAAATGCAAATTCCCATATGTACAGCAGAGGGCGCCACTCAAACAAAGCTTTCAGCTGCTGTTCTGGATGAGGGAAGAAAGGGATGCAGGAGAAAAAAGTTTAACACTTACTTTAGACATAAAAACAAAGAAATACATAGTCATTTTTGATTATGGTTTAGCAAGTACACTGGTCAATAAAGTGAGATTAAATGCATAAAAAATATTTTTAGTTATTGGAGGTTTGCATAGTAACCTGATTCTGCATTTCACTGAGGATTATTGAATCTTTTTTTTTTTGCAAGTGGGTTGAGTAAATGCACGCTCACATTTAGTCTAGAACTACAATAGCCATCATGTTTACACACAACGCCTCTGCACTTCCATTTGTCTCAACGTGGGGACGAGAGAGCTGTCAATCATTACATTGTACTGAATTATAAAGGTAATGCGCTACTTTACGAGTTAAGTTACTTTTAATGAGTTGACCCAGGGAACACTCTAATATGTGTGGAAACAGTTTTTAGTATGTATGAAGTAAAAATGTTACTTCATGACATCTGCCCCCAGGTGTGTGATCTGCATGATGGACTTTGAGTACGGCGACCCGATCCGGTTCCTGCCCTGCATGCACATCTATCACGTGGACTGCATTGACGCCTGGCTCATGCGCTCCTTCACCTGCCCTTCCTGTATGGAGCCGGTCGACGCTGCACTGCTGTCTTCCTACGAGACCAACTGAGAGTGCCTGCGCATACCGAGGGACATGCCAATGATAATGCAATGAACACGCTGGGGACAGTAGAATGAACAAATGAAGGTGGCGTGACTGTGTGTGTGGACAGACTGTAAAAACAGGATCCAGTGTTCCATTTAAGAGGCCTGTCACTTGCATGTCAAAGCGCTTTTCGGACACGTATACATGTGTGCAAGTTTCGCAAAATGAAAAACACACAGTCGATTTAAAGAGCCGTTTAGGGTTCGAATGAATCAATTGTGTACTTTATTCTTTTTTTCCTTCTAATCGAATTCATTAAATGTGCAATCGCGTCCCTCTGATTGGATTTGAAACCAGCCCATTCCGCCAATGAGATTGTCCCTTTGTGAATTTGACAGGTCCGGTGGGCGGAGTTTGATTTCTGCTGGCTCTGAAATTAGAATGCTGAAAAAACTTGATTTACAAGAGAACGTGTGCCATGATAATGTTTTTGTCATTACTTGCAAGCTCGTGATGCACTAACAGGTGTCTGAGGAGGTAGTTTACAGATTTTTCTATTCTCTGTCCCTGATCACTATGGATAGATGCACTCAAATAGCGTAATAAATGACCTGTGTGTCGTGATGCATCGTTTTGTGTTCATAACGAGGTCGGTGATTAAGTTGTGTATTGGTAGACTCTGAGTTTTGCCTTGTCAGCTGCTGTTTTCCAGGTTCTGGGATGTAAGTTGCCTTTTTACACTGGTTTTTGGATCATCTTTACTCTAAATGCTTGTTTTTTTTGGTTACATGTTGGATCCTGTGTGTCCCCATTTAGCTTTGCCTTGACCTCGCCTTGTCTGTTTGGATAGAACTGTGGGGACTGTATTTAGTCATTTTCCTTTCTTTATTTTTTACGAGAATAATAATGATACAATCCCTAAACTTTGTGCACCTTTCAAATGTTGCTGCCTGAAAGGCTTTAAAGTTGTTTCTTGTTGTTTTCCTGATTCGTTGCAACTCGAAAACCTTTTTTTTTCTGAAATTAAAAAAATAGTACATGTTTGAGTCAGTTTTGATACTGTTCAAAATTTCTTTTCTGTATGTTAGCTGAATATATGACCTTATACCTGTCACAGTTTGAACTGCTTGTGCATAAAGTTAGATTTTCATCTTTGTTGTTTAGTTTGCCCTGTTATGGTGCTGGCTTAATCATGTTAAACAGACTGAACAGTGTTAAAAACCCCCATGTTTGGCCTCAGACTACATTCACAAAACATCCCATTCTGCTCAAGCCTCCCTTTGTATCTTTGTACTGAATCATTGTGACTTAAAATGTGATTGAATTCCAAAAACAGCATCTGAAAATCTTGAAATCGACGTATACTGCTCTGTGCTCTTAGATATATTGGATGAATACCGTACTTAATTTTATTCCCTGTTGTCAGATTCAGAATTGAAACGTAGCTCTAGCACAATACAAATGTAAAAACAGATGTAATAAATATGTGAAGTACAATCATCACAACATTATATTTTGTTTCACAATAAAATGAATTTAATTTTTAAAAAAGAGTTGCTTGGTGCCATGTAAATGTACATTTGCCAACAAAAGATAACAGACATGCTATTAAAAGATATGTTTTGTTCATGTGCAATAATGGCACAAGAATAGGATTATAACACAATAAAGGTTGCCAAATTCTTCAAAGTTTTGTGTGTTTCTGTCTTCCATTCGCAAATGAACATGAGAGAAATATTAAACGTTTCAAGCTACTACTCGCCCAAAATGTGATATTACTATTAGACGTGTATTTACATTTCATTTAAAAAATAAATAAATCTTAATGAACACTTCTAGAATATTCTTGTTCAAGGAAAGTAGTTGGTCCAGTCCGGCTGAGTCATCAGAGTAATCAACACACTTCCGTTGGTAACTGTTCACCGTTTCCTGGCCATTTTGGATCTAATGCCCGTCCGTTAAAGTGCGTTGCGTCTGCCGTTGCGGAGCCAAAATGGCGGAGTGTGCCGCTGCCGCTTTGGTGTATGATTCCAACTGACTTGAGAGCAAGATGGCAGCTTCAGTGGAAGACGAGTTTGAAGATGCGCCTGATGTAGAGCCTTTAGAGCCGACATTGAAGAATATTATAGAGCAGAAATCACTCAAATGGATCTTTGTCGGGGGTAAAGGTGGCGTGGGCAAGACAACATGCAGGTGGGTGAATATACGATAGGGTTTTGCTGGGAAGAGGCTGTTAGCTGTCAGTGCTGCTTTAGCTGCAACACACCACAGAAGATTAGTCATACATATTTGCTGTTTTACTGTATTAAAATAAAGGTTAAAACACTCTGAAACTATAAACAAGCACATCTCTAATTATAATCTACCTGCAACCCAACCTACGTCGAAATAGTAATTTCAGAAATTTTAGAAAAACACGTCACGTGTGAGTAGTTTTTTAAAATCTCTTTCCTCGTGAATAATTATTCTTATTCATAATAATTCAATTCATTATAATTTATTCAAATATTACAGATAGACAAGTAGATGAATGAAAGTGGGTGGTATTAACCATCTAAACTCATATTTACATTTCGCTCTGAAAACCTCTGCCACCTATAGAGCCACTTTAATCATAATATGATATGCTATTTCACAGCAACAGGTGTTTATAAATGGCATGATTCACAAACTTTTCTTATTTGCTAGATTTTTATAATTGACCATAAATAATTAAGGTCGTTTTTTTGTTGGCGGATAAAGAAAGCATACTTAGCTGAAAAAATACAGCCAAGGCTTGTCAAGCCAATATTGAAAGGTTGCCTCGATAATAATGCAATGTCAATGATTTTTTTCTCTTTTTGTGAATTAAAGTTATTTAGAATAAGTGTTGTTTTTGTCTTGTGTCACAGCTGCAGTCTGGCGGTTCAGTTGGCGGCAGTGAGAGAGAGCGTCCTCATCATATCCACAGATCCAGCACACAACATCTCAGATGCCTTCGACCAGAAGTTCTCCAAGGTTCCCACCAAAGTCAAGGGCTACGACAACCTCTTTGCCATGGTGCGTTATCAACGACACACTGTTTTCACGTGTACTGTGTACACGTCAAACAACGGCTTTATACACAACTCATATACACAACTTTATAAAGGGATAGTTCACCCAAAAATTAAGGTGGGGTTACAATCCCATGTCGTTACAAACCCATAAGACTTTCGCTCATCTTTGGAACACAAATTAAAATATTTTCAATGGAATTTGACAGAAACCATGTATTATTATCTGGTTATCTGTTTAATGGCCAATGTTGTTTGATATTTAGTTAGCCTGTGTTTAAAATGACTTGAATATAAGTGCATTTAGATGATGAAATGCACGAGATGAGACTGTGTTTTGTCTCTGTAGGAGATCGACCCCAGTCTGGGTGTGGCAGAGCTGCCCGATGAGTTCTTCGAGGAGGACAACATGCTCAGTATGGGGAAGAAGATGATGCAGGAAGCCATGAGTGCTTTCCCCGGCATCGACGAGGCCATGAGCTACGCAGAGGTCATGAGGTCAGATGAGCGGCACTTATTCCACTGTAATGATCTCAAAATGTATTCAGAAGCGCCATGAGGTTTAGACCGGATGCGATTTAGCTTTTATTTTCTCCATCTGCATTTCAAACAGTTCTTCAATAGAGCATTGAAAGTCATGAATGAAAAACAAACTCCAAAATGAATCAAATTCAAATGTTTGAAAATCAGGTAAAGGTGAAAGTGTGCTCTTATTGTCTTTCATGAGGGAAGGAAGTACTGTGAATTACATAATCCAATAAACAAGCAGTCCTACAATAGAAAACTCTTAATTCAGGCCTTTTTATGCAGTGCTATTGATTCACATCTAGATGGCGTACACTATTCACACAACACATTCAGTAGATCCTGTATATTTAAAATGCTTTTATTTTAATTCTACACTAATAAAATAAATTATTAATATTTTATTTAGCATCTAAAATTGTATTGTTAATAGATAAATATAAATAAAATAAGGAATCATTATTAAAAATAAAATGTTATTATTTAATATTTTATTAATATTTATAAAAATAATATATATATATAAAATAACTTGTTAATACATCTATTTATTTATCTGTCTTCTAAAATTTTATAAATTGACTATTGTCTTTTATCAATTAATTTTATATTAATAGAGAAAGATAAATAAAATAAGATAAATCATTATTAATAATAGAATATTTTTATTTATATATATATATATTTAATGTAAATATATTTTTTTAAAATATAGATATATTTATATATTATCTAAAATTGTATTAATAGATAATGATAAATAAAACAAGATAAATATTTAATTTTCTTCTTCTTCTGTAGGTTAGTGAAAGGCATGAATTTCTCAGTGGTGGTGTTTGACACGGCCCCGACGGGACACACTCTGCGTCTGCTCAACTTCCCCACCATTGTGGAGCGAGGACTGGGTCGCCTCATGCAGATCAAGAACCAGATCAGCCCCTTCATCTCACAGGTACAGCACTGCATTCTGGGAAATGGAATATATGTAAAACAGCATTGGAAAGTGTTGTAAGGAAAGGTTGAAATAGGGTTTAAGTGTAGTTGTGTCTCACCGTTGCAGATGTGTAACATGTTGGGCCTGGGAGACATGAATGCAGATCAGCTGGCGTCTAAACTGGAGGAGACGCTGCCCGTGATCCGCTCAGTCAGCGAGCAGTTCAAGGACCCGGTGAGTGTCCCGGGCGAGTGCCTGCTGGAAAAACAACCCAAAAGGCCTGCATGTAATGTTGATTCCTGTCATGACGCCCACAGGAGCAGACGACGTTTATCTGCGTGTGTATCGCCGAGTTCCTGTCTCTGTACGAGACGGAGCGTCTGATCCAGGAGCTGGCCAAGTGTCGCATCGACACGCACAACATTATCGTCAACCAGCTGGTGTTCCCCGACAGCGAGAGACCCTGCAAGATGTGTGAAGCCCGACACAAGATCCAGTCCAAGTATCTGGACCAGGTGGGACAGTTTATTTGAAACGCATTACATGAGCTACTGAACAACATTCATGATCTGTGAACATTAGTTAGACATTAGCGAAGATTAATGAATGGCTCACTGTTAGTTCATGCATTATTAATGTTAACATATGAAACCTTATTGTGGTGTTGCCAGTTTAACTCGTTTAATACGTGCAGTTAACGTGATGTATTATTTCTATAGACTTGATGATTTTCCTTTCTTTACTTTCTCCTGATTTTTCCTTTCCTTTGTATTTCCCTTTCCACTTTTTCTTCTCTTGTTCTCTTAACTTTCTTTTCTTTTTCCATTTGTTGTTTCCTTCCCCTCCTTTTTCTTTATTGTTTTCCGCTTCGTCTTCATTTTCTTCCTTTCCCTTTTTTACATTTTCATACCTGACCTTACTCTTCCTGTTCTCGTCGTCTTCCTTTTTTCCTTTCTTTTTTCTTCCCTTTTACCGTCTGTACTTCTCTTTTCTTTTTCCATTTCTTTTTTTTCATTTTCCTTCCTCTTCCTTATTCTTTATCTGTTTATGTTTTTCTCTTCTCTCTATTTTCCCCTTCCGCCTTTGGTTTCTTCCTGTTTCCTTTATGCTTTTCCTTTTCTCATTTTCTTCTCCTTCCCAATTTTTCCTCCTTCTACTTTCCCCCTTTCCTTTTCCTTACTACTTAATCTTTCCTCTATCTCCACTCTTTTACTTTTCCTTGCTCTCTATTTGCCCTTCCATCTATTTTCTTCTTATACTTTTCATCTTCTCATTTTCGCACATGACTTTTCCTTTTCCTTCCCAATTTCCCCCTTCTACATTTCCCTTTCCTTTTTTCTTTCCTCTTCTTTTTCCGTAATACTTAATGTTGTATCTCTTTTTCTTTTCTTTTCTCTTCTTGTCTTTTCCTTTTTCTTTACATCTCCTTTTGTGGTTGTTTGTCTTCATCCTTTTCCTCTCTTTGTGTTTTCCTCCCCTCTCTCTTTTCCTCTTCCTTATTCTTTATCTGTTTATGTTTTTCCCTTCTCTCTATTTTCCCCTTCCGCCTTTGGTTTCTTCCTGTTTCCTTTATGCTTTTCCTTTTCTCATTTTCTTCTCCTTCCCAATTTTTCCTCCTCTTCTACTTCCCCCTTTCCTTTTCCTTATCCTTACTACTTAATCTTTCCTCTATTGCCACTCTTTTACTTTTCCTTGCTCTCTATTTTCCCCTTCCATCTATTTTCTTCTTATACTTTTCTTCTTCTCATTTTCGCACATTACTTTTCCTTTTTCTTCACAATTTCCCTTTCCTTTTTTCTTTCCTCTTCTTTTTCCATAAAACCTTTTTTTCTCTCCTTGTCTTTTCCTCTTTTTCTTTACATCTCCTTTTTTGGTTCTTTGTCTTCATCCTTTTCCTCTTTCCTCCCCTCTCTCTTTTCATGTTCTTTCCTCTCTCTCTCAGATGGAGGATTTATATGAAGATTTCCACATAATAAAGTTGCCTCTGCTGCCTCACGAGGTTCGGGGAGCGGACAAGGTCAACACTTTCTCCAAGCAGCTGCTGGAGCCCTACAGCCCCCCCAAGAAGTGACTTGAATGATTTCCACGGATCAAACACACCCTCGTCCTCCGCTTGTCTCTAATACACGTTCACATCTTCACTCGCCCCCTCCGCTCTCTCTGGTTTTCTGACGGTGTGTTAGCCGATCCCGCTGTGTTTCCTCACCGACGTCGGCCGAGAGTTCAGCAGCCAGCTTAGAAAACAGAAAACAACCTCGACGGTTTATGTTGCTTTGTGATGATGGTGTTTGCATTTAAGCATAAGACAAACACTCATTCCTGATGTGTGTTGTTCAGATTGAAGGGATGTACCTCAGGACTCTGATTCAGAGGTTGAACAGGAGTAGCATCAGCACTAGTTCACATCTGATTTAGGGTCAGTGGATGACAGTACACACCTTTGTTTGAGATTCTGCTCAGTCTTAATAGACTTTATTTTGGTTCCTGAACTGGTTAGTAGTGGTGTTCATTGAGAGGGTCCAACTTAAGGAGATGATACATATTTTAGTGAGGTTGTTAAAGGTTTAGCTCACCCAAAAAGGAGAATTTTGTCATTATTTAATCACAGGGAGAAATTTTGAAGCATTGTTTGATTGTATATGGAAATGAGACGCGTGATTGTTCTACAGATTTTTCTTTTGGTGTTGCATGGACAAAATGTGGGACCGCACACGAGGATGTGTAAATGATAATGACCAAGATTTCATTTCTGGATGAACTGTCCCTTTAAACTTCTATTGCAGTGAACCAAACTGTAATTACCGTGTACAAACGTTTTTGATCCGATTCTAATTTAATTTTTGCCTTTCGTAAAAGTGATGTATTTATATAGACTTGTAATGATTACGGTATTTTCTGTTCAGATCTTCTATAACATTTATTTAAGCGGCGTCTGGTTCAGATTTTTGAAAGGTGGTCTCCGTACTCTTGTTCTCCTCCTCCTCCTCCTTTCCTTTGGCAGTAAAGTCAGCTTGCATCGAAACAGGAACACACTCACACCCTACAAGGAGGTCAGATGCTCGTTTAATCCTGCTGCAAAAACACTGCAACCTGTCTGCCGAGACAACACAACATCACAGTATATGACCACATTAACAGTGTTTTCCTGCTCTTACCCTGTGATTTCACAGCATGTGGGCTCCTTGGTTCGTGAAAAGCGAGGGCAAGAACTCACAAACCTGATGAGATTGGGATCTTTATCAGTTTTCCAGAAATGTCTCTTCATTCTCTTATGACTTGTTACTGCCTTTCCAAAGTTTGGCTTCTGACTTTTTGTAGAAGCACACCAAGTTTCAAAGCAAATAAAACACTATTCTCCATCTACTGCAGCAGGTGTTTCTGTCGTTATTTATGTAAATACGTTTTTTATTTTTGTGTCTACCAAGGCTTCGTGGTCATATTTTACATTTCCACTAACAAACAACTTAAAAACCTTTTTTAAAAAAAAAAAAAAAACGGCACCTAAAAACATACACACAGCCTAGGCTGAGACGTCACACCAACCGTCAACTTTTGGAAATATTTTTTGTGGATTGTTTTTAGAAAAAAATATGTAGCCCCCTCAGGTGGAATTGGTCTATTAAATACACTAAAAAAAATTAGAAATTATGCTGTTGGGAACCAGTGTTTTCAGAATGACTTTGTAACACATTTTAAGCTCCTAAAAAGTAAGATAAAAGCAGTTTGTACATTTTGTGCCCTATATAACATCTAAAGCCTGTTTTATTTTATTTTTACGTGATGTCCGATGTCGGTAAAAATAACTTGGATTTCAGTCTTTCCCGCAAATCAATTGTACGGCTTAAAGTCGGCATGAAATCAAATTTGACAAATCTTCTTTTTATAGTTATTATTATATGTACCCTTATGCGACACCAGACGATGAATAATGGTCTTATCAAGCGAAACGATCGGTCATTTAAAAAATAAATAACAAAGTTTAAGTTTTATAAGCACAAATGCTCGCCTTGCTCTTTTATGTGATGCACGTTCGTGACTCTCCTGTTCAAACTCATTCATCAATATGAACAAATCTTTTTTCGAGTCATGACTCGAAGGGTTTGCACTGAAACTCTCATTTGGACCTTGAACCGTTTGGTTCCCATTGAAGTCCATTATATGGAGAAAATCCTGGAATTTCTTTTCGACTGAAGAAAGAAAGACATGGACATCTTGGATGACATGGGGGTGAGTAAAAATTATTAGCAAAAGTTTTTTTAAGTGAACTACTCCTTTAAGTCTCTAGACTAGACACGTGTTGGCACGGTTTCTGTACAGAGGCCACAGCGGCCTCCTTTCATCCCGGGACAAACAAGACCCCCATAGTGCCTGAACAATGGTTTATGTCACAGGTGTCCCGAAGATTACAAGAAAGAGAAGAGAGAAGAAGGACTATCTGCTCCTGTAAATATGTCCATGTACCTTATGATGCGCTACCACCTAAGTTCACTCATCGTTATATTCAGAAGGGTCGTTGACGTACATTAAGGTAAGATGAATCTAAGTTCTGCATTAACCCATTCAGACCCTGTGTCCATTACAATGGACATCACATGTCAGCCCCCTTTTTTTTAACTTCTGGAGCATTTCACCTAGTTTAAAGCCTGCAGTCCATGAGATTGGACGTTTGTCATCCAATCAAATGCCAGTAAAAGCTCTGCATGTAGTAATTATATAAAAAAAACTCTACATTGAAGAGAAGCATGGCAGCACTTCACTCCAAACAGAGAAGCAAGCAACGTTTTCTAAGGTGTATTTACATTTTGTATATCATTTTGCAAGTATTTCATAGTTTCTCACAGAGAAACTCAAAATTTTGACCCAAAAAAACGACATTGGTACTGTCGACTGTTTCGGTGCGAGAAAATAAGTTTCTCTGATCTTCTTGAAACTCTGGATTCTGATAGAGAGCCATGAGACTTAGACCTGAGTGCAAAAATGGAGGCTCTAGTCTAGACCCTTCCTGAGCTATTGAGATATTGATATTGAGATATTTATAATGGCATAAATGCTACGTGGGATCTCAATATCTCGGCTCTGGACGGGTCTAGACACTCCATTTTTGCACTCTGGTCTAAGTCCCATGGCCCTCTATCTGAATCTAGAGTTTTGAGAAGATTGGAGAAACTTATTTTTTCACACCGAAAAACAAAACAAAAACGACAGTGGTACCCCTTTCGTTTTTTTTCGGGTCGAAATTTTGAGTTTCGATATCTCAGCTCTGGAAGGGTCCAGAGCCTCCATTTATGCACTCAGGTCTAAGTCTCATTGCCCTCTATCAGAATCCAGAGTTTTTAAGAGGATCTGAGAAACTCAAAATTTTGACCCGAAAAAAAAAACGACAGTGGTACCCCTTTCTTTTTTTTTTTTTCGGGTCGAAATTTTGATTTTCGATATCTCAGCTCTGGAAGGGTCCAGAGCCTCCATTTTTGCACTCAGGTCTAAGTCTCATGGCCCTCTATCAGAATCCAGAGTTTCAAGAGGATCAGAGAAACTCAAAATTTTGACCCGAAAAAAAAAACGACAGTGGTACCCCTTTCGTTTTTTTTTTCGGGTCGAAATTTTGAGTTTCGATATTTCAGCTCTGGAACGGTCTAGAGCCTCCATTTTTGCACTCAGGTCTAATTCTCAGGGCCCTCTATCATAATCCAGAGTTTCAAGAAGATCAGAGAAACTCAAAATTTTGACCCGAAAAAAAAACGACAGTGGTACCCCTTTCGTTTTTTTTTCGGGTTGAAATTTTGAGTTTCGATATCTCAGTTCTGGATGGGTCTAGAGCCTCCATTTTTGCACTCAGGTCTAAGTCTCATTGCCCTCTATTAGAATCCAGAGTTTTTAAGAGGATCTGAGAAACTCAAAATTTTGACCCGAAAAAAAAACGACAGTGGTACCCCTTTCTTTTTTTTTTTCGGGTCGAAATTTTAATTTTCGATATCTCAGCTCTGGAAGGGTCCAGAGCCTGCATTTTTGCACTCCGGTCTAAGTCCCATGGCCCTCTATCAGAATCCAGAGTTTCAAGAGGATCAGAGAAACTAAAAATTTTGACCCGAAAAAAAAAACGACAGTGGTACCCCTTTCGTTTTTTTTTTTCGGGTCGAAATTTTGAGTTTCGATATCTCATCTCTGGAACGGTCTAGAGCCTCCATTTTTGCACTCAGGTCTAATTCTCAGGGCCCTCTATCATAATCCAGAGTTTCAAGAAGATCAGAGAAAGTCAAAATTTTGACCCGAAAAAAAAACGACAGTGGTACCCCTTTCGGTTTTTTTTTTTGGGTCGAAATTTTGATTTTCGATATCTCAGCTCTGGAACGGTCTAGAGCCTCCATTTTTGCACTCAGGTCTAAGTCTCGTGGCCCTCTATCAGAATCCAGAGTTTCAAGAGGATCAGAGAAACTCAAAATTTTGACCCGAAAGAAAAAACGACAGTGGTACCCCTTTCGTTTTTTTTTTTTCGGGTCGAAATTTTGAGTTTCGATATATCAGCTCTGGAAGGGTCCAGAGCCTCCATTTTTGCACTCAGGTCTAAGTCTCATGGCCCTCTATCAGAATCCAGAGTTTTTAAGAGGATCAGAGAAACTCAAAATTTTGACCCGAAAAAAAGAACGACAGTGGTACCCCTTTCGTTTTTTTTTCGGGTCGAAATTTTGAGTTGCGATATCTCAGTTCTGGAAGGGTCTAGAGCCTCCATTTTTATGATTTCATATACTGACAACAATAAGAAACATGAATAAATGAGTAAAAGAACAAAAAAAGTAACCATCACAATAAACAAATGCATATACAAGTCAACAACACATGAAACAAAGCTTTATTCAAACTACAAGCCGCTGAACACCACATCCTACTGCCGACTCAACACAGCGGTTCCCATTCTGCGGCTTAATTCTTATGGATTCACCAGAGGGGACTGTGCCTGCATGCCGGAGCTTGTTGCTGCGCTGCGCTTCACAATCTGAGGCAATAAGGGCAGGTGGAGTGATGGAGGGACTCATCCATGGCACCACTTCCAGGATTCAGCTCTGGGCTCCTCAGGGCTCACACCAGTCTGCAGACTTTTCAGATCCTACAAAAATGCTCACAAACATTACACAAAAGCATTCATTTTAACAGCACAATGTCATTTGATTTATGTATTAAAAATAGCCTTACTTTATATTTGAGTAAAATCCCTGAAACCTTTTTTTCCCCCAGCGAATGCTGCCATCATCTTGCCTTGCAGGTCCTGCTCCACCACAAAAGCTCTGCAGCAAATGCAGAAATCAAGACTCAGAAAGGTGTTGTTGTAATTTCTCAGTTTGAAATTACAATCATGCAAATAAACTACAACTTGTTATCCATTTCTGTAGCTTACTCACTCAGAGCCATTGATGACAACATTCAGCATCATGAGCCTCTCTCCACCGGATAAACACACACGTGTTCTTCTGTCCCTGTAAAATACAGACAAGATTCTCATTACGAGCTCAACACTGCATTTACTTGCTGAGGTTGATGTGTTAACTCACTTTTAATCCATAAATGTTCCTCAATATATCAACACCAATAAGGGACAAATAAATATATATCATGTTTAGTTACTTTATAGATGTGTTTACTTACAGCACATATTTGTCTAATGTAAGCAGTGTTGACAACAGTGACTTATCCTACATAATAGCACACACATGTATTTTTCATGTTGGGATGTGCTCACCTGCAATACTTATACAATATTTTCCTTCCTGATGTAAATAGACATTTTAAACAAGCGTATTTCAGATATATGGTTATATAAATCCACTTTGGAAACGTAACTTTACGGTTACTGGAGCTTCCCTGTTAGCTATAAATAATAAAACATGTGTTTACAGCAAAATCACAACTATACTATACTGTCTAACTCCTTTAGACTTTAAACAGTATAATGGCATAAATGCTACGTGGGATCTCAATATCTCAGCTCTGGAAGGGTCTAGAGCCTCCATTTTTGCACTCAGGTCTGATTCTCAGGGCCCTCTATCATAATCCAGAGTTTCAAGAAGATCAGAGAAAGTAAAAATTTCGACCCCGAAAAAAAAACGACAGTGGTACCCCTTTCGTTTTTTTTTTCGGGTCGAAATTTTGAGTTTCGATATCTCAGCTCTGGAAGGGGCTAGAGCCTCCATTTTTGCACTCAGGTCTAAGTCTCATGGCCCTCTATCAGAATCCAGAGTTTCAAGAGGATCAGAGAAACTTAATTTTTCGCCCAAAAAAAAAAAAACGACAGTGGTACCCTTTCGTTTTTTTTTTCTGGAAAGGGGCTAGAGCCTCCATTTTTGCACTCAGGTCTAAGTCTCATGGCCCTCTATCAGAATTTGGGAAGATTGGAGAAACTTAATTTTTCGCCCAAAAAAAAAAACGTAAGGGGTACCACTGTCGTTTTTTTTTTCGGGCCGAATTTTTGAGTTTCGATATCTCAGCTCTGGAAGGGGCTAGAGCCTCCATTTTTGCACTCAGGTCTAAGTCTCATGGCCCTCTATCAGAATTTGGGAAGATTGGAGAAACTTAATTTTTCGCCCAAAAAAAAAACGTAAGGGGTACCACTGTCGTTTTTTTTTCGGGCCGAATTTTTGAGTTTCGATATCTCAGCTCTGGAAGGGGCTAGAGCCTCCATTTTTGCACTCAGGTCTAAGTCTCATGGCCCTCTATCAGAATTTGGGAAGATTGGAGAAACTTAATTTTTCGCCCAAAAAAAAAACGTAAGGGGTACCACTGTCGTTTTTTTTTCGGGCCGAATTTTTGAGTTTCGATATCTCAGCTCTGGAAGGGGCTAGAGCCTCCATTTTTGCACTCAGGTCTAAGTCTCATGGCCCTCTATCAGAATTTGGGAAGATTGGAGAAACTTAATTTTTCGCCCAAAAAAAAAAACGTAAGGGGTACCACTGTCGTTTTTTTTTCGGGCCGAATTTTTGAGTTTCGATATCTCAGCTCTGGAAGGGGCTAGAGCCTCCATTTTTGCACTCAGGTCTAAGTCTCATGGCCCTCTATCAGAATTTGGGAAGATTGGAGAAACTTAATTTTTCCAAAAAAAAAAAACGTAAGGGGTACCACTGTCGTTTTTTTTTCGGGCCGAATTTTTGAGTTTCGATATCTCAGCTCTGGAAGGGGCTAGAGCCTCCATTTTTGCACTCAGGTCTAAGTCTCATGGCCCTCTATCAGAATTTGGGAAGATTGGAGAAACTTAATTTTTCGCCCAAAAAAAAAAACGTAAGGGGTACCACTGTCGTTTTTTTTTTCGGGCCGAATTTTTGAGTTTCGATATCTCAGCTCTGGAAGGGGCTAGAGCCTCCATTTTTGCACTCAGGTCTAAGTCTCATGGCCCTCTATCAGAATTTGGGAAGATTGGAGAAACTTAATTTTTCGCCCAAAAAAAAAAACGTAAGGGGTACCACTGTCGTTTTTTTTTCGGGCCGAATTTTTGAGTTTCGATATCTCAGCTCTGGAAGGGGCTAGAGCCTCCATTTTTGCACTCAGGTCTAAGTCTCATGGCCCTCTATCAGAATTTGGGAAGATTGGAGAAACTTAATTTTTCGCCCAAAAAAAAAAACGTAAGGGGTACCACTGTCGTTTTTTTTTCGGGCCGAATTTTTGAGTTTCGATATCTCAGCTCTGGAAGGGGCTAGAGCCTCCATTTTTGCACTCAGGTCTAAGTCTCATGGCCCTCTATCAGAATTTGGGAAGATTGGAGAAACTTAATTTTTCGCCCAAAAAAAAAACGTAAGGGGTACCACTGTCGTTTTTTTTTCGGGCCGAATTTTTGAGTTTCGATATCTCAGCTCTGGAAGGGGCTAGAGCCTCCATTTTTGCACTCAGGTCTAAGTCTCATGGCCCTCTATCAGAATTTGGGAAGATTGGAGAAACTTAATTTTTCGCCCAAAAAAAAAAACGTAAGGGGTACCACTGTCGTTTTTTTTTCGGGCCGAATTTTTGAGTTTCGATATCTCAGCTCTGGAAGGGGCTAGAGCCTCCATTTTTGCACTCAGGTCTAAGTCTCATGGCCCTCTATCAGAATTTGGGAAGATTGGAGAAACTTAATTTTTCGCCCAAAAAAAAAACGTAAGGGGTACCACTGTCGTTTTTTTTTCGGGCCGAATTTTTGAGTTTCGATATCTCAGCTCTGGAAGGGGCTAGAGCCTCCATTTTTGCACTCAGGTCTAAGTCTCATGGCCCTCTATCAGAATTTGGGAAGATTGGAGAAACTTAATTTTTCGCCCAAAAAAAAAAACGTAAGGGGTACCACTGTCGTTTTTTTTTCGGGCCGAATTTTTGAGTTTCGATATCTCAGCTCTGGAAGGGGCTAGAGCCTCCATTTTTGCACTCAGGTCTAAGTCTCATGGCCCTCTATCAGAATTTGGGAAGATTGGAGAAACTTAATTTTTCGCCCAAAAAAAAAAACGTAAGGGGTACCACTGTCGTTTTTTTTTCGGGCCGAATTTTTGAGTTTCGATATCTCAGCTCTGGAAGGGGCTAGAGCCTCCATTTTTGCACTCAGGTCTAAGTCTCATGGCCCTCTATCAGAATTTGGGAAGATTGGAGAAACTTAATTTTTCGCCCAAAAAAAAAACGTAAGGGGTACCACTGTCGTTTTTTTTTCGGGCCGAATTTTTGAGTTTCGATATCTCAGCTCTGGAAGGGGCTAGAGCCTCCATTTTTGCACTCAGGTCTAAGTCTCATGGCCCTCTATCAGAATTTGGGAAGATTGGAGAAACTTAATTTTTCGCCCAAAAAAAAAAACGTAAGGGGTACCACTGTCGTTTTTTTTTTCGGGCCGAATTTTTGAGTTTCGATATCTCAGCTCTGGAAGGGGCTAGAGCCTCCATTTTTGCACTCAGGTCTAAGTCTCATGGCCCTCTATCAGAATTTGGGAAGATTGGAGAAACTTAATTTTTCGCCCAAAAAAAAAACGTAAGGGGTACCACTGTCGTTTTTTTTTCGGGCCGAATTTTTGAGTTTCGATATCTCAGCTCTGGAAGGGGCTAGAGCCTCCATTTTTGCACTCAGGTCTAAGTCTCATGGCCCTCTATCAGAATTTGGGAAGATTGGAGAAACTTAATTTTTCGCCCAAAAAAAAAAACGTAAGGGGTACCACTGTCGTTTTTTTTTCGGGCCGAATTTTTGAGTTTCGATATCTCAGCTCTGGAAGGGGCTAGAGCCTCCATTTTTGCACTCAGGTCTAAGTCTCATGGCCCTCTATCAGAATTTGGGAAGATTGGAGAAACTTAATTTTTCGCCCAAAAAAAAAACGTAAGGGGTACCACTGTCGTTTTTTTTTCGGGCCGAATTTTTGAGTTTCGATATCTCAGCTCTGGAAGGGGCTAGAGCCTCCATTTTTGCACTCAGGTCTAAGTCTCATGGCCCTCTATCAGAATTTGGGAAGATTGGAGAAACTTAATTTTTCGCCCAAAAAAAAAACGTAAGGGGTACCACTGTCGTTTTTTTTTCGGGCCGAATTTTTGAGTTTCGATATCTCAGCTCTGGAAGGGGCTAGAGCCTCCATTTTTGCACTCAGGTCTAAGTCTCATGGCCCTCTATCAGAATTTGGGAAGATTGGAGAAACTTAATTTTTCGCCCAAAAAAAAAAACGTAAGGGGTACCACTGTCGTTTTTTTTTTCGGGCCGAATTTTTGAGTTTCGATATCTCAGCTCTGGAAGGGGCTAGAGCCTCCATTTTTGCACTCAGGTCTAAGTCTCATGGCCCTCTATCAGAATTTGGGAAGATTGGAGAAACTTAATTTTTCGCCCAAAAAAAAAAACGTAAGGGGTACCACTGTCGTTTTTTTTTCGGGCCGAATTTTTGAGTTTCGATATCTCAGCTCTGGAAGGGGCTAGAGCCTCCATTTTTGCACTCAGGTCTAAGTCTCATGGCCCTCTATCAGAATTTGGGAAGATTGGAGAAACTTAATTTTTCGCCCAAAAAAAAAAACGTAAGGGGTACCACTGTCGTTTTTTTTTCGGGCCGAATTTTTGAGTTTCGATATCTCAGCTCTGGAAGGGGCTAGAGCCTCCATTTTTGCACTCAGGTCTAAGTCTCATGGCCCTCTATCAGAATTTGGGAAGATTGGAGAAACTTAATTTTTCGCCCAAAAAAAAAAACGTAAGGGGTACCACTGTCGTTTTTTTTTCGGGCCGAATTTTTGAGTTTCGATATCTCAGCTCTGGAAGGGGCTAGAGCCTCCATTTTTGCACTCAGGTCTAAGTCTCATGGCCCTCTATCAGAATTTGGGAAGATTGGAGAAACTTAATTTTTCGCCCAAAAAAAAAACGTAAGGGGTACCACTGTCGTTTTTTTTTCGGGCCGAATTTTTGAGTTTCGATATCTCAGCTCTGGAAGGGGCTAGAGCCTCCATTTTTGCACTCAGGTCTAAGTCTCATGGCCCTCTATCAGAATTTGGGAAGATTGGAGAAACTTAATTTTTCGCCCAAAAAAAAAAACGTAAGGGGTACCACTGTCGTTTTTTTTTCGGGCCGAATTTTTGAGTTTCGATATCTCAGCTCTGGAAGGGGCTAGAGCCTCCATTTTTGCACTCAGGTCTAAGTCTCATGGCCCTCTATCAGAATTTGGGAAGATTGGAGAAACTTAATTTTTCGCCCAAAAAAAAAAACGTAAGGGGTACCACTGTCGTTTTTTTTTCGGGCCGAATTTTTGAGTTTCGATATCTCAGCTCTGGAAGGGGCTAGAGCCTCCATTTTTGCACTCAGGTCTAAGTCTCATGGCCCTCTATCAGAATTTGGGAAGATTGGAGAAACTTAATTTTTCGCCCAAAAAAAAAACGTAAGGGGTACCACTGTCGTTTTTTTTTCGGGCCGAATTTTTGAGTTTCGATATCTCAGCTCTGGAAGGGGCTAGAGCCTCCATTTTTGCACTCAGGTCTAAGTCTCATGGCCCTCTATCAGAATTTGGGAAGATTGGAGAAACTTAATTTTTCGCCCAAAAAAAAAACGTAAGGGGTACCACTGTCGTTTTTTTTTCGGGCCGAATTTTTGAGTTTCGATATCTCAGCTCTGGAAGGGGCTAGAGCCTCCATTTTTGCACTCAGGTCTAAGTCTCATGGCCCTCTATCAGAATTTGGGAAGATTGGAGAAACTTAATTTTTCGCCCAAAAAAAAAACGTAAGGGGTACCACTGTCGTTTTTTTTTCGGGCCGAATTTTTGAGTTTCGATATCTCAGCTCTGGAAGGGGCTAGAGCCTCCATTTTTGCACTCAGGTCTAAGTCTCATGGCCCTCTATCAGAATTTGGGAAGATTGGAGAAACTTAATTTTTCGCCCAAAAAAAAAAACGTAAGGGGTACCACTGTCGTTTTTTTTTCGGGCCGAATTTTTGAGTTTCGATATCTCAGCTCTGGAAGGGGCTAGAGCCTCCATTTTTGCACTCAGGTCTAAGTCTCATGGCCCTCTATCAGAATTTGGGAAGATTGGAGAAACTTAATTTTTCGCCCAAAAAAAAAAACGTAAGGGGTACCACTGTCGTTTTTTTTTCGGGCCGAATTTTTGAGTTTCGATATCTCAGCTCTGGAAGGGGCTAGAGCCTCCATTTTTGCACTCAGGTCTAAGTCTCATGGCCCTCTATCAGAATTTGGGAAGATTGGAGAAACTTAATTTTTCGCCCAAAAAAAAAAACGTAAGGGGTACCACTGTCGTTTTTTTTTCGGGCCGAATTTTTGAGTTTCGATATCTCAGCTCTGGAAGGGGCTAGAGCCTCCATTTTTGCACTCAGGTCTAAGTCTCATGGCCCTCTATCAGAATTTGGGAAGATTGGAGAAACTTAATTTTTCGCCCAAAAAAAAAAACGTAAGGGGTACCACTGTCGTTTTTTTTTCGGGCCGAATTTTTGAGTTTCGATATCTCAGCTCTGGAAGGGGCTAGAGCCTCCATTTTTGCACTCAGGTCTAAGTCTCATGGCCCTCTATCAGAATTTGGGAAGATTGGAGAAACTTAATTTTTCGCCCAAAAAAAAAAACGTAAGGGGTACCACTGTCGTTTTTTTTTCGGGCCGAATTTTTGAGTTTCGATATCTCAGCTCTGGAAGGGGCTAGAGCCTCCATTTTTGCACTCAGGTCTAAGTCTCATGGCCCTCTATCAGAATTTGGGAAGATTGGAGAAACTTAATTTTTCGCCCAAAAAAAAAACGTAAGGGGTACCACTGTCGTTTTTTTTTCGGGCCGAATTTTTGAGTTTCGATATCTCAGCTCTGGAAGGGGCTAGAGCCTCCATTTTTGCACTCAGGTCTAAGTCTCATGGCCCTCTATCAGAATTTGGGAAGATTGGAGAAACTTAATTTTTCGCCCAAAAAAAAAAACGTAAGGGGTACCACTGTCGTTTTTTTTTTCGGGCCGAATTTTTGAGTTTCGATATCTCAGCTCTGGAAGGGGCTAGAGCCTCCATTTTTGCACTCAGGTCTAAGTCTCATGGCCCTCTATCAGAATTTGGGAAGATTGGAGAAACTTAATTTTTCGCCCAAAAAAAAAACGTAAGGGGTACCACTGTCGTTTTTTTTTCGGGCCGAATTTTTGAGTTTCGATATCTCAGCTCTGGAAGGGGCTAGAGCCTCCATTTTTGCACTCAGGTCTAAGTCTCATGGCCCTCTATCAGAATTTGGGAAGATTGGAGAAACTTAATTTTTCGCCCAAAAAAAAAAACGTAAGGGGTACCACTGTCGTTTTTTTTTCGGGCCGAATTTTTGAGTTTCGATATCTCAGCTCTGGAAGGGGCTAGAGCCTCCATTTTTGCACTCAGGTCTAAGTCTCATGGCCCTCTATCAGAATTTGGGAAGATTGGAGAAACTTAATTTTTCGCCCAAAAAAAAAACGTAAGGGGTACCACTGTCGTTTTTTTTTTCGGGCCGAATTTTTGAGTTTCGATATCTCAGCTCTGGAAGGGGCTAGAGCCTCCATTTTTGCACTCAGGTCTAAGTCTCATGGCCCTCTATCAGAATTTGGGAAGATTGGAGAAACTTAATTTTTCGCCCAAAAAAAAAAACGTAAGGGGTACCACTGTCGTTTTTTTTTTCGGGCCGAATTTTTGAGTTTCGATATCTCAGCTCTGGAAGGGGCTAGAGCCTCCATTTTTGCACTCAGGTCTAAGTCTCATGGCCCTCTATCAGAATTTGGGAAGATTGGAGAAACTTAATTTTTCGCCCAAAAAAAAAACGTAAGGGGTACCACTGTCGTTTTTTTTTTCGGGCCGAATTTTTGAGTTTCGATATCTCAGCTCTGGAAGGGGCTAGAGCCTCCATTTTTGCACTCAGGTCTAAGTCTCATGGCCCTCTATCAGAATTTGGGAAGATTGGAGAAACTTAATTTTTCGCCCAAAAAAAAAAACGTAAGGGGTACCACTGTCGTTTTTTTTTCGGGCCGAATTTTTGAGTTTCGATATCTCAGCTCTGGAAGGGGCTAGAGCCTCCATTTTTGCACTCAGGTCTAAGTCTCATGGCCCTCTATCAGAATTTGGGAAGATTGGAGAAACTTAATTTTTCGCCCAAAAAAAAAAACGTAAGGGGTACCACTGTCGTTTTTTTTTCGGGCCGAATTTTTGAGTTTCGATATCTCAGCTCTGGAAGGGGCTAGAGCCTCCATTTTTGCACTCAGGTCTAAGTCTCATGGCCCTCTATCAGAATTTGGGAAGATTGGAGAAACTTAATTTTTCGCCCAAAAAAAAAAACGTAAGGGGTACCACTGTCGTTTTTTTTTTCGGGCCGAATTTTTGAGTTTCGATATCTCAGCTCTGGAAGGGGCTAGAGCCTCCATTTTTGCACTCAGGTCTAAGTCTCATGGCCCTCTATCAGAATTTGGGAAGATTGGAGAAACTTAATTTTTCGCCCAAAAAAAAAAACGTAAGGGGTACCACTGTCGTTTTTTTTTTCGCCGAATTTTTGAGTTTCGATATCTCAGCTCTGGAAGGGGCTAGAGCCTCCATTTTTGCACTCAGGTCTAAGTCTCATGGCCCTCTATCAGAATTTGGGAAGATTGGAGAAACTTAATTTTTCGCCCAAAAAAAAAACGTAAGGGGTACCACTGTCGTTTTTTTTTCGGGCCGAATTTTTGAGTTTCGATATCTCAGCTCTGGAAGGGGCTAGAGCCTCCATTTTTGCACTCAGGTCTAAGTCTCATGGCCCTCTATCAGAATTTGGGAAGATTGGAGAAACTTAATTTTTCGCCCAAAAAAAAAAACGTAAGGGGTACCACTGTCGTTTTTTTTTCGGGCCGAATTTTTGAGTTTCGATATCTCAGCTCTGGAAGTTTCCCCGATTGCGCATGAGCTTCGTCTCCTGTCCATACGGTAATCTCTCTACTGTGCGACAGAGAGTCGTGTGAGTATGACGCAATCGTTAGCCTACTTTCACTAAAACTGCTTCTACGGGGCCATAATATAAGTTACAATGTAATGGAGCATTTTATACATTGTCGTGTTTCTTTAGAAATAAATAAAGGACAAATGGGGTCTTCAAACGCCTCAGATGTAAAGCTATTCGCTGTCAAAATGACGCCAAAATGAATGGGAGTCAATGGGAATGCTAACGCAAGTGAAGTTCTGCTACAAGATGGCAGCTCCCGCGAGGCTTCAACTTCCGGTCAATGGATTACCCCCTTGGGTGTACCTGATTGCTCTTGCAAAACGTTGCAAGGTGAAGAGGTTACTGGATGTGATGTAATTCTTTCATTTTTAAAACTACTTTCACTCGTGTCTTGGAGACAGGAAAATGTCAATATGAGTTACACAACCTGGAAGTCGAAACTCAGGAGAGCAAGACATCTCTCTCATCTGTTTTACCCGTCAAAGACAGGTAGCGAAAGCTTCACAGTCTCGTCTAGCGTGTCTGGTAAATCCTGTGATTTAGGGACGCATGATAGTGGAGGTTATTTTTAATAATTTGAGTGGCACCTGAGCGTGTGACTCTGATGTGTTTTTTTGCGTGAAGGCGGCTGAAGTTATTAGACATGGCGCTTTCGATGTAGCGTCTCACTGAAGCAGCAAATTAACACAAAGACATGGCGACACATTAAGAAAGAGGGAAAGGGGGATAGAGAAAAGAAGAAATATTAGTTTCCTGCTGTATCCCTCCACTCTCACCTCTCAATTTCCTTCACCGTTTAATCTCACAATCTGTTCAAGTGTTGACACATCCACCTGTGTAATGTGGAACCCATTAGATGTTTAGCATGTAACAGAACGGCGTACCTCAGGGGCACACACACACACGTCTGTATACAAAACATTTCTGAGAGGAGATGGAATGCAATCAGCTTGAAATTGCATTCATAAGTCCATAACAGCGCGATATTTTGTTGGCCCACTTTTAGTCTCCACGCAATTATTAAATCTGTAGATGCATAGTATTTAAAACAATGTATCATAACTCTGTCTTCATTTAGTATTTCAATTAAACAAACATCATCTGAGGCACGTGTTCTCCTGAGGGCCAAACAGTGACACTGCCGTTGAATCAAGAGGTTTTGCAGCTGGTTGGTTGAACAATGTATGTGAGTGTCATTAAAATTAAAATTAATAATGAAACAACATGTTGTTTTTAACCGAGTTTTGCTGTTATTTTGTACTATGTTTTGAACCCTCTGGTGCTCCTCATCCATCATTTTCCTGAACACCTGAACTTTTTCCCACCAAGAAAATCAGTGTAATATTTATTTTATAAATTATTTTTTAATTAATCCATGCATAGTTGGGATTTGTATCATTCCCATTAATTTCTGTGGCAGTTATTATTATTTATTTATTTATTTATTATGTGTGTGGTAACATAGCAAGTGCCACAAGTCAAGTGTCAAGTAAAAAACAAATTAAACTACATTTTTCGGTCAAAGTGACTGAAGAGCACCAGAGGGTTAAGAAATGAATGAAACCAACGTGGACACACATTTCTAAGAACATTAATCGACTTGTACTTTCATCTCAGATATATACATTTCAGCTCCACTGTATATATAATTTAACATATCTGTCTTTAGCTGTGTTAATATAATCTTTCAAATTAATAATGGTAAATGTTGTGTCTTGCTGTCCTCAATTCATTGACTAGAGACTGGACAAGACTCTACGATTCTCAGACCGAAGACATTATAGAAATTAAGAGTGAGTTGAAGGATGAATGCCCAATTGCCAAAGGACTCAATGAGTGAGGTATGTAGTTAATTATACGTCTTTTGTGGTTATGGTTTGAATTCATTGATTTTTCTCCTACCTAAGTTTAGAATAATGCAGTAGCATGCAATATTCTTTTTAATTTAATTCTTTTTAATTTCTGTGGGTAAGCACTTTATTATTGAGTAATTTTGAGTTGTATACTAGTAGATTGCCTTTTTTATCAGTGTCTATCTTTAGCAAACATAATGCAATCCCTCATAAAGTGCTTTGTAAAAGCTTGTAAATGAGGGCAACATATTTTACATTTTGATATTTGTCTGTATTTCCCAACATATTATTTTGCTGCTTTTTTATGCCCTGGAGCCATTTAATCTTGATTTCATTCAGACTGGGGACAGAACATACATTTGTCATACTGCACTGTGAAACAATCATAAATACCTCCCTTTACACAAAGCCATTGTGTTTAATATTAGCGTGTGTTTATAACCCCCTTCGCGTGGGATTTTATCACTAAGCCTGCTAAGCATTTTGATCATAAATGTACGTGTGTGAGTAATAAAACGTTTGGAAATGTGCAGAGAACAGCATTGTTCTAATGGATGTGCAAATTCTGCCTCGGAGGGATAGAAACCACATCATGTTATCATCCAATTTGTGTTCCACTCACCAATTACTTTCATGCTCGGCTTCCCCCCCATCTCAGACCAAAAAGAGATTATCTGTATTGCGTCTGAACGCTGCAGTTCCTAATTAAAAAAACACAAACGAGAGGCATGTATGCTGATAACACAACTGCGAAAATATGGTGAACGTATAGGTCCTTATGACAATATTTACACGTCATGCAATTGATTTTCAAAAATGTGACCCTCTGTGGTTATGATGTTTGCTGATAATGCTAAGATCTTAATGGTGGGATAGTTCTGTCGACTGTTCTGTTTTGCTAGGTAGGGAATGTAACGTGAAATATGACTAAAAATTGGTTGATGTCTATAGCATGTGAAAATTTATATTCATAAATATTCATTTGATGCTAATGAAGATTGAAGGAAGGAGTAGCTTAAAACTTAGCTTTGTTTAAATACAGTTTAGCTGCTGTTAGCATTGTAGCATTGCTTGGTGGTGAATTTTGTGTTTTTGAGTTACTACCCGTAACAGTGTGATGTAAGTTTCCAAAAGTTTCCATATACTTTTTAGGGACGATGTATACAGCTTTACAATTTGTAATGGTCATAGAATCTTTTATGTTGGTAAAGGTAAACTGTTTTGTCTGTTTTTCCTCAATGCGGGATCACATGAGTGAGACTAGACTCGACTCTACACTACCCAGATCTAATTAATTATAGTAAAGGTTGAGGTGAAGGATGGATGCCATTGTCTAAGGAGTAAGGTATGCAGCCAGTCTATGGATTTATGAATTCATTTATAAGTTTTGCATGCACAGTTTGTTCGGATGCTCTTTTTGTGTGTATTTTTTCCAGTCCACAAACCAGCTCAGCGCAAATTTCACCCCGCAGCCATTTCTAAAGCTGTCATTGGTCATGTTAATCACAGTGCTGATTGCCCACACAATGCTAAACCAAATACTAACCCTAACCTACACCCTAACTTTATTTAACCATAATTTAACATTATTAAAAACATTTTATTCAAAAGGCCTGAAGTGCCTTGGAAGGAACTAAGCTAAGGTGGGACATATTGTTTGGCTCCTCCCCCTTTTCAAATAGCCAATAGCATTTAGTTTTCCTCACAGACTATAAGTCGTACAGTACTTGACGGCACCATGGAAGCGAATCCGAGCGCTGATGGTACAATGGATTCAATAGTAGGGGTGTGAATTAATTCGAGCCATTTCATTTTTAAAGGGATAGTTCACTTTGAAATTAATTTTTGGTATGTTTTAGCTTTTTTATTCATTTACACTTTTATCCAAAGCGACTTACCTGAAGGGCATTACCTTAAGGGCATCCAAGATGTAGGTGTCTTTGTTTTCGCAGTGGTTTCAATTTTGATGTTTTTAGGTCAAACCGTTCTTGTCTGTCAGTCGTATAATGCAGGTCTATGGTCACCACCTCAAAGAGCATGCACAGAGAAGTCCAAATTAAACAGGATTTAATGACTCGTAAAACAAATATACATTGATGGACTAAGACACGAAACGAGCGGTTTGTGTGATAAAACGAACAGTATTTATTTTGTTTTTACCTCTTATAACTACAGCCACGTCCAAGTGATCTGAGGGTGCGGGCGTTTCGTTCTGCGAAAGCGCCGGAAGTGATCTCTCGCACGGTTGCGAAAAATAATCAAAATCGTCTTCAATTGCAATTTCCTGTATAAATATCTAAATATGTTTAGATCTTCACAGTGAAGGGTAACACTTCTGAAATCTCTATGTAAATAATAATTGACGAACAAGCGCGAGAGATCACTTCTGGCGCTTTCCAGTGCTTGCGCAGACTGAGGCGCCCGTGCCCTCAGATCACTTTGACGTGGCTGTGGTTATAAGAGGTAAAAACGACATAAAAACTGTTCACAATTGAAAATACTGTGGAATACCTACATACCTACCTACATCATGGATGCCCTTGAGGTAAGCTAAAACATACCAAAAATTAATTTCAAAATGAACTATCCCTTTAACCAACAGTTGGAAAACGGAATAAAACTCGAGCATTTAAGCAACCAAAATCGCATCTCTAACCCATAATGCTCTGTGACGTGTCAACGGTCGCTTTGGCCAGGTGGTACTTGCTATTGAATGCTGTTTGAAATCAACGTGAGAATATGTTGAGATCATCACAAGATTATCTACTGACAACCTGCTGTTTTCTGTTTTTTGAGAGCGTAGGGCTAAGTAATTGTAGCGGTGGCGCTACTGATGTAACATGTTTATCTGATCTAGATGTTGGATTAGCATCCCTACTGCAAATACAAACTAAGATCCATACATCTGTGAAATGCTAAAAAAATCCATACTCTACCCATCTGGCATTATTTCTCAGTTTTTCTCCGCACTGAATGTGAGTTTTCCCAGTGTAGAAATAGCAATTTGTGCGTTTTAATATTATGCATATAGTTTGAAACCCATTTGGATTTCTATTTTAAAGGATTAGCTATGCAGCACATTTATAAGAGCTTGTTGCACGAACGCATGAATGCACACACCAGGTATAGCATCCCTCTACTTCTTCCCATCGGCTTAATGAAGATGGATTTATCCAATCTATTCCCTGACACCAGAACCAGAACAAGCCAACCCGTCCCCTGTGTGGTGTCATCCTCTTCTTCTTCTTCTCCTTTGCTCTTCCATTCCTCCGTCATGCGTTTCGCTCCTTACAACGGATCAGGCCGATCCCAATGCCACCAGACCAAAAAGCGAAAAGGGCAGGAAATTTGTCACTTTCCCCAACAAGACCCTCACCAGACATAAGAACAACGCCATTAATCATCTGACATTTCAATATTGTATTACCCTTTCTGGGGAAAATCAAGGGGGTCATTAAACGGGTAAAAGGAGACGGGGTTGCTGATCAATAGAACAAGCCTCGAACAGAACCTTGAGCTTTACTGCCGTCTGCAGATTCACAGCTGCTGTCAGTAGGTATGATAGGAGACGGCCTTAACTAATTGCCTCTACGTGAAGGGCATGAAGTGGCGTTCAATGCATTGATGGCGGCAGTGAAGAGAACACTTAATCAGCAGGCAATGAATATAAACAGGCAGGGGAACTCCTTGTTTGTAGTGGGGTTCGTGATGAGTGTCACTGGAAGTGTGAGGTTTTGTATTTTTAATGCAGTATTAACAGCATTCAGTGTTTTCAGATGTCATCACATGAATGTGTCTGTTGAGGGGTTCGTGCCCAACAAATGTATTTATGTTCTGTTTTAGAGCAGAGATGGGGAAAGTTTTTCTTCAAGGATGAATTAAACGAAGCGACAGACTAATAACGAGAGATACCCAAGTCGTTTCTCTCGTCTTTCACAAGTCTCTTCCTGGCCGTTCACCCGTGTCTTCACCTCTCATCATTCATCATGCCGTGATCGCGGTTTGTCTGTTCAGCAGGTCGTTTGATTACGAAAACATGCCAATTGTATCCGTTTGTGTGTCCACGGTCCCCTTCAAACGCTGTTTGGACGTGGTCAATCATCGTCGTGTTTCAGCTTGGTCCGAGTTCAGGTCTGTGACTAACAAAAGTGTCTAATCTTTTCTTGTTAAAATGCTTTCCCCTATCTTTATGCACATTCGGAAGTCGTTTGTTGGTTGATTTTCCGTGAGAAACGTAAACACTTTGGCCATACATTAGTTTGAACCTGTTTTTGCATGTTTAGTGCTGGTTGGCAATAATGCAGGTCTGGGTGATATGGCAAAAAAACAAACAAAACAAAACCCACACAATTTTTCATATCAGTCAATATCGATGATTATCACAAATGTCAAATGTTTATTTCCTTCAAGTTTAAATTAACATTTTTGATCCTAAGTTGTAGAAACTTTATTAATGACTTTATTTATGAATAAAATTGTAGCTTTAGTCTACTCTTTATTCATGACAAACACTTCACGGTTTTTAAATTTCTTAATTTTTCCTTAAAGCTACACTGTGTAACTCTTTTAGTTTTATTCTTAGCTAAAACACTTAGTTCTTTCAAAAAAATATATGTGCTCAATAATGTATATTTACTTAGTTCAAGTAATAAAGTATTCTCGTGAGTGTATAATATGCCATTGAAAATACATACGGGTAAGGGGTTCTATTTAAAGGCCTACTTCCAAAAAAGTGAATATCCCTTTAAATGATGGTTTTATAAAAGTCTCCTGACTCTATCGTAAAAAGTCTCTGTAAAAGTAATTATCTGTATCTTTAAAAG